>VZRS01005638.1:308470-449080 GCA_013398055.1 Ifrita kowaldi | reverse complement strand
ACCACACAGTGTACCCCGACAGACTCAATAACTGACTAAATTGCACACACTCCTGCTTCAGTGGTAGGTCTGACATTTTTGTACTTTCTATTAGCAAATGCCCTACCTCACCTGATGGTAGTTGAAAAGCAGATGGTACAATCAAAAGCTTTTCCAGGGTTCAGTGTAATACAACAGCTGTCTTTGGGTTTTTGGTTCGCCGTTTTTTTGGGGTTTTTTTGTTTGTTTGTTTGGGGTTTTTTTGGGCAGTTTTTTTGGTGTTTATTTTTTTTTGTATATAGCTCTTTTTTTTTGGGAAAGTTGTTCTGTGAATTACTGAAATGAAAAAAACACTCCTAGGATTAGTTTTTGTTCTCTGTGGAGTCAAGGACTAACTTCAGCTAACTTCACCTGGCTTCTTGGCAGCTGAAAACACAAAACATAGTCTTTGTTCTTTAGCAAAAAAGCAATCAGGCATGGTTTGCAGGATTAGAAACTGCTACTCATTATCTTAGCACTTACAGAGGTAGAACCTAAGTACTAGACTAATCCTATTGATTTGTATGGGCTGGAAAGGAGGTTTATCCTTCACCAAAATTACTAGAGTTGCACTCTCAATCCTCAAGTGGATTGGCACATCAGTTTGGACACAGAGGACGAATTATCCTTAGTACACTTTATGCTGGAAATCTCACAGAATGTTTCCATGGGAGAAACAAGAGATGTTTTAGCAACCAGCAGGCTGGCAGATACATGATGCTTTCCTGCTCTAAATGCCTGCTGCCAAATTATATGCTGTTCACAGCAACTATGCTCTTGCAAGAACTACAGTTGACTTTTACTATTTGAGAAGTCACCAAGCCCTCTTCAGCCCCCTCTCTAAGAGAAAAAATTACATCAGCATTAAAAAACATTAGTTGAAATTATTTTATTGTTTTTGAAGAAAAATTATTGAAAAAAACCAGACCTAAATGAACTTCTAACCTCTGGGAAGGGCCAAAGAAATCAAGTGATAATATGCTAGTAAATTCTTAAAAGTCCACCTGATTTAGATATTGTTAAATTCAGATCAAAGTGTATGCTAATAAGCAGTTGCAGCCAGTATTTAATTAGCATATAAATTCACTGAGCTTGCACATCCAGCTGAAAAGCTCAACAATTTTTGCAGCCAGTATATGATCAAGTCAACCTCTTCCCTGTATAAACTCTTCCAGAAACATGGAGAGGTTTGCCTTTTCAGTCACACTGAAAGTGAAGAAGCAAAGCCGTCAAAGATCAATACGCCTTATTTACAGTCCATATAGAAAAGAAACTGCTAAATCACTGTGAGATACTGGAATGTTAGTGGTTAATGATTCAAACAATTGACCATTTGCAAAAGCAGAGGATGCTTTGCTGATGATGCGCCAAGTAATGCCCAGGTGCAGAAGAGGTGCACACCCATTTCTGGACACTACAGCTGGGTGTTGAACAAGATGAGGGAAGAGGCTGAAAGGAGGCAAACCCTGAGAGGTGGGATAGTGCTTTTTATCATGCCACAAGTAGCTCAGCTTCCCATGTAGCCTGAAGGTATTCTTCGCTCCTGATAATTGGCTCAACTACACCGAATTAGGAGGCAGCTGTAACGCTGTGTCCCATGATGCACAGCTGTACACCACGTACTCCCTGTTCCAGCAGAGGTATCTGGGCATTCCCACTGAGCCTGAGAGTTGTATTAACCCACTGGACTTTGTGTTTCATGGGCTTCCCCCAGCCCCGATGGATCAAGACCGCAACCATCGCTTCAACCAACAGACAAAAATTGCAACAATCAAGTCTTGTCTCTGGATCCACAGGTGGTGAATATGCACCTTTCTAATCTTACCCTCTCTTTCACTTTCTTTCCCTTATACATTTTCTTAAGTGTTAATTGTAATGCTTTTATACTGATGCATTTCTAACCAAAACTGCTACATTTTAAAATTTGCCAAGTACCTTATTCTACCTTAATGTTCTAAAGTTTGCAAGTAGAAGTTTTACATTGAACCTCCCAAGAATTTTGATTTGTTTTTCCCATGCACTGCTCAGAGTAAATCAAACAAATGGACCAGGACATAACAATGACTTAACAGCTTCCCAGTACTTCGTGTAAGTAACCATTAAGAAGAGTCAAAGCCCTACATTTGTATGGCAATATTGGGATTTGAATACTAGCCTTGCAGGGCAGCCTTCTCATGCACTCTGTATTTTAAGAAAATTGGGATCCATCTCTGTTTGAAATAAAAGCGCAATAAATAGCAAGCATCTGCATGATGTAGGTTGTCTCGATCTCAGCTCAATGCACTCATTTACTACAGCACGACCCCTGCTTTGTTTCAATCTGACAGCACCAGAGCTGCAAGTTACACATTAAGTCACTTGGAACTACCAACTTCTTCTATCCACATCAGCAGCACAAAGCCGAAGTAAGGTTTACACTGTCCCTGGGCAGCCATCATGATTGCCACAGCAACCATACACTGCGGTACAGCAATAACAGTGAACAGTAGAGGCAAGAAGAAAATATCTATTACTTGCTGCCATGAGTGGAGATGGGATTTTACTGTTTTTCTTTTAGCAGGAAACTAATCAAATTGTATCTCTTGCCTCTGTGTGGAAATATGTTCCAGGAATGAATGGATGCACACAAACTTGTGTCCACCGACCATGCTCTCTTCATTCTGCAATTCCTTCTTGTAGTGCAGTAGTAGGCAATGACACTATCAGATTGCTTAATGTAGTCACTGAAACTTCAAATATTCAAGGAAACAAATTTAGCAGAAAATGGCCATGGTAGTAATTAGAAAACAAACTTCACCAGCAGGTGGTACACACTTTACTGCTAGAGTTAATGTGCCATTTTTATTACTAAAGTGTTTAGATTAGATTTACCCTGATTCACAGCAATTTCCATTTTCTATTAAATGCATAAAAGATTAGGTGTATTCACTCTCAAGCCACTATTTTAGAATAATTGGTTTTAGGACAAGTGCCTCTCACTGCCACATGTGTGGCTGTTTTCAGGGACACAGACCTTTCTGGTTTGCCAAAGTGGCCTTTCCCTGTGCCTGCCCAATGAAGCTCCACAGACAGACCCACACCGCTTGCTGGAAAGCACATTCTGGCTTCTGAGAAACTCACATCATAATTTGTGAAAAAGCACTCCAGCAACGTGCCAGTCTAACCTGCTAAATGAAGTGCTCCCAGCAGAATAGAGCAGCCTGTATTTGTCAGAAAACTCAGACACCAGAATTACTGTCTTTAAGGGAAAATACTAATTTGTTTACTGAGACAGAAGTAAATACTCCTTTAAAAGCTGAAAACAGACTTCTGAGATATCACCCAACACCATGTGTTTTTCAGGGATGACCTGAAGTCTCCTAGCCTGCTTCCTGACTACTCCGCTTTGGTGAACCCTCATGCTCCTATTTCAGGACTGTCTTTGCATAAACTTTTTAAAAGAATTCTATGTAAATGTGACAGTAGAGAATCTCCTTAAATAATGTATAAAATACTATCCTACCCTTGTAATCTACAGTTATATGTACACAGACATGTATAGCCTACTTCATTTTAACCAGATTTTTATACCATAGCCCTCATTAAGCGACTTGGTCCAAATACACTTCTGAACAAAACTCTGATGCTTGTAATGTCAATTCAGATAAATATACAATTTCATAAAAATTATTCACTGAATTGAGAAGTGAAAATTGCTCTGTCTTGCAAATCTAACAGACCTAGATCACTCCTCTTCTAGGGCCTCACCTTCTCATTCAGCTTGTGTACTTCAGATTTTATTCAACAAAAAATTTAAACTTAAGTAAATGGAACATTGCACATAATAATGATGCTTCCTGGGCACACAATTCAGAGACCATTATTTAGGATTGAAATCCAAAACATCTGAACTTGAAAAATCTTATGTTCTGAGAAAAGGGGTAATTTTTGCTATGATTATGCTTTTTCCCTGGCTATAACACTTGCATCAGATTTATATAAGAGAGTCTTTTCATGCATTTTAAGCAGGTAGAGAAGGAACAACTATTTCCAGGAAAGGTTTTTGTTCCTTCCATTTGTTACTTGCGTTTTATTTTCTTTCTCCTCATCCGTGATTCAGCTGTATTGATGTACTTTATGAGCATCTTCCTGCCTGTACCCTGTTTGCACTCAATTATTTACTGGCACACAGTAATAAGACAAGCCTCTCCTGCATTGTCTACTTTGTTCTCTATCAATTCAGCAGCCACAAAATCAGACAGGCAGGCTCAGTGACCACAAACTTAGGGAAAATAGCCATGATCAATCTAGCTGCTGCTGAGCTCTTTGAGACAATCTGTTGCATCTTCCTTCTATTTTTTGATGGGTTGATCAGACAAATAGTGGTCAGTTCATCGAGCAGTGTTTTGCCTTCTGTACAACCAAGTCAGAAGGTCACGCCTGGGGATGGACAAGAGCTGGGACAGATGTGGCAATATGAAACATATGGCTTTGTAGGAACAGGGAAGTCACCACTCACTCCTGGGAGTACTTCACAACCCCAAGGTCACCTGTTTCCTCTGGTTATGCTGCCTTCAGCACCATGAACACCGCCTTTCTTTTACATACATATACAAGGTTGTGAGTTTTGCAGGACACCATTAGACTAGCAACCACACCTCAGACATAAAATCTTTCTAGCATACCAATGTTAGAATTAGCTGAGTACAACTCAGGTACTAGACAGAAACCACTGTTCTAATGCATTCTCTTTATATATGGTAAGGCTGGTGTTATAAATTCAAATTCAGAATACTTAATTTTAGGCACACCACTTCCTGGCTAACAGCTCTTCATATGATTAGTAGGCAGAGAATGTCAGTGGTGATGGATGTTGCATATCTGCACAGAAACTTGCAACAAACACACAACCATGCTTGGAATAAAAATCTTAATGTGAATACTGCAGACAAAATCTTCACAGTTATTTTTCAGCAGCAGGATTTGTTCAAAGCCTGACAATCTATTCTGGATTTAGATGTCTGGAATAATCAAGAAATGCATTTTTCTAGTCTAGATAATTCAATGATAATTCAATGTCTGCCTCTGCTTTCTACTCTTCATTCCTTCTACACTCCTGCCTCTACTCCTTCCTGTCTCCCTTGCTCCCTCCCTTCCTCACTCCCTTCCTCACTCTTTTCTTTCATCTTCTATCTATAAATGTTTTTTATGTCTATATGCAGAACAGTGGTATATAAGAACGTATTATTACCACTACTACTACTAATACTATTATTTTTATTACTACAATTACCACTACTACTACAGAAATAGCCACAAAATAATTCATGCTGTTACCCTAAGAATATTCTCTCTGCTAATCACTGATCAGATATGTTACAGCAAATTCATTTTAGGGCACTTTCATCAGCCTGGAGTTCCCAGAAGGTGTGATGTGAACCAAATCTAAATCTTAGAAGAAAGTTAAGTTATAAAATTGAAGCATGTCTGTCCAGTCAATTTGTGACAAATAAAAGCCCACAGAAATAAATCCCAAGTTTTTTCAATGTACTTTTTCTTCAAAAATATTTCTGCCAAAGCAGCCTCATTTATCTCCCAGAAATTATTGAAAGAACTTGTGTTCTTCAAGAGAGTACAAGCACGTGTTTGCGGCATAGCCTTGCCACTGCAGAACACGGGCCCTGGAGACAAGCTGCTTTCCTTTCATGTCACATACCTCCATAGGAAGGCAATAGTTCTAGTGATACTTGTGCAACTCTACAGCATCTTTAAAATATAATCCCCGGGACAGATACATAATTATGCCTTCTTCTGCTTTCTGTAGTTGAATGAGGTAGAATTTTAGCCATGATATGCCTGAGGATGACTGAAAAGTTGTAATATCCATGCCCTACTAGCTGGATTCTGCGTGGTCAAAGGAAATATAGAAGAATTTACAAAAGGGAAGAGATCTGTTGCACTAATCACTTTAAATGCAAAAATACTGAGTAAAGCAAACAAAAGTCAGCATGATATCATTTCAGAGTCTGGATCACAGAGATCAGATTTGTGATACGTTCCAACAGGCACATAAAAGACTTGATCAAAACCATGCATTGAACTCAACATACCAGCTCCCTCTTCTTCATGCACTCCATGAGGATAATGAAGAGGTGCTGTGCCTGGGTTCGGGTGTATGTGAAAGTCTTCTGGATGGTAACTAGCAACTGGTCCCTCAAAGACTCGTTGATAAGTCTGAAATTCAAAAAGAAAAGATTAAGTAAAAAACCAGACATGAGGGAACATTTTAACTTCATTTCAACTGTTTTCAGGGAAAAAGCTTGAAAAAATAAGAATCAACAGATCACTGAAGGTTGTTTAGGGCAGGTTTCAGGACCAGGAATTGCTGAAACCATCAGCGATAAACTGGAAAACACTGTTCCAGGAAAACATGTCGATTGTGCTGAGGTCCCTCATCTACAAAGTTTTTATATCAGTTCCCACATACTGCATGACAGAAGGTCATTCAAACTATCAGCTCTGTGGGATTTCCTAACAAAAACAAGAACCGCACTGACAGTCTAATTCTGAGGGAGACCAACACTTCTAAGTGAACTGAAGACTCTTTTCCTTCAGTGAGTTAGAAAATTCAAATCATAGTGAATTTTATGAAACTGGGAAAGTTTATGTTTTCAGTGGTTTTGATTTTAGCTTGAAAATATCAACAGTATCAACTTACCCCACTGATGTTAACGCAGGATCTTGTAAGAAAACAAATTTCTCTGTTCCTCACTGCACTCAAAGAAAACATTTTGATTTTGGTCATGTTGATCTTCTAGGAGTTCAAGAGAACCTATTTGATATTTCTCCTCAGTGCTAAGGTCAGTACTTGCAAAAAGTGGCCCAACAGCAGAAATAAATAGTAATAGTACATAAAATATTAGTACTTGAACCCTATCTCTACATAAAAAAAAGCCTATTCCTCAGGACTTTTCGGGGTGAAAGATTTTTTTTCTCAATATCAACATTACAAAATAGTGGGCTCTGATTTAGAACATGTATCCATTGATGCTTCTACACTACAGCAGTTTTCTCACTTAAAAATTATAACTGACTGTTTCAAATTAGCTAAGTTGGAATATTTTATGGAATAAGTCATCCAGTGGACTGAAAATCAGAGAATCTTCATGTCTCATATTTTAGGCCAGAAGTTAAAAAAATATTTATTCCTGCAGCAACTGCAGAGAAATATCAGAAGCAGCAGCTATCTAAAAGCTGTTGTTAGCTTATGGAAGCTGCTTTGGGAGAACCATGACCGAATCCCTGATTTTTTCATACTGTTGGTTAAAGTTGCCTGTATTTCTCTGCAGTGAAGAGGCAAAAATGAGACTGCAGGACATTCATTACACAATTGAATTTCGAATCCAATTTCATTGTCTAGTCTTCATAACCACAGCAACCATGTTGTTAGAAGAGACAAGAAATGGGAATGAGAAAGAACCATACAGGAGAATACAGAAGATCTGGCATACGGAATTTGATTCTGGCTGTAAATTCCTGTTGAATAGTACTTTGACGTCACAAAGAAGCCTGGAGGGCATATATGAATGTGTTTGGATTAAAATGAGTTTACATGGGGTTTTAGACCAGTGTGGATCACTGTTCTTTCTGTGCCTGGCTTCTCCTGCTGTCTTCTACTTTACCACTCCCTTTGAGTGGTGAGTCTACCCCTGCACTTCCTGTTTTCATCTAGGAGCAGTCTGGCTCTAGATGTGCTATTTCCTGGGATACTGGGGAGGCAGCAACCATGCATCTACTGCTCATGCATTAGGCAAGCACCCCTTCCCTGCAGCATGACCCGCCTGCCTCACAAAAAGGCAACACATGATGAGTTAAAACTTCCAGCCCTCTTGGTGGATAACAGTGGAGCTGGCAGCGGAGAACTTGCTGTGTGGGAATGATAAGAAAGATAACCTGACCTCCTGTACTGGAGCAAGGATGTTGCAAGCACATGGGGACATGAAACAAGATGTCAGAGTACAGGTAGAGATGTAGGACTCTGTGCTAAAAAGAATCAGCTTGGAAATACTCATGCCCTGACAAGCACTCATACTTCGAGTTGCAGATTTGTAGGCCATATATGATATAAATTCTGATTTTATGCTCTTGAAAAAAATGTGTTGGAAATTTGCTTTAATCAAATTCAAACAAAATAGTGCTATCCCTGTATTTAAAAGTGGTTCAGAACTATGCAATTTTCCATCAAATGAAGAAAGAAAAAAGACGCTATTCACAATGAACAAGTTTCCTAAAATCATCAACTGGAGAAGCTGAAGAGATTCATGTAAATACCTAATTCCCTTTGTAAATTACATATGAAAGTGAAGTACGTGAAAGAGTATGAAAATTACATGAAAAAAATGCATGAAATTGGAAGATTCTCAAATTAAAAATTTTGGAAAAAATTTCCAAAGTTTCTGAAATGTAAGCCATCCTGCTTTCTTATAATTATCTGATTTTCTTTAGAAAATGTGTAGAATCCAAATCTGAAATTTCATTTCAGAAATTGTCTCTCTTTCAGGCTAACACACACAGAAAGCAAGACAAAGTTGCATTGACTGAAAGCAGAACTGTGTCCTGAGCAACCATCACTTTTCTCTCTTGAATTAAAGCTGTCAGAAACTGTATATTAGCATAAGTTTAAGCAGCATGTAAAGCAAACTTCATGTGAAAGATACAGAATTTAAAAACCCAAAAAATCAAGAAGTGCTTCCCTAGCTACAGGGTCAAACATCTGTTGAAGTACTGCTGCTCAGAAACTTCCTGTAGTCGTAATTTGATTTATGCAGTTGTCTATCCTCACTGAATGTTTTTCTTTAACATCTCCTTGGTCTGCAAATCTACATCAAGCCTGTTCAATATCTTTGTGAGATGAAAACCTTCAAGTGATTGTAATCAGAAACAGAAACAATAATAGTAATCTTTCTAGTAAAGTAACCATAGCTTTGTGTGCACTGAAATCTGTCATATCAAGACTGTATAACTTTTATTCCTTAGGAATCTATAAGTATTAGAAGGTATCAAATCAAAGTTCCCAATCGTGTAACTCAGCTGGGACAAACACAAACTGTTCCATGCTATTAAAGGCTAAATGTACGATGTAGACACCGAATCCAATTTGTGTAAAACAAGTAATTTCACAGAGTACTGTGAGCAAAACAACTGAGACTTGCAGGTGGGATGAGAATTTGTCTCCTTTGCAGACACAACCACATTTCTTACACACACACCTTAAATACATGTTTTTTAAAATCATAGATTTCTAGTTTTAGATTCAGGGAAAAAGAGATGGGCCCACTTCACCAGACTGAAACACTACAATTATGACTTTGATGAAAGTCAGCATAGACTGAGTAGTTTTAGAAGACGGTAGTATTTTTATCATCTTGCTACTAGGCTTCAGTTCTAAAACTATTTTGCAACATGCCAATAAAATTCTGCTTGGGGCATTTTGATGGCATGATTCCCTGAATTCCACTTTTCCATGGAAAAAATACTGCTCCTGCCTAAACAAAATGTACTACAAAAGAGCAGTTTACCCTGTTCTTTTTTTTCCTTCCTCATGCAGTTTGAAACTGTTCTTTCATTCCCTAAGTACATAAGACATGCCCATTATCCTACCAGTCCAGGTGTATTCAGCTTTTTTTTTTCTTTCCCAGAGGTTCTGGATTGCTGATGGAATTTAGGTACCTAATGTCAAAAATCTGTCACCTAAAGTAGAACAATATACATTTACATTTATTTTCAGAACAAAAATTTACTCATAATTGTTTCCTAAGAGTGTGTGGGTTTGTTTTCTTTGCCTGTTTGTTTTCAGAAGATGCCAACCTTAGTTTTGGCACATCAGATTATCAGAACTGAACTGTATGGCATTACAGAAAAGTCAGGATGTTGAACTTTAAGAAAAAAAATCTTGCATGGGCTCAAGGAGTTAGGCAATAGGGCCCCCTGGGAAACTGCTCTCTGGGCAGCAGAACTGCCCTGGGAAATTGACTTCAAGAAGCAGAACACAGCTGGCAGATCTTTAAGGACACTGTTCCATAAAGCACAAGAATGAGCCATCCCCAGGTGGAAGAAGCAGAGCAAGAAAGGCAAGAGGCCATCATAGATGAGTGGAGACCTGCTGGTTAAATAAAAGAAACCCCAGAAAATGCCCCATCAGTGGAAAAGGTAGAGCTAACCTGGCCAGAGTTTAGGGACACAGCCCAGTTATGCAGGATTGGGTGAGGAAAGCCAAGACAAAGAAGGAGCTGAACTTGGCAAGGGATACAAAGAATAACAGAAAGGGCTTCTAGAGGTATGTGAGTGAGAAAAGGAAGGCTGAAGAAAGCATTTACCCCACCGGTAAGCAAGGCTTGCCAGCTGGCAATAATGCACAAAGAGAAGGCTGAGGTACTCAACAACTCAACAAAGCCAAGTGCAAAGGCCTGCACCTGGGTTGAGGCAACCCTGAACAGCAACACAGGCTGAGGGTTGAACAGATCAGAAGCAGCCTTTTGGAGAAGGACTTGGTGTATGAAAGGCTGGACAAGAGCCAACAGTTTGCACTCACAGCCCAGAAAAACAATCATGTCCTGAGCTGCAGCCAAAGCAGTGTGCGCAACAGGGCAAGGAAGAGGATTCTGTCCCTCTGCTCTGCTCTGATGAGACCCCAGCTGCAGTGCTGCATCCAGCTCTGGGGTCCTCAGCACAGGAAGGACATGGACCTGCTTGAGCAGGTCCAGAGGAAGCCACGTTGTTAATCAGAGGACTGGAGCACCTTTCGTATGAGGAAAGGCTGAGAGAGTTGGGGATGTTCAGTCTGGAGAAAAGAAGGCTCTGAGGAAACCTTGTTGAAGCCTTTGAGCACTTGCAGGGTGCCTGTAAGAAAGATGGGGACAAAATTTTTAGCAGGGTCTATTGTAATAGAACAAGGAACAATGTTTTTAACGCTAAAAGGAATGTTGACTTAGATTAGATATAAAGAAAGATATGTTTACAATGAGGATGATAAAACAGTGAAAGAGGTGTCCCAGAGAGCTGGTAGGTGCCCCACCCCTGGCAATGTTCGCGACCAGATCAGAGAGGCNTGAGCAGGTCCAGAGGAAGCCACGTTGTTAATCAGAGGACTGGAGCACCTTTCGTATGAGGAAAGGCTGAGAGAGTTGGGGATGTTCAGTCTGGAGAAAAGAAGGCTCTGAGGAAACCTTGTTGAAGCCTTTGAGCACTTGCAGGGTGCCTGTAAGAAAGATGGGGACAAAATTTTTAGCAGGGTCTATTGTAATAGAACAAGGAACAATGTTTTTAACGCTAAAAGGAATGTTGACTTAGATTAGATATAAAGAAAGATATGTTTACAATGAGGATGATAAAACAGTGAAAGAGGTGTCCCAGAGAGCTGGTAGGTGCCCCACCCCTGGCAATGTTCGCGACCAGATCAGAGAGGCCTCTGAGCAACCTGATCTACTTGAAGATGAACCTGCCCAGGGCAGGGGAGTCAGATTAGATGACCTCTAAAGATGCCTTCCAATCGAAACTATTCAACGGTCCTATGATTCACTGTTTAGGATCAATCAGGACAGGCCATTTCAAAAACCTGAACTCAAAATATAAAAGGCAACAGGCTGTTTCTGTCCAAGGTATACTGGATGATTAAAAAGTGAAGCAAAACTTTCTTCATTGCTTTGGCTGATGCAGAAGACAGACGACAACATTTTGGCCTACTCCCTTCTCAAAAAGAATGGTTTTTTTTTTGAGCTATACTTAATACTTGAGGAGATAAGAAACATCTCACTTAATCTTTCAAACTCATGACATATGATTTTGTAGTGATCATTGGAGAAAAACCTGGCCTGTAGTCCACCACCTAACTTGTTTAGCTTTCTTTTTCTCCAAAGATTTTTAGTACTGGAATCATACAATGTACTAGAGAGTTACAAAGATTATGCTCTAGCACACTTTCAAAATGCAACTTTATAATAGGTTTTTTAAAATGTATTGTTCTCAAAATGGTTTGAAATGTCTTTAAATAATATACTTCACTCAATGAATTGCACATAATCTGTTTCTAACTTTTCATTTGTGAAGTATTTTTTTTCCCAGGATAAAGTAAATATATCCATAAAATATCAGTGGGATATGAAAACTATTCCCTGCCTTCTGTATAGGAAGCTTAGAGGATTTTTTGTTTTAATTATGATTTGCACTCTAGACAATCACACCATATGTAAGAAACATGACCAGAGTCTCTGCTCATATTTTCTTCCATCAGAATTACAAATAACAGTTGTGTAACTTTGTGGGACTGGCTGAATTTCTTTCACATTTTCAAATCCACGCATTTTGTATATCATTGTTACGAGAGGAGACAGAAAATAAATGTAATTATTCCTTCATTGTATTCAAACGGGGTGATTTCTGTGCACTTTTATGAGGAACCAGCTTCACTGCAGACCTTTTACTGGTAGTCGTTCTTCTACATCATTTTTCCCTGACTACAGTTTATTGAAAGTAAAGAAGTTCCCTCACCAAAAGAGAGAGGACTATATCGACCCTCCCAAGGTCAACAAATTGACCTTCTTCTGTCCAGGTTTTTATTTGCAAAGTAATTTGTTACAAGAGAAAAATAATGTGAAAATAATTTTACAAATTAATTCAGGTGCGATTTGGATCCATGATCCCCTATGATGGGGGGATACCATGGGGGATGCTGAAGAACCATATCACACTTACATTATGATCCCTTTGGCTCAAAGTGAAAAATTCCTGTATTTTGCCTATTAGTAAAAAGAGATTTAAATAATATTCTTCATATTTGAACCTTAAAAACTATGCCACAGTGAATCCAGAGAAAGATCAATCAATCCAAAGGCAATCCTTAATGATTCTCATATGAGGATGCTAATTTACAGCACAGAGAATGTTTGGTATTTCCTTGTGAACATTAGGCAAGAAGTACATTTTTATGGCATTAAATTGAACTCTTAAGGGTCTCATGCTTGCAGGAGTAGAACTGATAGAGTAGTTAATGAGCTATAAATTCAGCTTGGAGACTGCATTCAAATACTGCAAGTAATTTCTCATTCTGTAAGGAAATATTTTTCTAAGAAGCGACATAATTTTAACCCAGTGTTTCATTTTTATTATTTTAAATTCAGTATTTAATAATGAAGAAAAAGCCTCTGAGCATTAAAAGCTGCAAAATATTCCTATAAAGATGCACTTTGCAGTTGTTTTACTTTCAGCTTTTACTTTTATGCAAGTCAATGAAATGAAAAGGCATCCATCCTTGAATATACAGTCCAAAATACTCCAGCTGTATGTGGAGGAGTTACTACCAATGAATATTCACTCAGGGCTTAGTAGATACTAAATTTACATATTTATGATTGATCTTATGCTCTCACCCCTCAATGCTGTTCATTGTATTTTCAAGTAAAAGAAAAAATAAGTGCTTCAGACCCTAGAAAACCTGACCTTTAAATCAAGGCCAATAGTGAAAAGCAGCCAAATGACTCTTCCAATTTACTACATGGGGAGTGTTGCATTTAAGATGCCTTCTTATTTAAGCTATCCTATGGACATAGCTTGTTTGTCATTAAAATGTAAAAGGTACCAGGAATTGACTCAGCTCTACTAAATTACTTCTGAGAATTTTGTTTACTTGTACTGAAATGTAGCCACCTATTGCATTCTTAAAACTTTGTTTCAGACTTTTCCAGACCAAGGCAAAATGTAGTGCCTAATATTAAAGTCCCAATAAACTTAAACCCACCCCCAGTGTTAGTTCTGCATATCTGATATTCATAATGCTGAAACCTCAGCTCAGTGGACAGCTGCACATGTGCCTTACCTCCCTTCAAAACTTCAGTGAGAGAGATGAGAAAATGAGACCTCAAAACTGATTTGCCTCTAAATTATTTTTTCCTTCGAGGTGTGCTTCACCATTCCTTCTGATGTGCTGGTGGTACCTCACAGAGCTGCTGGCGGCACCTCCTGCGAGGCAGCACGGGCACAGCTCTGGGATGTGCCGGCAGCCTCCTCCACTGAGGTTGCGCTCACAGTGAAAATGCCTACCCAAAGACTGTCCTAGGGGAGTGGAATGTCTGCCTCGTCCTGAGGAAAGCCTACAATTAGGCCTTAAAAAGGCAGATTGAAGCTTGTCTCCTGTCTTTTCAAAGATGCACAGGCATTGGCATTGTAAAGGGGTACCGCACCTTCATTAATATAAGAAATCATTCATTTTTCTGCTATGTGGAATGTTTTAGGAAGAATAAACAAGAAGGAGGGAAGGCTGGCACATCACAATTCTCTGAAACCCAATACGAAAGGACCTATTGGGCAGACAGGCAATTGTTCAACACTAAAGGATTTCTTTAAATTGATGGATTGGCACAACAGTGATCAAAACTCAAGCAGAGAGATGTATTTGTTCTCCTTCATCTCCAGACGTAGTTATTTTCCCCATGGAAACAAACTTCCAAATTGACTTAAAAAGACACAGAGCTCAGAGCAGTGCTTAGTAGACATATGCACACATTCTTATGTGTAGAAAATTAATCCTTGTTGGGCTGCCATGAGTAAGAATTTAAGACTGCGTAAAACCAGCATAATAATATAAACATTCAAGTGAGTTTGTTTCTGCCATTAATGATGTAAGTGTTGAATTATTTAAATCAGGTACCCAGTCCATAGCAGTTGGAAGATATGCTGTGTCTCAGAGAACACCCTGCTTCTGGTCAGCAGCCAGAATTAAAATAGGCTTTTGACTTGATAGTCTGATTGCACAGTGGACCACAGAATTAAACTTTGCATGCAATTTAGATGTATTACCTTGATTTAGAGTGTAATAGACACAGTTTTGTATTACGTACTTAGATTCTATCCAAAAGAAAAAGCTACTATCCGAATTCAGTTAACATGGCAATTATTTGGTATTCTCCTCATGGTGCTAAGCACTATTCAAACATAGGTTAAAGAGGGGAAAAAAGGATCCAATTTGTACCTGAAGTCTAATGTATTTGGATAAAATATTTTTATGAATATAAAGGATATTGGTGTTTTACTTCTGGTATTATTAAAAATATCACTGCGTGCCAGACTGATGTTTTCTGGAGCAGGATGAACACACAGAGATTTCCACTAGCTACTTTAATGAATTTCATCATTTGTGCATTCTATTTAGAGCAAGGTGAACAGAAAAAATGAAAAATTTTGTTGGTTGATAATATTGCAGGACACAACCTGGAATGGGACCCCCACAATAAGAAGACCCATAGTGAGACAGAATAATACCTGTCACAAAGCCAGATATGAGAGTCTCCAGTAAGAAATTGCTTTGGCCTCTGTTGATACTATAACTTGCCTTTTCTACAGGCAGGAGTTTGTGATGATGAAATAGAATCACAGCATCATAAAATCATAGAAACATAGAATGGTCTGAGTTGGAAGGTATCTTTAAACATCACCTAATTCCAACATCCCTGCCATGGGCAGGGACACATTTAACTGAACCAGGTTTCTCACAGCTCCAGCCAACATGGCCAGGAACAATTCCGGGGATGGAGCACTCCCAGCTTCCCTGGGCAGCCTGTGCCAGTGCCTCAACACACTCACATTAAAGAATACCTTTCTTATGCCCAGTCTAAAGCTACCCTCTTTCAGTTTAAAATCATTGCCCCTTGTCCTGTCACTACAGGTCCTTGTAAAAATTCTTTCATATAAGTCCCCTTTATATATTGAAATAAATTAATTCATTCTCTTGCTGTATTTTTTTCGTGATGACGGCAGAACACAGACAAGGTAGACGTGCATAGCAAATAAGTGAATAAAGCATATTTGATTAAGGTTACATGAAGTGCGTTATCAGTGAGGTCACTGAAAACAGAGAAACAACTTCTCAAAGATTCAGTGAAACCTGGGACATTTACACTTATCACAGAAGCAGTGCTGGACTAAGCATGAACCTGAATATAAAATGGATTTAAGTATTTGTGGAAAACTATCTTTTTCCCAGTAGGAGTTTTAGGTTGAGTGAGTTCATGATCACATTTATTTCTAAAACACATAATAGAGATTGGTCTAGAGCTCAGTATTTACAGATTTATATTTTATTATTTGCTTATTGTATGTGTGAATAGACATACCCCCACACACTTTAACACACACAAAAATGAGTCCCCAGGGAATCGCGATCGGAAGACTACTGCAGCTGCTTTGACAAAAAGCATGAAACAGCTTTTAGTATTAGAATCTGTGGGATTTTTCCTTCTGCTTTTGTGTTTTGTTCCAAAATTACTAGATCTTCTCTTCATTTATTATTTTCTACTCTGGGCATCAGACTGAGTTCTGCTTTGGGAACTTCTGAGAGGACGAAGTCCACCACCATTGCTGAACACCTGGAAACCCTTTGAGGGTGCTTGTGGTTGTCAGGTAAGGATCAGGTTAGGGCGGCCACAAGGCTGTGGACCAAGAAAGCTCCAGCATTTTCTAATGGACGTACCACCACCCTTGATCTAGGGTGCCCTTGATCTAGCCTTATTTGCAACTGATCCCTCATGAGGCAGGGCCAAGACCTGGTTAACTGGTGCCTGGAAAAGGCCTATCCAAGAACCAGACCAAGAGTACAGCCAAGCTTGTGCAGCAGATTCTGCAAGAGGGTGCGAAGAAGGGGTCCTCAGCTTAATTTGTTGCACCAAAAATAGTCTTTAGGTATGGCGGTGACACACTACAGAGTAATTTTCTCCAGGGCTGGAGTAGCTCCCCCTTTCAGAGCAGAGGCTTTGATGCATATGGAATTTTCAGTAGTGGATGCAGCTCTTCAAGTCATAGGCTGCAGTGCTCAATTCTTGATGCTAGGAGAGATGGCCTTTTTTCCTGTAGGTCTGTGGTCTTGGAGGAGCTGCATCATCAAGCACAGGATTACGTACTTAGTGAAAACAAGAGTGTTGTTGGAGATAGCCCAATAAGATGAATGCTATCCTTAGTTTTTCCCAGATTAGAGCAATATTGTGGTAAATTCCACAACAAACACGAGTGGATGAGTCAGATCTATGCGCACAGGCCCTCATCCTTATAGAGAATTTTAACCACTGTGATACCTACTGGAGGGACAACACAGTAGGGCATAAGCAATCCTGGAAGTTCCTGCAATGCCCTGACAAGAACTTCCAGACTCAAGTAACAGAGCAGCCAATGAGGAGAGATGCTGTGCTGGGCCTCATACCAGCAAAGGGGCTCTGTTGGGATGTGAAGGTCAAAGGCAACCTTGGCTGAGTGACCATGAGCTGCCAGAGTTCCAGATTTTGAGAGGAGGGAGAGGGAAAAAAACAAGTCCCAAGATCCTGACCTTGAGATGAACAGACTTTAGCCTCTTTGCGAATCTACTTCAAAGGGTCTCACAGTAAGACCAGAGGGAAGAACGGCACAAGAAAGCTGGTTAATATTCAGGAATCGCCTCCTCCAAGTTCAGTGAATGGGACAGGAGACCTGGTGACATAGGAAATGGAAAAAGCTGAAGTACTAAGTGTATTCTTCAGTCTCAGGCCCCAGACACTGGGAGGAAAGTCTGGAGGAAGGAAGTGGAAGATGGTAAGGTCACAAGTTCGTGGATCCTGACAGTGCGTACTCAGAAATACTGGGGGAGCTGACTAATGTCATTGCAAAGTCATAATCTTTGAACAATCAGGACAACTGGAAGAATTGCCTGTGGATTGGAGATAAGCAATGGTCACTGCTGTCTTATGGAAGAGCAAGAAAAAGGATCCAGGGAACTACAGGCTCGTCAGCTTCTCCTTGATTCATGGGGCTGTGATGCACCATTTATTCCACTCACATGGAGGAGATGAAGATGATCAGTGGTAGCCATACCTGACAACCTGACCACCTTCTTTGATGAGATGACAGGATTGGTAGATAAGGGGCAAGGAGTGAATATTCCTCATGTAGACCTCTCTAAGGCCTTTGACACTGTCTCCCATAAGATCCTCATAGACAAGCTGATGAAATATGGGCTGGAGGAGGAGACAGTGAGGCGAATTGAAAACTGGGTGAATGGCCCAGAGGTTTGTGATCAGCTGAAGGTCAGCAACTTGTGGCGTATTTCAGGGACCAGTCCTGGGTCCAATCCTGCTCAACATCCTCATTAATGCTCTGGAAGATGGGACTGCCTGTAGGCTCTGGAGATGTGAAACTGGGAGGAATGGCTGATGTGCCAGAGGGTCCTGCTGCCCTCTGGCAGATGAGCCTTCACAGGCTGGAGAAATGAGCTGGCAGGAACCTCATTAAGTTCAGCAGTGGGAAATGCAAAGCCCTGCACCCCAGGAGGAACAACCTGATGTA
Organism: Ifrita kowaldi; assembly: GCA_013398055.1. Lineage (NCBI taxonomy): Eukaryota > Metazoa > Chordata > Aves > Passeriformes > Cinclosomatidae > Ifrita > Ifrita kowaldi. The sequence goes on along the minus strand of VZRS01005638.1, from coordinate 430,726 downwards.
CTAGTACATGCTAAGGGCATCCCAAGAGGAAAGATGCTTATAGAAAAGGATGCTCCAGCTTGAACATGAGCCAGGAATGTGCCATTGGAACAACAAAGACTAATGGTATCCTGGCCTGCATTAGAAGGAATGGTGCCAGCAGGTCAAAGCAGGTGTTCCTCTCTCCTTAGCACTTTTGAGGACACATCTGGAGTCATGTGCCTGATTCTGGGCTCCCCAGTACAAAAGAGGGATGCACATACTGGAGAGTGTCCAGCAAAGGGCCACTAAGATGATGAAGGGGCTATATCACCTCATGAGGAAAGGCTGAGGGAGCTGGGACTGTCCAGCCTGAAGTAGAGAAGGCTCAGACATGACATTGTCGATATATGTGTGTGTGTGTGCGTGTGTGTGTGTGTGTGTGTATACATATATGTAAACACATCAAGGGAGGGTGAAAGGAATACATAGACTGTCTTCAGTGGTGTCAGGTTAAAATATCAGAGGAAATGTGCACAAACTCAAACATGTGAGGTTCCTTCTGGACACCAGGAAACACCTATTTTATTTTTTTTTAACTGTGTGGATAATTGAGCACTAGCACAGTTCACCCAGAGAGGCTGCGGAGTCTCAAACCTCGGAGACATTCAAAAGCCATCTGGACATGGCCCTGAGCAACTGGCTTTATGTGGCCCTGCCTGAGCAGGAGGAGTTGGACCCGAGGACACCCAGAGGCCCTGCCCAACCTCAGCCATTTTGTGATTCTATGCTTGTTTATCTATTTTTTTTTTTTTAAATCTTTGAGGGCAGGGAGGGGCAGAGGAGAAGAACGAAGTATATTAAGGATTTGGTCATTCAGTAATAATATCCACTCTGGAACTTAACAGAGCATGCTTACAGCCTGATTCAACAAAAGTTTTTTGTAATAAAAGCTAAACAGTATTTTTGCCTCACCTTGAGTTTGCAAAGAAAGGGACAGAGCAAAATACAGAGCAGTGCATAAGCAGTCACATGTGAATACAGACAAGTGTGCAGGATCAGGCTCAATAGGCAGGGCAAATATAAACGAGCTTATATGAACACGTAGGGCTAAACGAAACTTGAAGACAGCAGTACCCTGTTATACTGACCTAGTATCTCTAGGGTGGTGAAAGTAACTCCCCTTGCCCTTGGACTGAGTCCTTTGGCCCATAAATGCAAGATACCATACTCGTCTGTGTGCCACATGTCATGCCAAGTAACTATGGTACAGTTCCTACACCTGTTTTATTCTGTAGACTTTCTGCAGCTGTTCTTTAAGGCTTGTTTTGTTTTGTTCTGAATGCCTTCGATATTTCACCCATATCAATGATTGAAACAGCCATGTGAGGTACGTGTTGCTTTTGCAGAATGTTGTTAGCAATTTCCTGTGCTCTACTTTACCACTGAATTGAACCCGTGGATAGGGAAGGAACATATGCTATGAAATGACTTACCCTCCTTCTTCAGAATATTTGTGACCAAAGGCAAGGATGTCAGATGCTCGGCCACTGCCGTCACATATCACAACGGGAACGGGAGGAGTGTCTCGCAGGTACTCCAGAACAATGGAGATGACATTGGGACCTCCTTCCACAATGAGGGCCACCACTGGAACTCCTTGGCCAATTCCTGGAGCAAAAGAAAGAAGGAAACAAACCAAACCAAACGAAAACAACACAAAACAAAACAGCCAACCAACCAAATAAAAAACCACACACACACAAAATAAATAAATTAAAAAATGCAACAAAAAAGAAACAAAAAACGCAAAGCCAGCAAGGGAAACAAAACAGAACAGAAGACAGAAGAAAAAAATATCAGACTGAAATAACTGCATTATGACTGTACAGTGTTTTGTTAGAGAAAATGCATTCAGAAAATCAGATATTTTAAGGACAGATGGGACCAGAGTAGTCACCTCATCAGTTTCACTGCACAAACCAGTATTTTCTAGAATTATCTTCTGTTTTAAGTACAATAGTTGTGTTTAAATAGACCATGATTTTTTTTCTTTTAAAGATCAAATCTTGTTTTGGAATCGTGAAGAAGTTACTGCATTTCTTCCTAATATGTTCAAATCAAGACTGTAATCTTGCTTGTAGTATAGGTTTTGCATGATGTCAGTTTCCCATCTTTGGGTCTTCCAATAGTTTTCCTTGCTGTTTCATAATCACCTCTATGATATTTTTCCTGCTGTATTAGATCCACTTCGAGGTTGCAGATGGGTAGCCCTTTAACCTTCTCTTCAATAAACTAAACACATTTTGTTACAAGTCAGTACTATACTTGTTTTTCAGTTCTAGTCAGCCTCACAGTTTTTCTCTGAATTCCCCCCAATTTGCAGCATATTCAGTGATTTGCAGACCCCATACCGGGAACATTGCTCCAAAGAGAGCGGAACTAGTGCTTAACCAAAGGAGAGGAATCGTCATTTTAAGCACTTTAGTTGTAATTTCATGGGAACCCTTCGCAAATTTGCAGCACAGACTGCCAAGAAAGTTGTGTGGATTTAGAGAAAGGCAATCTGACACCAGGCTGGTGTTAACATAGCTGAAAAGGTTTTTCTGGTATTCACTTCTTGACCAGTTGAGACTGGGGACATTTAAAAGGACTCAAGCAATAGAAGGAGTTGAAAATTTTCTATTAGCATTTTTTTCCTGACAGGAACCTTTTTTCCTTTTAAAATAGCTTTTTTTAAGAAAACCTATATGCATTCTGCACAAAATTCTGACATTTCATGGGAAAACGAAAATAAGAAGAGTGTCCTACACTGTTAATAGCTGGGTTGGAAAAAGTTGCAGAAAGCCAACAGTAACTGTTAATATGTCTGCTCAAGTTTTCATTTGGAGAGAGTTTAATTCTCAGAAGCAAAGGTAAGCCTGTGAGGCTGGAACATTAAATCTGGTTAGACCCGCGAGAAATATTCATAGATCAAATGATTTTCAGTAATTTTAAGAACTCGAATTACCGTCAAAAATGAGATAAACTATTCTTTAAGAAAGAGAGAAGGAAATAAACCTCGTTCGTATATGTAACAGGAAAATACTCTAAACACTTCCTGAACCATTTTGCAAGCAAACATCATGTTTCCTGAAGTGATTCTCAGCATGCCTTGTTATGCCTCTATCTACTGTTAATTTGTGGCTTTCCTGTCATATAACTTAAGTAAAATGTGTGGTGCTTATTTATGCTAAAAAAACTACAGGTATAATTATAAAATGTAGGCTAGTGAAAGAGCATAAGAAGAGTGGAATATAACAAGGTGATTAACAGAACGATTTGCACAGAGCTCAAGGGTTAATTTTTTTCTAATAATATTAAGGACTTCCCTGAATTGCTGCTCTACCCAATCTAGACACCTGCTACTAAAATAATATTAAGAAGTATTCTTAGTAATGTCTGGATGGTTCTGGATGACATTGAGGATTAATAGAAAATGAGAAAGTTCACAATTTGAGATGCAAAGTCATTTACTTGGTGTTTAATAAATCCTTCCTTAAACTGGGAACTCATTAGGAGGACATACTAGAAAAGCTGATGACAAGAGAACTATCTTTGGTATAGCAAGACCACTAGGAAGTGTTATGATCCTGGAATACACACAGCAAAATATTTTCAGTAGGAAACAGGGGCAATTCAGTGCCATTGTGCAAGCCACTCAGGAAATTCAATGCAAAATGCTATCTGTACCCATGCTCAGGCTTGTTCAGAAAGAACAAACTGGAATGAATGGAGGAAAAAGCCAAAAGGAGTGTATGGAGAATCAAAACTTCACCTTATGAGACAACATTCAATGAGTTTGGGTCATCTTCCTTAGGAAATTAGAGGGGAAAAGACACCATGACTGAATACCCCCATGATATACAGCACATTGGAAGTTAACAGTTTTAGATGGAGTTTAGAAGAGTCCTGGTTATCAGAGGACTGAAGTCTTTACAGCCTTCTTGTAAGACTAAAAGGGAAAACTTTTTGTATTGAAATGATGCTCTGATGCTCACTAATCATAATAGTTGCAGTTGCCTTATGTATCTCAAAGTGCTCCTGAAGCAGGTTCTGTCCTTCTGTTGGAAGTCTGTCCGTTCCCTGTGTATTCTACTTGATATTGATCAGCTAAATAATTCTAACAATATAAATAATTATGGTTAGTCTAAGTAGCTGAACTATTTTTGCCTTGTTGGGCCATTTGAAAACATATCTAAAATTCCTCTTGCAGCCTTTGATTTTCCTTTAATCTTTTTTTTTAACTTTTTTTTTATTATTATTATTATTATTTTTTTTTTTTAAATTTATGCTGTTATGGTCACAAGAGTTGCCTGGCATACAAAAATTCTCTGCAAGTGTTCCAGTTGTGTTTCACTGTGGTTGATCAGGTGGCAGTTTTTCTGTTCTTTAGAAACATATTCAGCATGAAAACAATCCTTTAATTCAAGGCTAGTAAAATAAAAGAACTTCTCTCCAATTCAGACTTCAATGAAACTTTGTAGCTTTAAGTTAAAAAATCCTCCAAACTCATGTTAACCTTGGTTTATCATATACATTAAGTTCCTGATTGAAGTGCAAATCTTTCATCAGTTTAGTACATTTCTTTGTGAAACAGAAAAGATTTAAAAACAAACTTGATTTCTATATCTCATTATCCTTTGGGAAATTCTCTCCAAGTTTCAGCAAATAGATGATTTTTTATTTTAATTTCATTGTCCACCATAAATAATTTTGGTTTGGAAAAAACTATTGTTTCTTTAGTTTGGAGGGTAAATTATTCCAGTTAATTTCTGAAATTAGAAATAATATCTAAAATCAGTTAATAATACTTTGCTGATATTTCTTCAAAGTAGAACCATTTCTGTCTTTCAGAAAAGTTCTCCAGACTACAGTTGTTTGAATCCTAATGTTATGAACTTCCACAGATTTATGATAATTAATTTCTGAGCAGTGATAGTATCCACAGCATGAAAGAAAGTCAATAGACACAGTGAAAAAACAAAAAATTATGCCTGCTTGAGTACCTCAGAATTTCAAAATATGGGTGAGTGGGAATTACGACATCCTCAGATTTCTATGATGTTCCCAATCATATTTAAATTAGTTATATTAATTTCAGAATAAAAACTTAGCTACTTATACCAAGATGTCTGCAGCCCAATATCTCTCAGCCAGAATGCAAAGTAGATTTGAATTAAACTTTTAGATGTCTTGATATTAAAAATTCCTGGATGCTTCCCTGCTGCTAAATATTAGGAACTTAGAAATGAATGTAGAGGGCCTGCAGAAAAATTTCAGTGCATCTGAAGACATTGACCGACTATACAAACGCTGCATTTATAACTATGTTGAGTTTCGGAAATTGACAACTGACTGAGCTTTGCCTTAATGTAACACTGGGACAATTTGGAGAATGTTGGGATGCGATGCCAGCATGACAGAACCTCTGACTTTGAGAAAAAGCTGATTATCTTTAACAGCTAATCAAATGTGTTTCCTACTAAATCTCCTCAGAAAAAAAAAACAAAACAGAAATTCTCTGTAAGAGTTCTATTTCAGCTTGTGCATGTGCAGTAGATGATAGTCTGCAAAGAAGGGGCTGGCAGTGCCTGATAGATCCACAGGGAGCCTTTGGTTTCAGACACTTCATTTGGAAAGATAATGTCAGGCTGTGAGGCGAGGCACTAAATGTGAAGGTAATACATTCCTTACAATGTCAAGGACATCATCACAAAAAGAGTTTCTTGCTTGAGTTGAGGTTGTTGGAAAGGAGGCAGCACCAAAACAAAACCTTGCTGATATAAAACTGGACTACAGTACTGGAACTGCTATCGCCTAGCACACCTCCAGAAGGTGGGAACTTTACGCCAAGCACTAAAATGGACACTCCAATAAATTAGCGAGGAAATAAATAAATTAACAAGGAAAAAGTTTTCCCTTCATGTGTTTTTGTGGAATTTACCACAAAATTGCCCTAGTCTGGGCAAAACTAAGGATAGGACTCATCTTGTCCTAACAAGTTGTTAAACAAACACAGTTGTTTTCACTAAGCAAGTACTGTAAAAGTCTGCAACCTTAAAAATTGTGTGTTTCACATTTTATTAACTGGAAAGAGAGTATCATTAATGCACTTCACTGAAATACTGCCCAATCTAAGACTGCAGAGAACCTTTTTCGGTACAGGGCAATGCATTATTATCAGGAAAGACTCTCTATCACTTGGTGTTGTCTTCCAAACACAGAAAAAAGTACAATTCATTTTCACATATATTTTCTTCTGTTTCCTAGAAGGCATTAAATGACATGTTACTCAGCTTTTTTTTTAATAGCCTGTGTAGATAACCTTTTAAGTTCAGGTGAATTATTATTAAATATCTGAAAAATTATGGACATCTGATAGTTACATGGAGGATTTATTATTAAATTTACTTAATTCATTTTTTTTCTGCATTTCTAGATGAACTTTGATTTCAAAAAATCTTTTTTCCTTTTCCTTTTGGAAGATGGAGGAAAGTTCTTGTCTAGCAGTATATCTGTGGACTTGAAAATGGCTGAATGACGATTGTGTTATCATTGTGATATTTAGTTAAGCATACTTATATTTCAAGATGATAAATATCTGATTGCAAAATCAAGGGTTTTCAAACTTAAGAGTGGTCTCTGCATTTTTATTCTGTGTTATTAAAAATAGTTTGTTAAGTAGAGAGGAGATTTTTTTTCCCTCAGATTTTCAAAATAAATATTCAGTTTGTATTTAATAGCAGGTATGTCTGAAACATGTCATACTAACTGGCATATTACTATTTCATAAGCTCTTCTATTCACATACTGAATTCTTAATATTCAATATGCAAAAAAAAGACAGAGTACCAAAGACCTGAGGCTCATCAGTATCCTGATTTCTGAAACAATAACTTGTATTTTGAGTATTTCAGTAAGTATGGATTTTTGCAGGGTAGATTAGACTGCTTAGTGTTTCACAGTGTCAGGTATTGTGGATACTGCTGGTGAAATAAAACTGCAGTATTGTCTAAAAGATTTATGTAGTCAACTTAAAGCTTCATTACTGTGTTATTGCCTTTGTGGTCAGCAGCAGGGCCAGTGAGACTTTCCAACAATTGTGATTCCAGGAAGGTATGTACACATCAGAACATTTTTCCCAATGTGCAGCAAATAGCACTTGTAGGCCTTCATGTTATTATACGAAGAAATAACATTGTTTTTCCCTTGACACAGCTGTAATGCATAAATACGTGAATTAAAATAATAAACTAGAAGAAATGAATAAATTTGGAAATGGAAGGAAGGAAGGCTGCATAATGTCTGTGTTGTGTGAACAGGCATTAAAAAATATCTACCATGCTTTGCAGAAGCCCTACTTAGTTTTCCCAGTTCTTGGAAAAACATGAATATTTTACACTGTGAGTATATTTATAAAAAATGTATAACTGTCTTATAAATTATTACTAATTCTTTTAGTGAAGACCTAAGCATGAGTTACCCATGTTCTTATAGACCAACAAGTAAATAAAATGCCTCATTTACTACAAAATGCATTTACTACTCATGTTCTTAAGCATGCTTATAAGAGTAACTGGGACATATCACTATGTTGCATACTATTTGTAAGTTCAGCCCTGAGTTCAGTCAAATAAAACAGAGGCTCTATTTGACTACCCCTGACAGAAATGTCTCTAATTTCAGTATCTTAACACTGGGTGGTGGTAGGCGCATCTCAGCTGATTTCCTGCTGGCCACCTTTGCTCCGTCATCGGGTCAGACACGTTGGCATGAGTTGCCCTATATTAATTTCCTTTTTCTACTTGGAAATTTTAACTGGAGAGTTTTGTAATTATTCAGATTTGTTTGGGATGTTGGAGCCTGTGTCTGTCCTGCTGAAGGAGTTGCTGCAGAGCAGCTAGCACAGGAGTGGCAGGCAGCTGGGAGCCTGTGCCACACCTCGCGCACAACGTGCAGCTGTACAGCAAGATCTCCGGAGGCTGGAGGCAATGGAGGAACATCAGGCTTACACATAAGACAGAATCACTGTGTACATACTGAGAGAGCCCAAACTGTCCCAGAGAAGGGGCAGAGTAAGCCTGCACAAACCTTCACACAGTGCACATGCAGACAACCTGACAGCTCTATGTCTTTTCCTAACGAGGCACACGCTGATCACCTGTGCAATGTAGAAACAGGATTCTCAGCCTTCTTAGAAAACCTAAGCCTACCCTAGGCATGTACAGGGATGTAAGAGGCATCATTAAGCTGGAAGGGCTCATCAGGTCTGCAGGAAAGCAGGTGTACTTGCATGAGCAAGGAGCCTCTGCAGTTTTTCACAGGCCTACCCTCCAGGTCCACAGATTGCTGAATCTTCCTGCACCCAGATGTACTGTAGATGGCGGGGCACATAAATTACCAGGTTTTTCCACTGGTCATCATATCCCAGGTTTGCATGAGCCTATCTCAGGTAATGAGAAAATAGACTCTTAGCAGTAGAAAATTCCTGTGACAGGCTTTAGATTTGTTTCAGACCTTTACCTTGTGTGCATCCTGTGAAAGATTTACCACTTGTGGGCAAGAACTACCTTTCTAACGGCAGAATTCTCCTAGGGTAACGGCTTCTGTTAGTGGTAAACTCAATGCTCTCTTACTGACTGACAAGTAAACAAATCCAAAAATATGAACCAACAGGTAAGTCCATGTTAGAGTTCCTACAAGTGTTTGCCAGTGCACGGTGCATGGACAGGCACATAGACCATTTTGCACAAATGCTCCATAGTGTACAAAACCCTTAATTGCATCAAACAAATGACATGTCCCCAGATACAGGCTGTTAATTCAACAGATGAGGTTGTACTTCAGGACTTTTTAATGCAAGGATTGTTTATCTGAGGTATTCAGTAGAAAATCTCATTTAATTGTCAGTGGACAATTGATAAAAGTGTTGTGAAGTTCAATAAAAGTATTCATGCATTTACAAGAACTCTGACAACTTTAAACTACAAGTTGATCAAATCTGATCTTAGTTTTAACCTAAATATATATGATGAACTATGGTTTTTGAGGGGATATTGACTAATAAGCCGTATTCATTTGTATTTGAAACATGGCAAAATACCATTTCCTTACGATTTTTTTAAGAGGCTTAAGGCGTCTTGAAACTCAAATAATAATTTGGGGGTTCTGGTAAGTTAATGAAAAGTAAAGTAAGTCCTTAGCTCAAGAAGTCTGCCTTAGAAGTCCAGTTTCTAGGCTATTGCTGTGCTTCATGGGACAAGCAGAGTATGCAGCAGTGTGATGTGTTAGCAACGGCTAAAGGAAACACACCACATAAAACCTGTGGCTTTCAGAAACATTTCAGTCCAAGTGTTTGCATAGGGCTTGGATATCCTAGTGCAAGCTACCTACACAGAATGGATAAACAATTAAACACGAACGGGAATTTTAATACACAGAAGTCCTACTGTAAGCCCAAAAGATTGAGGAAAACAATTTTTAATTTCTCAAATAATATTTGCCTTACAGTAATACAGAGTCAACAAATACTGCTCTTTGGTTGTTAATACAGCATGTCTAACCACAGGGTAAGTAATGTTTAAACAGATTTAAAATGGTATTGGATTTACAACAGTCGTTAAAAGGTTTGACCACACAAAGGTGTCTGCTTCACTTCTGGACATCTGTGTGGTACTCCATATGGTCCTAATTGGCTCAGAAAGGCTAAGTGATAACAGAGAACATCCTAAAATAATCCAGATCCTTCCTATTAGGTTACACTGAAATAATATTACAACTTGGGTTTTTTTCTAGGCAGGTGTTTTCAGCCTTCCAGCCTTTTTGGAAACACCTCCTGATGTGTATGAAACCTTTTTGACTAAAATATCAATAGCAAATAGCAAAGAGATAAGATCACCTGCACATACAATATATCTGCATGCTCCAGCTCTGCAAATCACAGCTGCAATATATTTACCACTAGAACAACTACATTATTAACTATTAAATGAACATAACTGGAAAAAAGGAAATGTGTCTTGCCTTCACAGCATGACGGAAAAGAATGCTGAGTCTTATTACCCAGAAGTACAGGAACATCTCCCAACTAGTCAAACTAGTCACAACTAGTTCAAACTTAATTTCCCATAGCTGCACTTTTTACAGTCAGCTCTCCCTTTTCCTCACCCCTTGTCTCCAGCATCTTTGCTAGAGCAGAACCTCTTATTCCAGACATGGCAAAGATAAGATGGGTATTTCTTTTAATCCTTCAAGCACTATTCAGTAACAAAAGCAGAGAAACTTACAAATTAAAAAACAAAACAAAACAAACAAAAAAAAAGTCAAACGCATTCTACTCTTTTCTGATCAACTTCAGTAGTTTTTTATATCCAGAAATTAAGGTGAACTTTCATTTCTTTGGAGAATTGTTGCATGTCCTTTGTCTAGAGAAATCAAACTGATCTGGTAAACCAATACAAAAAAGTCTAAGAATGTTTGCTGTGTTTCTGAAATTAACAGAACTATTGGATTATGTGTGATGGAATAACACACAACCACTACTAATAAATGTGGAAATTTATTTAAAATAATAAAGGAATAGCTTTATTATTTTCATTCTTTATTAGAAAGAATTCCTAATAAAGGAAAGCTCTCAACAATTTGACTTACTTTTTGCTTTCAATTTATTTTTTGACTTTTCTACTACAGAGTTGTTGAATATAATTTTCTGTAATTTCCTTTTTATTTTCCTGCTTCCCAAATTTAAAATCACTGGTATGAATTTTATTTTGTTCATCTTTGTTTTTTTCCTCAGTAGTTTGCATTCACTCTCCTTGTTCCCTTTGTTATGCTCTCTTACATTCTGCATTCTTATAATTTCCCTTTTGGTAGCTCAATCACATTTTCACTTCCTCTCTGTCTCCTTCTGTTTAATCCAAAATCTTCTTTTATCTCCACTATTTTTAGTTCTCGTCTTTGCTAAGAGTATGATCGTATTACATTTGTCTCAGTCCGTTCTCCTTTCTCTTCTGCCCTACCTTGCTTTCACTCTCATTTTGATTTGTTCAGTGCTCCTTCCTTACCTCTCTAGATCTACCTGCTGATGAATCTGCCATCCTACCAGACCTGACACTGACAGACAAATATGTGTACCTGACACCTGAAACCATATCTTCATTTAATACTGACTGATCCAAAAAAATTCTCAAAGGGAAACCAAGAATGGTAACAAGAAAAGATTTGTGGTACCTTCTTTTGATTTTTGTACTTGTCTTTGCAAAAGGACAAAGTTCAGAGAGTTCTCAGAAGAAACATGACAGGGGAAGAGTCTACGTAAGACTAAACCCTGGGATCTGTGAGCCTCACAAGCATCCAAGTAACCACCCACTTGGTTCCTTTCTATACAATGGCAATACACAGTTCAAAGCTGGCACTTTAAGTTCAACGACACACACACACAGAAGAACCTTTGTGGTTTTCAGTCAAAACCTGCCATATCTGTTCTTGCAGTCAACTGCTTACTAGGGCAGTACCAGAGGACCTAACTGGTTTCCCCCTTCTTGGAGCTCATCACCCACAGGCAAAGGCCTAGGACACGCAGGAGCAGCTACAGCTTCAGAATTTCTCACATTCTGTCTGATCTTCCCTGGAGCTTTCCCTGGCTCCCCTCGGATGTGAGCACTACCACATACTGTACACGGCACTTTACAAAGTTACCACGTTGTAACATAACCAAATTCTACATTACCTCATGTTACATATAGAGGTGTTTCACCTTGTTGTATTTTGCTTATTTTTCAGCATATTTGACACTATATCATCTCAGAAAATTATCCCTTGTTCTCACCTGTTTTACAAAACTACAGCAGGTGAGATACAGGACAACAAAAATTTGGCTAAAATGTATTAATCCCAAAATAATGTTTCTTAGTTTTGCAGCTTATGAATTCAATAAATCTAAAATGCCCAAAAATTAGGGAGCTGAAATGAGCTGCACTCTTTTTCTTCTGTATAAACAATGTATTTATATGTGAAAAAACATATGTTTGAAACAAACTCATCTGTTTAAAGTCAAGTCAGTGAAAGGAATTTATAGATCCACTTGCATGGGTCTATTGTGTGCTTCAAGAATGATATTTAACCTTGTGCTTTCTCAGCCCTTTCTGAGATATGTTTGTCTCCAGTGCCTGATCAACAACCATCATGATGCTTTTGATGAAAAAAACCCAAGTTTCCAATCTCTAGCAAAATCTGAAATAAGTCAAAGTTCAAAGAGTTCTAGGTTTTACTGAAATTTCACAGGAGTCAAATTTTCAGTCTTGCAGCGGACTTCCTCTCCTAGAAAGCAGTCTGTAACGAGATCTTCCCAGCTACGTAGTTACGAAAATGCATCAAGGACTGCACAGAACATGATGGAAAAATCTGAATCAAATGAGAATTCCAATGCATTTGATGACGATGTAATGGTCAGAGAAGATGCCAGTGATGACAGTTGAACGTCCCTTTGCCTTCCCAGCCCCCTTCATATATTCTCAGGCATAGGATGACAAAGGGAAGTCCACGGGTCACATGAACAGGTATTGTTGACATATTATCCTGTCTAAACTGCCTTCTCTACCTAATCAAATCACCCAACTTTATCCATCAATTCCTTACTCAGAGGTAACTTTTTCTCACAGGCCTACCAAAACTCAGCTACATTAACCACCTCCACGAAGAGAAAAGACTAAATACAAGGACACAGGTCCCAATGCCTAGGGTCTGTCTGTTTTTCAAACAGCGTGCAGTGGAGGCAGAGCAAACCTTCAGCACCAAACGGCATGCTTAAAATTAGAAGAATTGCAGCATGATAATGAACTCAGTAAAATTCCTCATTAAGTCCTATGTGGTCTGGGAGACTATTTTTCCAGAAATGTTCTGCTCAAAAGAAGAGTAAGAGTTTTGCAAGGTGGATCTACATAACCTAAGGACTTGGTGTGGTCAGCTTTCTAATAAATACCAATATGCTTCAGTGTGTAGGAACTGACCTAGCACTGTAAAGTGGCTCTTGTAAGCTTCAAAAAGGCTAAAGAGTGTATTGGTTAAAAGATTTATAAAAGGTTAAAAAGTTTATAAAATATACAAAATAAAGCAAACTACTTCAAACTTTCTGACCTTTCTAAAGGGGTCTGTTTCCAATAAAACATACACTGCCTTTACATCCTCTGGCTCAACATTCTGGTTTCAAATATGTTTTTGGTTACATATCCACACTTTTACATTATTTCTGGCTCTCCTAGAAATGGAATTGTTAAAAATCAAAAACAAGGGGTTTTTTTTTTTCCTTTGCTTCTTTTTTCTTTTCCCGCGTAACTGTTTCTGAAGAAGAAGGCGGTAGCTAATTTTAATGAAAGAAAAGAGTTTTCAATAGAAGAAAAAAGTCTTCCTTCCTCATCAGCACAGGCTGGACTCCTGCTGGCTAGGTGACATTATACATGCTTGTTATCGTCATTCCTCATGTTAGTGAAGTCCTTTTGCCTCATTTCATTCTTTTCACCTGCCTCTTTCCTTCTCTGAGGTTATGTCTCTTACTATAAAATGTCAGAAATCTAACAAGTAAGGGAGCATCTTTTACATCATTAGAGGAAATATTAGATCTTTTTACATTTTAATTTATGATGGTAGCTCTTAACTTCGATTTGAACATCACTGCCTCACTGACTGGACTCCATCTATTTCCAAAGCAAATTTTAATGCAAATGCAATGCAAAATCTCTGTCAGATTGTTACAGAGAACAGAAAAGTCTGGCAGTATTCTCACCAAGATTTTAATATTTTGATGGATGAAGCCTTCAATATAAGTAAAATATCTGGATTTAAAAATACAATGTCATTAGCATGTGGTCAGTATGTTTTCAAGGCCATTTGTCACGTATGCAAATATCACACAAAGCTTATTTATTCTGCTCTTCGAACCATTGTGTTACTGTTTCCTGACAGATTCCTTCCTAACACATGCTGAACACAAACTTAATTAGTGACACATATGTGGTGTAAGTCATGAAATGTACATGAAAGACAGAAAATGATAGTATGTTTCCCCAAATGGTTATGCATACACAAGAACGTGCTGTGAGTGCATGCTGTGCTATGCTATGTGTCATGTCCAGATTCTGATACTGCTGACAAAATTATACATGTTCTTTTAAAGAAAAACTGACAACATTCTAATTAATTCACAACACCTTTCATTCAAATTAAAAACTTTCACATAGGCTATGTGCAATGATCATTATATATATAAATAATTTGTGTCCTTGTCTTGCTCCTCTGCTCCAGTAAGAGTATTCATATGAAGGAAAGTAAGCATCTGTGATGGAAGTGCTTGGCAACCATGCTGTAAGCTCTTTAAGGACTTGAGAATATTTCAGTCAGCAGTAACAATTCAGTTAATAGCAACAACTGAATTATGTGAAAGGAAGGCCTTAGTGCAAACAGAAGGAAGTTCATGCATATTATAAAAATGAAAACATAAGTGCGGAGCCAAAAGGGAGAAGATTTAGGTAGGATTTTTGGAGATTCTGCAAGTGCTGGTAAAGGCCCTTTTTAGGTAATATGAAGTAATTCTAGACCACACTTGTTAATGAGAAAGCATTGCTCTGTCTAATCACAAAATGAGTGAAACCCACGGCATGTCAACCTATTGGAGTGACTTTGTCTGAAAATGATTAATAGTCCTCAGATCAAATGTATTAGCTGAGTTGCTACATTGGCAATTACTCTAATCTAACCATCTGTGGAGTAGCAGGAATGAATATTTTATGTCTTGTAACTTCCAACACACATTTTGTCGACAGATTTCTTTTGTATTTCTGGTTCAAGGCACGACTGATGCTCCTATTGCATGACTCAGCAGTATTCTTCAGAAATGGTAATGATGTACATCTTAGCAAATGACCAGGCCATTCTACAACACCTTGGAAAAATAGTTTGTTAGTGCCTAGGTATGTTATAATTGGAGAATTTGCAATAGGTCATCTCTAGTAATTAGATGCTTCATTTATATGCTTTCTCTGTTTATAGATTACATCACCTGTTTGGCTAAACAAAGCTACAGACAAACTTACTCAGCACTGAAAATACTCCTCTTTGAGAAGAGATTCGGACTGGGGACCTTCAGAGATCTGTTCCACTCTATGTGTAACCCGTCATTCTACAAAACGCTGTGAACTGTCTTGCGTTCAAGGCAGTGAGACAGAGTTTAGTCTTTTGAGCACTTCTGGCAGCAGTGAATCAGAAATCAGTAAACTGGCTGTGGTGGATCACATCAGCCTGGCACACCATAGATCCCCTCCTGCCATGGAACGGTGTAAGCAGAGCATCACAGATGGAAACACAACTGCCCTCCACTTACTCTAAAAAATCACGCCTTTTGAGCTGGGACATTTTATTATGTTAAAAGCCTCCATACCCTTGTCCTGAGAATCTTCTGCTCATTAATGCAGTATTTTTGGAATAGGATGGACTCCATATTTCAATGTAAAAACTTTTACACGAGCTATCAAATTAACTATGTAATGCTATACAAATAAACTCTATGGCAGAGACAGTTACAAAGATATCTTTCCTTCCTTCCAGTGTATATCTTCAGGTGATCTCTTTGCCCTGAAAATTCTGCAAGAAGTCCAGGACCCAAATGTTTGTGTAGATTGGAAAGCAGAAACATTTCTGATCAGATTACTTTGACTATTTCCTTTTGATCTAGAAACGCTTTCAGAAAAGTTCTTCTTACTTTCAGAATTTCATACTACAAAACGATGGACTTTGAAACTCCAGGTCTTTGAGACAACTTGTGGCTTACTTCAAGAGATGGTTGCTGGGCTGTGTCAAAATGGTCTTCCTTTGTGAAAGTAAGAAAAACCTGTGCTGAGCATTAAAGCATCAAACTGACCTCTAGGTAATTGCACAACTGAGTGACTCTGTGCTGAACCTGCAGGCTCAGGGCCACAGATGTCACCCTCTGCTTGACTGAAAAGCATTTTTAAATTCCTGAGTATTTGCTGAGGACAAAATAAGAGCAATGGAAGTGGTAAAACCTGAAAAGGTAGTGGAAGACTGAATACTCAATAAAATCTTTTCCCTAGTGTTCATAAGGCACATAATTGCAGATTATTCTTATTCTAATAATTCTTCTTATTCTTATTTAATAGTACACTTATTCAGGAAATTAGATATTGCTGAATGACTGATAATGATCCCATATTAGGAACAAAAACAGCTGAGACTTTCAGAATTATCTGACATATTTATTGCCCCAATTTAGTCTTAAATTTTATAAAAGGGACTGTCACTGTCCTAGTCTATTTGAAGGGAAAGCCATTTTCTGTGTCTTCGATATGTAAGAACAAGTTTAAAGCTTCCCTTTGTGAACAGCATGTGACCCCAAATATCCAGGAGAGCTATCGCTGCACTGGAGAAAGACATAGTCAAAGCAAAGGAAAGGAAATAAGAAGAAATGACAAGCCTAGCATGTAAAACTCAGGCAGGCTTAAAAATAAGAATAAAATCTACTTTCAGCACTATTGGCCAGGGACAGGCTGTGAAATAAAAAGTTACCAATTGTTTACTAGCTCCTAAATCTGTTCTGTTTTCTAGAGCACACTCTTTTTTCAGTGACTAACTAAAAATTGCACCTTTTCCTGACTCTTCAGCAAAGAAAATTGTGACTCTGTCAGTGTTTTCCCTCATTCCACATGCTTACGACTGGAATACAGTAAGTAACGGCATACATGCATGGCTGCACAGACTCCTATTTGGATAAAAATCCCTTGGCAGCATATATAAAAATACCCTGTCATGCACGGGATGGAGGATCTACACTGATCTGCTATAAATAAGGGCAAAGGAAAGCAGCAGAAAGTGGCCATCTGTTCAGCTGACCCAGCAAGGCAGGTGGTCTTTCTCACCCATATGGTTAACTTCCTATTAACTACAGGGTGTGCAGGACTCAGTCACCCTCTTTTAAAGCAAAGAAAAACAAAACATGGCAGAAACATTCTGGATGTCACTGAACCAAGATGTACAAATCTTATTGGCGGCCTTCTTTTTGAACAATTTTTTCACATTTCTATTTTGAGGAAGTGTTGTGAGATCCAAGTATCTTTGTGTTTATAAGAGAGAGAGGGAGGGAGTGGTTAAATGGTAGAAAGTCTCTGTCACAGAGGTAAGTGAAAAGGAGGATGCTTACTCTTGTCTGTGTGTGGGGTACTGCAGAAAGAAACCAGAAAAGAGAAATCCTTCATTTTTTGTGATGTTTGAAGAAGTCAGGTAAGCATTTGCCTTGAACCACCAAAGTCTGGAGTTCCATCCATCCATCACTTTTCAAAAGATAAGCCTCTTGACCTAATCTGAATTAAATTAAATCTCTCTAAAGAGATTCATTTTTAAAGATAAGATTTTGCCATCAAAATGTTGTTCTGTAAACTGAAAAAGCTCACATTTTTCTTATAAATGCCTTCAAAATAATTGCTATTTATGCCACAATTTTATGTAGTTTCATGACACGCCATTTTCAAATGTGCATTTTTGTTGCTGGTGCAGTTAGGATTAGATTACACTGTCCTCATCTGCTAAGGAAGCTCCTCGGCATGCACCCACTGCTTATGATGCACACATTTTGTGCATATCTACATAGTGCTCTCTGAGAACAAGCAACATAACTCTGACATCCTAAAAACAATAAGCCTGTAGTGCGTGTAGTTCATGCAGTGGTGTTGAAGGCTGTAAGTGGCACGTCATCCCAATTTAAGGTAAGATTATCCTAATCATACAGAAAACTTTGTCAAGCATGAAGAACATACTAGTTTATATTCACCCCATTGGTCCTGCCTGTAGTTCCTTGTCATCTGATGTCTGAGAGCTAAATGCTTCTCCTAGTTTCATTCCAGTTTCACATGCCTATACCACAAAAAGTTTCACCATTCCTCAAAACTGCATGTTTAAAGAGAGTTGTTGCACAGCAGAAAGGCTGTGCATATGATCACTTTTGAAAAACTAGATCTGTTTTCATTCCTAAAGAAATCTTGCGGAGGTACAACACTGATGTTTGTGAGACCAAAAACAGAATTGAAATTAAGTCCCCATCTCAAAGCATGTGTACACTACATCAAGCTTCAAGCATGTGTACACTACAGAAATAATAATACTAATATTGAGATATCAGATTTTATTTTATCCAAGCAGAAATGCTTACTTAGGTGACTAATTTTTATTTTAGGTAGGAAAGTGATACATGAAAAGAAAAAATACAATTTTGAGAGAAAAACTGAGGCTTCTGTCTGATCACAATGTGAGTAAGTTTGCAAAAGGTGAAGTGAAAGGACCACCTAACCTCATACTCAGCTTCTGGCTTTGGGTAATGACAGCTGCCAATGAGAAACTAATTAACACAAAGGTATAGTAGCACTTCTGTGGAACACTCCCACTGCCAGTAAATATCAGTGGCTCTTCAACCTGCAAAACATTTATGATAAAAAACTCTCCCTTACTTTTTGTCACCCTTTTCTTTAACTGTACTTGTTTCACCTTATTCTTTACTCAATGAAGGAGAACACAACTGTACATAGTTATAAGGAAGTGAAGTGACCAAAGACCTAAGTGGAATCTGAACCTTAACCAATATTGCTCAAAACTTAGCAGAAACAAACCCAGCTATTTGTGCTGTGCCTCTACCCACTGCACTCTGAAATAAAATTTTAGTATCTTTGTTCATAATTTTTTGCTTTTCTTAGCTCATGCTCACCATAGACAGTAGAGCTACTCCCCCAAATATGCAGAATTATTGCTTCTTTATACTGAGTGGTTTTTATATAATTGCAATTTTAAGCAAGAAATACAAATTACTTACTTGTATTTATCTTCTGAAGTGAAATGTGCTTTTCCAGGTGTCTACGAAGCTTTACCTCTGCTCCATATTTACCAGTAGTACCATTGTCAGCCAAAATGAAATGAGAATGCATGCTGTTGAGCACTGTCAACTTGCTCATGGGATTGGACATTGTCTGGTATGGTCGGACCACCTGCATTTGAGAGACAGAGGAAAATGAAGGTATACTAAACAGAAAAGAACCTCTGAACTAAATCAATTACAAGATATGAGCTGACAAGATGAAACAAAAGGAAAAATCAAAATTAAAGTACTGCACTTGAGCATTACTGTCATTTATGTGTACAGTAGAAAAATGACCTTAACACTGCCCTCTCAGATGCAGACATGGCTTAAAGGCTTTTCCATGGTAATGTTTCAGTAGCATCAGTGTACACTGTTTCCTTTTAAAATCCAGCTAATGGTCAGTGGTCCAAAGGTCTGGGTGACTACACACACACACTGGATACCCTGCCTGCTGCTGACAGAGCAAGAGCATTGCTGTAAAGTCTCACCTTGCTCTGATCAAAATCTTTGATTCTTCCTTCACAGACCCCCACCCAGCCTCATGCCTCCAGTCTTGGCTCATCCAGAGCCACTAGCACTGGAGATACTGTACAGACACACAAATGCAGGTGAGTTCCACTCTACACCATATTTTCAATTTTCTCGGAAAAAAGTATTGGCCCACTCCAAGTATTAGTAAGAAGGCAGTCATTTGTGTTCACAACAGCTTTAGAAAATTTCTGTTCAATGGAGATTCCTTTTGAGTTCCTTTTTATTTGATTTCATCAGGAGAAACTGTGCAGCAGACTGAGTAAACTGGCACAGAGTTACCCCACTCAGCCACCAGACAGACCAAATAATAGCACTGGGCCACATTAGGCTGCCAGCTACTTCGGTGGGTGTCTGTTGACAGGAGTAAGACGGTGCTAATACGGCAAAATAATTGATGCTGTGTCAAGGCATCCTGGCTGATACTTCAAAGGTTTTCTAGCAATACTATTCCCTGCCTTTCTTCTGTATGTCTAGTCTTCTTGGAGAAACATAACTGAAAATCTGTAAGATGAAGTCCTAGCTGAAAAAATGCTGTAATGTCTTGTTAGAAAACTCAGCTGGGCTATCCTTTATCTGCAAGGAATTTTCTTCAGAGTTCTGACATTGTTCATTTTTCAGGTCTTGTGCTTTTATTGCACAAATGTATACACTCAAAATTTGACACAAATGCT
This sequence comes from Ifrita kowaldi, assembly GCA_013398055.1. Lineage (NCBI taxonomy): Eukaryota > Metazoa > Chordata > Aves > Passeriformes > Cinclosomatidae > Ifrita > Ifrita kowaldi. The sequence goes on along the minus strand of VZRS01005638.1, from coordinate 410,614 downwards.
TGCAGACAGAAATATAATAAGTTATTGATTTATTCCTAAGCTTTTCTCCCTCTGTAATTCTAAAGAGATCTCTAATTGAGACACAATTCTTTAAAAATAATACGTCTTAGCAATTCTTTAGCCAGAGATCTCTCTCTATACATTATTTTCACTTGTGAAATGTCTGCCTAACTTTGATCAACTTCTAGCTGGCAAGGAAAAATCCACAAACTTCTTTTGCCATGATAAACTGTCATGCAAAGGGTACTCTGTAAGCTGTTCATCCTGCTAAAGGGAGGGAATAGGTCTGAGAGGACCTAGAGGGCAGCTGGCCAACAGCAAGGCAGTGCACTATGTGAGAACGGGTGGTAGCTCTGGCTCAGATTTCTTTTGGTGCCTCATTCATAACAATTTATTCTACAGGTGCGTATGACAACAAATATCAGTACACTGCTGGAACATGTTTAATACCTAGCTTCTACAGATACAGAAACCATGTGCCCCGTGCCTCTGTCAGAAAGAAAAGGAAGGCTCTTTCTCACATCCCTAAGAAGCAAATAAAATCAAACTAAAACTGTGCAGATCTTTTAAACTGATACCCACCCCGTCTCTCAATAAATGGACACCAGCAAGATCTGACAGCAGAGGAATCCCTTGAGTTGCCCGTTCATTGTATGATTACAGGCCACTGTGCAGGCAATTCTACTGGCAGCTTGTGGTTTGTTCCTGAGAGCCACAGCTCAAAATTCTCTGTCTGTGACAGCCTGATCTGCTGTTCTAATGAGCTGCAGATCTGAAGCCTTCATACATTGACTCAGTAATGCTGCTGCAGGACTGATTAGAATGCTAGCCTATTAGAAAGCTTTTGTTCTGTGTTTAGCTACAAGGGGAATCACATTATTAATAAATTTTATGGATGTGAAAATGAGACTACAATTATTTTCAATTGAACTGTTCACAGCATGCACAATTCAACATCTGAATTTTTTTTTAACAATTAAGTTTCTCAAACCACACTGTCAGACTCTTCCTGAGAATAGGATAAGCAAAATCTTCAAGAAGGCAAGAACACCCTAGGCTTTGCGGCTACTTCCTTGAGGTTACTTGCTCTTCCACAACACTCAGCAAATCTTTGATTTCTGACTCTTGCAGTTTCCACTCCTTTGTTCTTTTCAACCCCTTGCATTTTACAGGCAAGTTAAATACCTGGAAAAAACTTTGACTTTAAGCTGTCTTCTCATCCTCTTTTTACAGCCATAGAATCATATGATGGTTTGGGCTGGAAGTGACCTTAGAGACCATGCAGTTCCAATCCCCCTGCCATGGGCAGGGACACGTTCCACTAGACCAGATTGCTCTAAGTCCCATGCAACCTTGCATCGAGAATAGGGAGAATAGGGAATAATGTCTCTTGACTTCTTCCTCTGCAGAGCTGAAAGGAACAGTTTATGCTGAAGACAGTCCCTCCAAATACAGTTTAATGAATGCAACAGCAGCCGTGCTGTGAAGCAGTACTCCTGCTGTATGGGCTGAGGGCATTCTGCCAGTAGGTGAGGGGCTAGGCTGACCCCAGTCCTTGCCTTTGCACCCTGAGGTGGCAGCAAGCTTGAATGAAAAGCATTGTTGTTCTGCTTAGATTCCCTGTGGGCACATGACACTCAACACAGGGACTGCACTTGAAAAATCTCTCAGAGTAACTCACCATGATAACGAGCAGGCAAGTGCCATGTGAACCAGTGCATGAATCTGAGCAGTCTATGTGGAGGCAAAGAATTTGAGACAAACAGTGTGCTCAAAGTAGTGATGGAAAAAGAAAGAGATGCATGCTTTGCTTCTCAACAGCAGCAGCTGTTGTTCAAATCGAGCCATCTCTGTGGCCTTGTTGCTCTGGAGCACACCAGGGAACAGAATAGTTCCTGATTTAATTCAGAGGGTCCTGGAAGTATCATGGTCCAAATTCTCCATATATGCTACAAATATGCCAGTCCTCATCTTTGCCCCTGGTCTCCTGCTGAGGTGACTTGGAATTAAACTCACATGAGGACTGAACAGACCCTGAAAGTAAAGACATGCATGCTACAATGACTTACAAAGTGTATTCCTTTAGAAGGGAGAATGGTTCTGTATGTAGGAAGAAACTTGTTTATAATCACAGATTTCTACAAGACTGAACAAGCCACTTCCTCAATTTTATCAGAATATACGGTGAAATAAGGCAACTAACTCCCTTGAGTCCTCTGTTTTTAAATTAGAATCTGAGAGTGTTAAGAGTTGCACTGTTTTCTGCTATATTATTTTTATAGTACTGGAGTAAGACATGTCTCTTCAGGGATCTTTGATCATCACAATACAACAAAGAGCAAACAGCAATAATATTTCCTTTAACTTGGTCAGTTTTCTTTATGGCTCTGCGGAAAGCCCCCGGGACTGCCCAAGGCTGACTCATTTGGAAGGGCTGGTAAATATAATTAAACCCCTCAGCCAGGACTGCTGGATCCATACAGGCCAGGCACGGGCTGAGGCATTAGCAGAGGAGCACCTCTGCTGAGCACACCTCACCTGCCACGAGGCACGGGGAGGCCACATGCGCTGGGGCATCTGCAGTGGCCACAGCTCCCCCTCCACACACCCTGTCCCTCCAAATCCCATGACTATGACAGTCTTCTGTGTCTCTCTGGTGTTGGAAGGGTATGTTTTGATAACTCTTCAGTTCTGATCATAATTTAACTAGACATAGTGCATATAGGCATAAATCCACATGGATGCTGGATTGCAACAAATCTTTTACTATTGGTTGACTTTTTCCCCCCTTGTATAATCCTTTGTGGCCTTTGTTTCTTGCTTAATGATGATTCATTTTACATGCTTATGGTACTATTTACATTTCCCCATCTCGGTTCATTTCACAGCATTCACCTCTAATGAGCCAGTCAATATAGTACACTTTGATTTTTAAAAAGCTTCCAAAACAGCTTCCTCACCAAATGCTGCTAAAGAAACTGCATGCATCAAACAAGAGAGAAAGCCCATTGAGGCATAAGTAACTCAGGAAAGCTGGGGGGGAAGGGCGGGAAAACCGTGAGAAGGAAAAGTTAATTTTTGTGAAGACTCTCACTAAGAAGATTTAGTGACATAAATGGCCTACCTCAAGCTGTATTATATTCTGTTCAACATAGTTGTAAGGGCTTTGTGACTAATTAGAGGGTGAAAAGCTTACAGGTATTTCAGTGGACTAAAGTCTTCATAAAGCAGCCTGATGAGGCAATAAAATGGAAGATGAAATTCGATATCAGTAAGCATAAAGCAGCATCATTACATGCACATCAGAGATGGATAAAACCAGAAGTGCTTCAGCATTACATCATGCCATCGATCAGTAATTTTATAAAACTATTAGGGGGAAGGAGGTTGAGAGGAAAAGTTTTTTTGTCTATCAAAGGTATAATTTGAAATATTTTTGTCCTTAGTGATGACCCTGTAATTGTAACCCTACTGATAAAATTGTGTCTGCATTAATAGAAGACCTTACCCAAATTAGTTGTAAATTTATATTAAACTTGTTTCACTTTCTGTCAGAAGATCAGAGTAAGTATTAATTCTTTTTTGATTTAATCAGAAAGTTCATTTTTTTAAAAAGTTGCTTGTTTTTTTAATAAAATTATCATAAAACTTCTTGGTTTCCTGTTAAATTGGAAGGATATTTAGAGGAAAGCATTGATTAAAGAAGTCAAAAATCAGGAAAGTTCATCCACTTGGCTGGAACACCTGGGAAATCAACTTCTTCTTTTAGCTCTTTCTGCAAGAGAAGGCTCCATATCCACTTTAACAGGTGGTGAGTACACAGAGGTAGGTCGCTTTCCAACAGGTGGAAAACAGTCATTACTCTTCAGCATTGGAATTGCAATGTTCCAAAATTTATGACTAATTTTATGTTTTTTCTTGACTTCTTTGCTCCTGCAAGGTTTCCAGAACCCCGTGCCTAATCACTAGAGACTTTATTTGAAAATGATATGTACATTACACTTCTCTAAGAAGATACAACTCATCCTTGTGCTTAGCTGTTTCTGCTAATCACTTTCACTCTGCACCTCAGAGTTCATTAGTGGCTTGGAATTACTGTGGCAAAGTCCCAGCCTGCTTGTTTGTGTGTATTAGAGTCCAAAACCCCACGCTAATACAGTTCCCCCTAACAGCTGTACTTTCATAGTGTATTGCAATGAACTCCAGTTGGATAATTTTCTTCATAATCATTGTAGCTCCTCTGACTTGATGGATACTGGAATCTTCTTCCCCTTCCCAACTTGCTCATGGATACAGAACATACAGAGAAGAATGGGTTAGACTAATGAAGACAAGAAAAAAGTTCTTTTGCAGATTGAAAACTCTTATCTCTTCCACTCATAGTTAGCCACTGGTTCCCAGGCGGATGTCTTAGGAATGAACCAGATGTGAGAAAAAAAAATGGGTTCACAAAAGCTTCAGGTAACAAATAACCAGTGTAGGTAAACTATTCATGTATTTAAACTCAGGGGGTAAATCTTTCTGTTTTACAGTATGATTTTAAAAGAGAAGAATGATGTGAAAGAATGGGAGAAACACTGGCTGTGTCCTTCAGAAGGTGAATTATTTGAAGTCTGCTCTTATCTACATTACCCAATAAGACTTTCAAAATTGCATCAATACAAATGCATGGGAGCAAATATATTCTAAGGAGGACAGTCTACAATTTTGAATTTAACCAATGCATCGCAGTATTGTTTGAAAACAAATCAGACTTCAAGTTTTCCAATCAGTGTTTTCTTAAGCACTCTTCTGGGTTCATAGATTTCTAAGGATGAATCTTTGATATCTTTTCAATGTAAGAATAGCTTTTAATGAATTGTCCTCATAATTTATTTTAAAAGAACACACAGTGCAGGAATTTTTATTATTGCTGTGTCAAAACCCGCCATCACCCCTAATGGAAAACCTGTGTATATATTGATTTTTTGCTGCAGACAATAATTCTAAGAGGAATTGCTAAATGAGGGATGGAGAGGACAGGAAAAATAGCTGGAAGACTTATAGATACTGAAGGTCATCTACGTCTATATAGGTCTTACATCTTTGCCAATCAGATCCTCTTGATTTTCCACAATGCCCCAGGGGGCTATACCGATGGTGCAGATCTTCCCTCGAGACTTTGAGGCATGATCTTTCAGGGCATCTCCAACATGCCGAATGACCCCTGGCAAAGAAACAGCATGAAACAGAAATTCGTAATTATATCTTTTTTATTCATTATCATATGGATTTAGTATAGACTTGTTTTTAGGGAATACCTATGCCTATCCTTACAATTAAGTAAAACTATGAATGCATTCCTGTTTATTACAATTAGAGTATTTCTGTGAATCCATTTTATTGAATCCAAAAATTAATAAATGAAGCATTAAGAAAAAAATACGCAGCTCTAGAAAGAAGAATAGAAATGCTGACAGTTGACTGCAGCTTATTTATCTGCACTTGTGCTTACATGTGCATGCAAGTATTTGTGTATTTCCAAGCACAGAAAGAAGCATAGGAATTAATTGTGCTCCCCGCCCCCCACTCCCCAACTCCCTCAGAAGTGCAGCTTGTACACAAATGCTCCCATCCAGGATGGAAATGTGAAAACGTCATTATGCTACTCTGTGATGAAGCTATTTTGCCACTCTGTCCAAACAAACTCAGTCACCTGAGATAGCTTCCAGCAGAGTATTAGAACCCGCCCTGGGAATCAGTGAGAAAACAGAAATTAGTACAGAGAGAATGACTGCTCCCCAGCATTCTTCCAAGTGCTTCTTGCTTGCCCTAGACCGGCTTCAGCAGTGTTTCAGTGGTACCTCTGTGCAAAGGACAAGTGTCATTCCTCCTTCCTTTTAATAAAACAGTCTTTTAAAATATGTCTATCAACAACTCTTTTTAGGATGTGGCTGCACCGAAGCAGACCTGTGGGTTTGCTGCAGATATTATCTGATTGTCAGTTACTGAGTTTCCGTATTGTTCAAATTTCATTACTTCAAGGTGACTGGATAGAAATTACAACAGTCACACAATTGTTATGATTTTGGTTGTAGTTTTCTGAACTGTAAATGACCCAAGTAAGAAAACTCCCCTCAACCTAACAGACCTTCTGAGTCATAGGGTCTAGTAGTCTTCCTGTGGTGGAAAGTTCAAAAAAACCCCAACCCTGCACCTGCTATCAGCTACAAATTAAGCTATGATCTAAAAGCCCAAAGGATTTAAAGCAGAAAATCTGTCCAGACTGCAAAAATTTCTGCTATTTAGAATAATCAACTTTCAGCATGACATGAATATTCAGAACAACAGTCATGTTTACAGCCAGGTATGCACTGTCTCTCCCACATCACAGATTCTCAGTCCAACAGCAGTTTTTCAGGACTTCTAAATTTTAATTTTCCTCAAGAGAAACCCAATTTAAAAATTCATCTTCAACAAAAGAGACTGTATTAAGAAATTCTCAATTTTTATGACTTCACAAATAATTTTCAGCTGTGCAGTTTGACAACCTAGTCCTGGAGCAATCGACTGCTTTGCTCCAGAAATTAAAGATAGTGAAAGGTTACTGATATTGCAAAACTACTTCTGGAACATGCTTCTGGACATGTTTTTAAAACAGCAGAGAGTCACTTGAACTAAATTTTTTTTGTATAGGTAGTTTCTGATTACAGGAAAAACAGTCCTTTTCAACCGCATTTAGGATGACTTTGCTGGTTCATTTGTATTGTTTTGGCATTTGCAACTATGATGATTTGAAAAATGGTAGGCAGCAGTTGTGCATTTGCCAAGTGTTATAGTCTGTCCTTTTTTAAAAAAAAATTCTGTAGTTTGATTTCTACAGTTGCTGTGGTAATCCACTGCATGAAGTGTACAACACATACATTTTTCTGATGTACTTTTAACATAAAATTTACATCTGTTTTTGCCATCATCATGACAAGAGTATCTGACAACTAATATTATTACCACCACAGTGCACAGATCAACATCAACCTGATTTTATTCCTCATTTTGAAGAGATGTGGGGCATATTACATTTGCATCTATTTATCTAACACTCCAACCATTCCTCTGCTTTCTTCAGGCATCAAGCCTGCCAGAGTTCAAGAAGTGTTTGGACCACACTCTGAGACACACGGTGTGATTCCTGGGGCTCTCCTACGCAGGGCCAGGAGCTGGACTCTTTGATTCTCATGGGTTGCTTCCAGCTCAGCATATTCTATGATTCTGTGCTACTTGTATTGCTGCTGTGATAAAACTGAATATTGTTTTAAATTTGATGTGCTCCGGATACCAAGTCAAAGACACCTATTAAGCATTTATATTCAAACATGTAGGAGTTGATCCACGATGCACTAAAATTAACACATGATGGAATGATTACATTGTTTCCCAGAGACAGCACGAAGATACACTCTCACTAAAGTAAAAAATTATAGCTTTGCTACTGCAGCAAACGAGAATGACATAAGAATTTACAAGTTCATGTCCTAGCTCAAAACTCTTTACAATTCTCTCTAGAAGAACTTCTTTCACTTTCCCCTGAATCTCTCCTTCTTTCTGCCTCCTTTAGGGAAGGTAACTAAGATGTCAGTGCCAAACTTTTTGTCCAGGGACCTACGTTTTGCAGCTTATTCCCAAAGCATACATGCTGTCCACTAGCAGAGCTGGGCCAGCTGCTATCTTGGATCACTAGTTTGGTGTATTACAGATGCTCTTTGACTAGAAATGGCAGATACCGCTCTTGATGAAAATGTAATAGCAAAAATTTAGGTTGAGCTCTCTACAAGTAAGGAAAAAGTTTCTCGACACATCCAAAACCCAGAACTTTTTTCCTTTAATATTTTGGGTCACCTGATTAAATAAAATAGAGGTCCTTTCTGGATGAAAGTGTTTTCAGTTTTGTGTAATAAGAGTTTGACTTCTTTGATAAGTAGTCCTTCCCTGCAGCTTACAGTTGATCTTACAAAGTCTTCCTTGGTGATATACTAATACAATTGCCTCGCAGGAGGCTTTACTTTCAGCTCCACAGTGTGCTTTTCATACTTTAGGAAACTTTTTATTCTGTTTTATACTAGCTGCCAGGTTGGTATGAACTTGTTTTGGCATTTTCTTGTTTTCACATAGTACAGGAATTACTAACAAAATAAAGCACAGAACAGCTTTCTAATCTCATCATTCTGATTTTTTTTTTTTTGTGGTGAAGTCTCCCAGATGCCACTGTGCTTTTATTTCAATATTGCTCTTACCTGTGTTTACTCCTCCAGTGAATATCCATGCTCCAGTTGTCATAGCAGCCTTAATAAGGCCTTTTCCAAAGACTTGTTTGAGTTTTGGCTGAAGTTCAAAATTCTGAAGGCCCCCGTGCACAGAGATGAGAAGTTTGGGGAGCTCAAGTTGCCACTCTTTGGTCATCAGATGCAGAAGAAGGTCAGGCTTTGTGTCAAAAGACACACGTACATACTGCAGAAACAAGTGCAATAGTAGAGAGTAGAGAAAAAAAGATTGGTTATACCCACTGGTTTCTAATGCATATGATCCATGCCCAATAGATCACTGAAAAGAGGCAACCTTTATGTCAAAAACAGTAACCAATTGCTAACCTGATGATTAGCTTCCTAGTTAGGAAACTAGGAATAATGGCACACTTGCAATTCACAGGCTGCATAATTTTCTTTATTTAGGAAATTAAGATATTGATTGTTTCAAAATCCTTAGCAATGCTTGAAAAACTAATGTTTACAGTTCATAAACACAAAAACTGGACCAAAAATGTAAGAGGTCTGCCAAAGATGACCTAGGTAGTCAGAGTCACAACTGTGTATTTACTTATACCACATTTTCCAATTAATGAAGTCAAACCCTCAAAAGGTAAGAAATAACAGAAACAAGCTCAGTTCTTCAAGCACACATAAGTTTAAACTGAGCAAGACTACTAAACTGGTACTTTTCAGATGAAAGAATGTACAATTGAACTATGTACAATTTGTAAAGGTTCATGATCTTGCCTTCCAAGATCCTAAAAGTGCTGTGGAACAAATGAATACATTCCCAGTTGCTGGCTGTTCTGCGCTATGTGTGCAGCAATTTGTGCCAGGGAAGACCATGCCCATCTGTGTGTGCTCAAAGATAACAACTGTCTTCAAAATTTCTACAGCACTACCACGTCACACAAATACCTGTCTCTCTCTCTTACAAGCCTTTCTCCTGCTCTTTCTGTTGCTGTTTCACAGTACCTGTGACAGGGCAGATAACACTTTTTGATTTCTAGTTACATAGCAGAAACAGGAAAAAATTCTTTCTATAGCTGCTAAGATCTGGAAGGACCCTCTTAACGAAATAAAACAGGTTACGGAAAGCACTCATCTGTCAAACTTCTGATTGAATCAATGCTTGTAGAGCAACTTCAGCAGTTTTTCCCTTGATGGATTGTCAGCACAGACATCAGGTGAGTACCTTTGCTTTCAGCCTGAGGAATACCTAGTCCTAACTTGTTTATCATAACATGCCACATAGTATAATATCCACACACATTATGTAACCATTTGGTCCCTTTTTGACATGTCCAGTCAGTATTCCTAGCCAAGAGTTTGTTCTCTTTTTAGTAATATCATATGATAATAAAGTGGATTCCTTTCTATCTGAATAAGAAATAAGGACTTGACATTTTCCACTGGAAACCACTACTAGACGGGACTTTTTGCAAGAATGGGTGGTTGCTCAGTGAACATCCATTGTTAACATTTCTGGAAGCAGAAGCCTGTTTGCACAATCAGCTGGGGGGGCACAGCCCAACTGAAAGCTGAGCAAGAACTTGGGAATGCACATTCACCTCTGTGCAGCAGTAATGCTCTCTGCAGCAGCCAGGCAAACTCACAGCAGCTACTGCACATAGAAAATGCAGTATTCATGTCTGTCAAGCTGATTAATGGACTGCCTCCTCAGTAGCTGCTCAGCCAACCCAGTGTGGGATAAAATCTTGTATGGCACTTGATCCCACTGACCAGATTGAGACATTAATAGCTTTTAAATTGGGATTTGGGGGTTGTCAACGTTTTAACACACCAGAGTGGGTGTAAGAAGAATGATTCTTATTCCCTTTTTTATGTCTTAAGGGAGATCTGAGGTTGCAAAAGGCAACTGGAGGCATTCATAGACAATATCCTCCATGGGGCCTACATGAAAACTGTGTTGGTCAAACTTGGAGTCTTTGGTTTGGAATCACTGGTACCTTACTCTGTTTTTGGTGCACAGACTGTGAGGCCTAAAAAGATAATTAAGGTGAATTCATACTGGCAATGACCATAAAAATATGTGGAAAACATGCCATTGCATCATCTATTAAGACGAAGGCACAAATGGCATCAGATGTATATTGCCTAATCTGGACAGTGATTGGTTTTTGGTTTTGGTTGGTTTTTGTTTGTTTGTTTGTTTGTTTTGTTTTGGTTTTGATTATTTAGTGTTTTTTTTAATACCTCAAAATGTGTGATTTCACTGTCCCTACCTTCTTAAGTCTATGTACTACTCTTCTTATACATAAAGACCTCTGAATTCCAATAAATACAAATCTATAAGGTGAAGCAGAAAGTTAGAAGTATTTTCTTGCATTTATTTGAAATGTAGACATCTTAGATTAGAAACAAGTGCTTGCTCTGCAGGCAAAACCCCTCTATATTTAGAATAATTTTACTTTACAAAGTGGAAATTTAACGAAAAATAAATCTCTAAGGTTTTGTCAAGTAAATTAAAATTTAAATCAACAGGGACAAGATTTACTGGTTTAGAAGTTTTTGGCAAAGGCGTCAAATATGATTTTGTCTTCTGTGCATGGCATTCAATTTTTATGACTATTTGAATAATTTTTGCTCTTACAGAAGCAATTTTTAGTTTGGAATACTTGAAATTACTCTTTTTCCATTACTTAACATGTTAACTAGTAACTAAAAGAGAATTCTTCTGTCCTATTTTTATGAATCACACCTTTATGGCCATTTTTGTCCATAACAAAAATTAGTTTCTTCCAATCCTGTAACAGAATATTTAGCCCTATCAGTTTTTGCTTAGAATGTTAATGAGTATTTCTGCCATTCCTGAATTGTCTTGCAATAGCCTCTGGAGGCAGATACAAAATTTAGATCAAAGCCAAACCACTATGCTGCTGTGCTATGAAATTCCATGCCTGGTGTACCTGTCAGCTGTAGAAACTATTACTTTTAATGGGAAATTATTTTGCCCTTTCTTTATGGGAGAAGTGCATGCATAGGATGCAAGAGTTCAGTTTTTATGTGACAGCAAAGCAGGGCAAGTTAGGAAGCAAAAGTACAGGTCTGAGTCACAAAACTTACAGGCTGACCTGACTGACATCAACACAGAACGTGAAATGACACAGCACCAAGCTGGAGCTGTAACGCCCATTTGATCCCTAAACTAGCACAGCAGTAGTCAGCAATTTGTTGCCGATTGTTGTTTCCCTTTTTTTGTCATGTGTTCTCTAAAACATACTTGTGCTCGCCATCAGTCAAACAGCCAGACACTTCCAAGTTCGACTCAAGTGCCATAGGGCAAAAGTCAAGGATCCTGAGAAGTAGAATTTCTATTCTGTTACTTAAGCACAGCTGTCTCATTGAAGTACTTGGTGAATGACTGCAGACGAGAGTCTCAGTGAATAAATTAAAGAGACTCAGAATTCTGTTGTATTTCTTAAAGTAAAATTATTCAGAAAACATTTTGTGATCCGCATTCTAATGTTGCTTCTGTGTTTCTTTTTTTGCAACGTAAATAAGTTTCTATCACTACAGATATGTCTTGAAATTAAAGACTGGTAGCCTCAAAGTGCGATCCTCACAAAAAAAAATTAGATGTAATTCTCACTGAATTCAACAAAAAACCTGTTACTTAGACTGAAAACAGATTGGTTCTGTATAAGTTATTTCTTCTTAACACCTTAAGGCCTAATCCAAGTTCCACCAAACAATCAGTGAAAGGATCCTTATTGATTTTAATGGGATTTAGATGAAGATTTTTCTGTGTTATTTCCCCTTTTTCTCCATGTAGAACACTGTCTTTTAAATTCTGCAAATATCTTTTAAGAATTAATTTACTATAACAGAAACAATGTTTGCTGCCTTTTCATGGTTTTTGCAAGTTATAGGATTATCCCTTTTTTCCTCTCAAAAGCTCTGATGATTTTTGGCTTCCTTTTTATACAGTTTTTATAAAACTCAATGCATTTTAAACCAAGAAAAATACCTTTTTCTGTGACTGATTTCCAAATGTCCTTAATAAAGTTTTAAGGATCTGAATATTAGCAACTTTGTCCAAGTAACTGTTAATGTTCACTGGAATTCTACTGATGTTCTTTCATGTTTCCACGCACCATAAGAAAAGTTAAGTAGATAACACTGATGTAAACTTCCTTTCTTTTGCAGCTGCAAACTTATTTTAGGATTTTACTCTGCATATGAAATGTATCATTGAAATGCATTCAATGAGGAAGAATCTATTTAACTCACCAAAGGCTTTTCAAACAGCCATCTTCCATTTAACCCTGAAAACCCATGATGAAAGAAATTTTAGTTCTGTAAAGAGCTATCCTTTGAAGAAGTTTACAGACAATCCCACCAATTAAAGAATAGGCCCACCAATTAATGAAAGAAAGTTAAGGTTTTGTATGTGTGTGTGTGTGTGTGTGTGTAAAGACAGATAGTAGATTAAAAAAATGGGTTTAGTTTGGTCACAAGTGCAGCGCAAAATGCATCACAGCAAGATTGTCTTAATTGTTACACTGATGAACAGAATATATTTTAAAATTTTTCGGAATGTTGCTCATAATTGGAATGGAATCACTCACTTTAGTTTGATTATTGCTTTCTGACTTAATAAAATGCAAGTATATAGTTAGATGAATGTGTTACTTATTAAACTGCAGAGACCCAACTAGTGTAAGCAGATCATATTTTATTAACTTTCCCGTATCTTTTTCAATTTTATTTGCAAAAGCTATTAGTAAAATTTATGTATACCCACATCCCTCACATCTTTTTACAGGTGTTAAATTTGAAAATCTGCTATAAAAACAAAATAAATGCCAACTAGCAAAATTGTTAATTATGTTTCTTACATATTAATGGGATGAGTCACTTGTAAAGAAAATAGGAGATTGATAGAGATCTAAACACCACAGTCTTGTCTCAGGATCCTCTGTGGTTACATGAAGACTGAAGGAAAGGCCTTTTTAGTAACTGATCTTGTTAACCAGTGTTACCTAATCTTAGCCATGTGTTTCTATATAATTTCCTGCACAAATTATTGAGCTATTCACATTATTGATTTAAGGAGGGAAAGTGCAGCTGCACTGAAGATACTTTAACAACTCCATGGCATTAGCAAAAGTCATGCTGTTTGGGAATTTTTGTTCCATGTGGCTGTGGAAATGAAATTAATGGCCCAGACAGTTCTATTGACAATATGTAAGCCTACATCTTTGCTGTTTTGTACCAAATCCACATGTTCTATTATAATTTCAGTATAATTTTCATTTCCACAGCTAAAGATCTGATTGTTATTGTCTGGTGGCAACCGATATAATATTGCATCATGAAAAGTATAATTATACTTACTGTATATTTTGTATTAAAATCTAATTCTGTTACTTCAAATGGAGAAAACAATTATCTGTCAGTTTTACATGCACTAATCTGTTCCATTAATTGACTCCTGATTTCTCAATTACAAACCTGAGGTTATGGTTCCTATTAAAAAACCCCACATAATTCTTTGCTGTCTGATTCAGAAAAACTCAACAATTTTGCTGTTAGCACAGACAAATAAAATACTGCTCAGTTCAGTGTTTTCCTTGCTTAGTAATTTTTATATGTGGGCATCCATTTCAGGAAATAAAATAGAGTAGGTGGAAATTTAATGCCAAATTCTTCCCCTGAGGTTTTCCTTGATTTGCCGAGTCTTGCTGCTTTATAAGGTTTTAATTTATTAGCCAATAGGCACAATATAAACCTGCCACGACTGTCAGCAAAACCCAGGTTTCATTCCATAGCGTTATTTGGTAGCCAGTATCTACAAAATAACTAACATGTTTTTAGAAAGGAATAAATTTATCACATTTTCTCCCCTTTATCTTTCTTCCCCTATCCACGCTGATCAGCTTGTCTGGGTTTGGGTTTGAGAATGCACAGTCAAACAAGAATATTTCCGAGTACTATTATGTACTTGTTCCTTTTTTTCAATATAATGTCTCCTTTTTCCCTCCTCTGCTGGCAAAGTTGGTTGGTTTCTTTGACTGAGCAAACTCTTGGCTTCCACAGAAAGCTTTTGATTTTTTAAATTTTATTTATTATGGGAAAGACCTAGTACCCAGTAAGTGCAAAGGTAGGAGTTTAATTTTCTAATAATAAAACTGCAACAACTAGTTAGGCAGCTGTTTGACTACAGTCTACCCTAAAATAATGTTTGGGTCTGGAAATACAAACACATCTTCATGCTGCTTTCTGTGGCAAACACATTATTAAAAACTCTTTAATCTGTTTCCATTTAAATGGTTATGCAAGCCTCATTATTTGTGTTTTGGTTTTATGAAAGGTATTTTTCTCACTGGTGGTAAGCATGCACAACACCCATTCAAGAGATTTTTACTGAATTATTTAATTTGAAGAACTTTTCCCCCTAGTGGGATAATAAAATTTCTGGAGATTTTATAGATTTTTTTAATTAATGAAGAATTTGGTTTTTTCCCATGTTTTGAGTGTGATTTAATGATTACAAATAGATGGCAGGTGCAACTATCTTCCTGATTCTAGTCTGTCAAAACAAATCTGGAGTTTTTCCAGCTAAATTCATTGTCTGTATTCATACCTAAGTTTTAACTTGTTATTTAGATTTCTCAGAGTTTAAGTCCCTTTTTCCCCTTCTATTTTTTTCTTTTTTCTAAATTGTTCATGGTTTCACTCCTGACTGCACTCTCTGACAATGTCTTTCTTTCCTTTGTGCTGAATTCCAGTTTTATCTCTGCAGTTTCACTTCAATTGCATTTCTTTGAGCACACAGCACACATCTTAGAGCATGACCTGTCTCTTCCGGCACTATGCCAGGACATCAGAATCTGAGCAACGATCAGAAATCCTCTAGGAGTATTGGTGTCAACAGCTTCTCCAAAACCTTCATCATTTCTTGGCTCTCCAAGACTACTTTCGTCTGGGCAGGTCTGTTTATTGCTTTATAGCAATCTTCAAGGACATCAGTGAAAAAGCTCTAGTGATTATCCCTTCTCATAAACACAGACTCAGTGCAAAGTAGCCACATACGGTTAATAACATGCATTACTGTATCTCTGGATCTCTGGCCCTGCAGATTTTTAGGTGATTGGTTATCAACTGAACATATGATGTCTGTGATACTCTGAGAGAAATTACCTAATTTTCTGTTTCTTGGTGCAGCAGTGCTTTCTTTCTTTCTATCCAAAGTAGGCACCCATCTGCACCAACAGAACCATCCATTTAAGTAGTCATTCCAACTCCAGCACCTCTGTACACATCCGAGGAAAATATTTTGCTCTCGCTAGCATAGGATCTGAGATTTTCATTGCCGCTATACTCTGTTCTTTATGACAGATCTGAGACACCTGTTGGGAAGAATTCATGCACGGAAGACAGTACTGGATTCCTGGGCAGGTTATTCTGCAGAGCGCCCAGGAGTTCAGCGTCTGCCCTCACTGCCAAAGCAGTGTATTGGCCATGAAATGCTAGGCACAAACTCATCTGTCATTCCCAAAGATCCAGGTTCTGCAGTTTAGATAGAGTCAGAGAGAGTCTTCCTTTCATGACATATTTCATAGGAGAAATACATGCATGGGTTAGTGCTGGAAAGTTCGCTCCAAGTTAGTGGAGCAAAGCCTTCAGATCAATACACTTTGGTATCACTCCACAGGGACAGAGAAACTTCTTGCTCAAGGGATTTCCTAGTTCCTAGACTAGACATTTCCTGGGGCCTCTTATTTCATTGAAATATGAACCATGAGTCTAACTGGTCTATCTTCCATTACATGTCTGGAGGAATATTAAAAGGAATTCGGTATGTTTAAAATCTGTCAGCTCTGCAGACACAGCCAGCAATGGGAAATCATAGTTGAACTAGAAAATTATTCAGAAAAAGAGGGATGAATAGCCATTGGAATAAAATTAAGACAGCAGCACATCATTGTGTCTTCAGCCTTCATAAAGGTAGCTCCTCTTACACTGTGCTCCAGCTCTTACGGTCAATTTTGTTCACCCACTCTTTGGCACATGATACATAAAAACATACATTCCAGTCTTACGCTCAATAATACTTTAGCATGAAGTTAAGAAAGAATGCTGTTCGCTCCTTGTGAATGCTTACTTTTAGCTAGCAGCATTATTTATCTAAGAGAAAAGCACAGTTACCATGGCTTTATTGGAGTGGCCTCCTCCTTGGAACTCAATGGTTCCAAAAGCGTCCGTCGGGCTGAGCTGTGTGTGCTTGCTGATGGACCACTTCTCTGACTGGATGTCATTGCGAGTAAGCCTGGGTTCATTTTTCTCATTCTGAGTAACGGAGGCGCTCGGAGGCTGTCCAATGTGTTGACCTGTTAGACGCCCACAGCAACACCTATGACATTACACAAACAGAAAACCCAAGTCATGTGCGTGTATAAACTGAACAGGGAAACAAACTACAAAAAGAACCCAACCCCTTTTCAACTCTGCAGACTCCTTTCCTGAAGCCTTTATGTATGGAAGCAATATAGTACACATATTACCCTTTTTTTCTGTGTCTTGTTTACTTTGGACTCTCCTGTATTTCAAAAAAAACACGCTTTGATCTAAATATGTATGAAAAGAAATTAAAGAACATCTTTTGTTTTCTTCAGGTAACATCAGGATAAGAGATCAGTGATCAGCTTTTGCATGGACTAGCATGTATTTTAAATAGCCAGTTTAATGCTTCTACTCTCTTTCGACAGTGCGGTGTGTCATGCATCCAATTTAGGTAAATATTCAATGCACTGAATATTGAACTAAGAAGACAAGAAAACTAAATACAGATGCTGATCCACTCTTGATTTATCTTTTTATTTTTTAAATTAAATAAGTTTTGAAATGTAAACTAGTAATTCCCATAGGAATCCATCACTCCAGATGTAATTCAACTACCTTCTGAACAAATAAGTTTACAAAATATTTATATCCATATCCATTGTATGAATATATATAGAGACAGAGACCTTTTTAAAATCAACTTTCATTTTTCATAGCAGTAACATGCAATTACCTATGGGGGTCTTTGGTGCTGGGTATGATATGAACACATTCTCTCTTGTAAAATGCTCTTTCTATCCATGATTTCTGTGCCTAAAAAAAAAGAAAGGAAATGCCTTGAGCTCTGTTTACTTATTATATACAACTTACCGTACAACTGCAGAAAAACTTCAAGCATAAGAGAAAATTCCACTGACTCTTCAGATAAGCAGGGCATATTTTGCAGAGAGCAAACATTCCCTTAGAACTATGGTTCCCTTCTAGAGCTAAGCACCCAACACAAGCTTTTAATGTTGTTTTCTTATTCACTAGCCAGATGACCTTGATGCTGTCACCTATATTCTCACAACAGAGGAAGGAATCCCTGGAGAAGAATTAACTCAAACTCTAAGCCATTCTGCATGGCAGAAAAGACGCTACATAGATGCAGAAAAAACCCCTCTGTTTCCATGTCAGCGATACAACCAAGCCAGATTTAACTAAAAAAAACCCCACAACCTAACCAACCAAACCATCCAATACATTTTCACACAAGCACCGAGAGCGCTGTTCAACGCAGAGGCAGAAACTACAGTTTCTATGTGGACAACTTAATTGAAAAAAAAAAAAAAGAAAAAGATCTGTTTTGAAACAAAAAATGCTAATACATTGAATCAGATGACTGGCAGGTAGCCTCTAAAATAGTTGAGCGAAGCTGTGGTTGTTCATAACACTCAAGATTGTCCACCACATATTCACAGAAAACCAAGAAATGTCCCTCAGCATATATTAATTGTCAGATTCACAAGAAATCTTTTTAAACAAAAAGAGAGATGGGTAGGAAAGAAAAAGGGAAAAGACAAAACCAGACACAAAACAAGAAAGAAGAGACTTTCAGAGTTCTGAAATATTTTTAATTATCTAGGAAATCCTCACTCCATATAATATGAGTACTGGCAAGCTCCCTAAAACATTCTCAGAGATAGAATTCTTTGATTTCTTTTAATAAGGAAATTAGTTGAAGCTTTCCTTTGAAAATTCATCTAAAACAGATTAACATAATATATTTAAATAATAAAATTACCCACTTAACTGCACAGCATAAACAGAACTATAAACGATGAACTATGTCAAAATTATCTGGAAATTAAGTAATGTGAAATGAAGTTTAAACAATTTAAAGGAAATACGAGTATCTTGCATCTATGAAAAGAGAACTTCTGAAATTGCCTATGTAACATTACCTAGCTAACTGATGTTACCTTTTACAGTGTAAGGGTATATAAGCAGTACCTATGTATTACTTTCACTAACTAATGCTACATCACTATCTAATGTTACCTTCATGTTAATTCAATCTGTATCCCATTTTCCATGTTTAAACCAGAACCCTCTGCCTCTGAAACTTGTGAAAATCACTGTGAACTGAAGAAATTTCATGGAGTCAGTGAATGTCACTAGCACAATCTATAAAGTACCGTAACAAGAATTTCTAGCTACATCTACTACTTACCAGTCCCAGTATATAGAATTCATTCTTTTGCCTTTTACACGGAAAATAACTCCTTGCTGGATCTAGTGGTTGGATCTTGGTGCCATTTAGGAATATTTTATCTTTGGTTTCCTTCCATTTTTATTTGAAAATTCTGCTAGACTTCATATTTTGTAGGCATAGCAGATACCTAACATCACTTTTACAGTCAGAAAAAACCCAAACTCTATTAAAACCATTAAATAAAACTGTATTTGGCTGATCTTTCTCATGTTAGCAAACAGAAGTTTAATGTATTATAGAAGATTGGGCAAGATTTGTTTTGTTTAAACAAAGTATAGTTAAATAGAAATTCTGAAAGCTAAAAAAGTTTTACTTTACCTAAGGGAGACCACCTTGAGGTTTAATTTATTATAACTTCTAAATATCTTTTATTAAATATATTATTATTTTCATACTTTTCTGCAAACAATTTACCTGGTGAATTTCCTAGCTACACAGAACTAATGTGTCTTTTCTAAAGGTGGTCACTAGCTAAATTTATCTCAAGATCCAGTACAAAAAGGTGCCATAACAGGTACTTCACTGAAACTTTTTCTTTAGGTATAAAAGCAAGCTTTCCTAACCCAAGAAGCTGCCATTTAAAATTTGTTTTCCTACTCTTTCTTGTATTGTCTTTGCAAGTGGAAAAGAAACACAGCTACGTTAAAAAAAATAATAGCAATAACAATAATAATAATAATTTGTATTTGAAATGTAATTTCATCACACTTCCTCAAAGATAATATTGCAAAAATAATAGTCTGATTTAAAATCTCCTTTATCCACGCCAGGCAAAGATACTTTTCAGCTTTTAGATCCCAAACAATATACTATTCTACCCAGCAGAGGTGTGATGACAAAATATGTGATTTACTAATCTCACAATTCCTCATCCTTCCAAATTTAAAAGAAAGCATCTGGTTTCACTGCCCCACGCCAGTTATCTTTCTGCAACAGATATAATTTGCAATGAACTATAAAGTTCAGAGATAAAATAAATTATGTTACTTGCCGTAGAGTCTTCATAACAGAATAACTTCAGGAAATCAACATATTCATAACTAAACTTTCTGCATTAAACTCTTACTTATAACATGAATTAATAAAGTAATAAAAAGTTTAGAAAACTATAGCAAAGTATTTTCAAGACTAGTAGAGCAAGAAGCTTATCTTCTCTTTCTCTTCTTTCATAAATACTCCTCCAGTAATGGCTAATAAGTCAATTTAAAGTCCACAGTGAAGTCATAAAGTACACGCCACACTTGAATTCAGTTTATTCATAGCTTAGTTCTCCGGGTAAGTCTCTCTCTTTAGTAACCTTGCTGCAAAGTCCCACCAAGAACATTTTATTTCTCTCTTTTCTTTACCTGAGCATCAAACTTGGGGTTTAAGGCTGTCCCGGAGCAAAATCTGCTGCCCACGTTTCACCACGGCCGGTCAATGCTAATAACACATTTGCGCCTGGCCCCTGCACAAGGCGCTCGCTCTGCCCGCGGTGCAGCGATGTGAGAGCCAGCACAGCCCTTGCACCCATTAGCTGCTTGGAATGTGCTGCTGTGGGATTAGCCTTGTTAAGGGTTCAGTGGGCACTCACCCGTGGCCCCACAACACCGCTTGGTTTGAACATCTAATCTGACGCCAAAAGAAAAACAAATCCCTTGAGAGCTTGGATTTAACAGGCACAAGCCTTGATGGGCTTTTTCCCCCCTCTCTTCTTTGCCCCTGAGAAAGTGAGCTGGTCAAAGTGTGATAAGATGCTCTGAGTTCTTAAGTTTGACTCAGGAAAACCAATCCATCAAAAGAAACACTGTACTAAACTGGAAAGAGCTTGAGAACACAGGAGAAACTGTTAATCTCCAAAGAATGAAAGCAGTGTGTTTATTGGGCAACTGTGAGAAATCTATACACAGTTGAAATATACTGCAATTAATCAACAATGGCATTTTTCCAAAGAAACTGGGATTTTGTCACTGTTTCCCACCACAACTGATGCACTGTATATAACTTTTCATAAACACAAACCTTTGTTTTCCAGAGACAAGCAGCTGCATTGTTTTCATCATAATTAAAGTTGGTAACTTTAACCAAAACTTGAATATTTACTAATGTGAGGACTCCTTCTTTATTGTACCCTCTCGAACTGGTGAACTTGTACACTGGTGAACAATCTTTTCATACGAACACCACTTTAATTTTCATTTTAGTCTCTAGCAATGCCATATGTTTAGTTACTTCTTTAGTTTTCAAGATATAAAGTATTTTGATTCTCACCCCCCCCCCCCCCCCACCACCAGGTTTCCATTGGCTCCTCTCTAATCCGACACATATGCCTACATCCCTGCCCTTCCTTATCATTAAGGGTGCATCTAATGCATGAAAATTATCCTGTCCACCCTTGCTAATGATGAATACCCAAGCACTAAACTGTTCTGCCTGTACATCAGCTCTGATGGGTGCAGAATGAGCAAGGCTGAGAATATGCATCAACTTTTAAACTTCTAACACCATCATACATGTGGAGAAGCTTCTGCTAGGCTGGCTAATCCATGAGATTGCTTTTGTCTCTTGGTTCCCCAAGTTTCTTTGTAAAATACACACATGTACTTTGTAAATATTAATGTATTTATTAAGTATGTAAATACACACACTCTCTATGTGTGTATATATACGCACACACATATTCTTTTCCAGCAAACCTGTGACATGTGAGGTTTCTGAACCAGAGATCATGTGCTTATCTCGTGAGATCTCTTAAACACAGGATCGGACCAAAGATGGTCTGTGGAGAACAACAAAGGTGAAGGTGCAGCCAAGAAAGCAGTTAGTAAACAGCTCCGTAAGGTAAAGTATATGATGGGGACTCAGCAGGGGAAGACAGCTTGCATTTTAACACTAGGGAATTTGGTTTGGTTGAGAGGGTGGAGAAAGAGTGAGGTGAAGAAAGGAAAGGTCTCATGGCTGAGATAACCGGTTAAAAATCTTAGCTGACTTTGAAGTGAAACTTCAGTATTTGAACTTGACAAAATTATGGGGATTGATCCTGGATTCAGGTTTCAGCTTGGAAAGTAACATGGAGCAGATGCCACATCTTCTGTCTTAAGAAATCAACAAAAGAATCAATGATTGCATTAATTCCCATATGTCACCCAGTGGCACTAGGATGTTTTATAGGTAGTGATTTTAATAGAGTTGGCATATACAACCCATGCTACAGGTAATTACAACCGTCTTTGCATAGCTCATTTAAAGATGCATTAACTTAGGACTCTGTGGCAATGAAACTTCCTGTGCCATACATATTTCTATATTTTGAGGAGCAATAAAGAAAGAGCCAATACACAGATAGCTGTTTTTTTCAATGTGGTTACAACTGCAAAACAGTGCTTTCAGAGGTGGATGCTGCCAATTTCATGATATTAACATACACACTTTTTGAATTTTCAATCCAGCTCACTCGATTTATGAAACAAACTATTAAAACAGCAGTTAGCAATGAACTCAGTACTGATTCCTCATAGAAGGTTAGGGTGATTATGTAAAGACAGGTTTCACCGGGGAAAGAGAGGTGTTAAAAGCCTTTCTCTGCTTTGCAGTGGGACAGAGCAGCTGGACAAGGCAACAGAGTATTATTGAAGGAAATTACAGAGAGGGTTTAGAGGAGCATATGGTGACGCAGCAGCATCAGTGCTATTGCAAACTGATGTGATTAGTATTCCTTAATCAAATGGGAACATTTACAAATCCCACTGTCTCTGAGTAACAACCCTGTGTCTGTACACTTCTATAGCTATACTAGTACAAAGGAAGGCAGTGCCTCAGTATAACCTTATTACAAGTGCACTTGGGACAAATTTCTAACTCTCTTTTCAGCACTGTGCAATTATAAGCACTATAAGCACTTTTATGTCATACTTGAAGCATTCGGAATTTACCCATCTTGACATTAACTCAGGAATCATTGGGCTGTCCCAAAAGATTTCATTTTCTAACAGACATTTATTACTAGCAGCATCTTAGAGGTTGGCAATCTGGCCTTTACCCACTAGAGCTGTACTCACGTATGTTTTTTTCCTTTTCTAACAGGCTTCTCAAGCACTTTATCATCAGAGTTGTTACAAAAAACAATGCTGAATCGTCTTGAAAATCAAGTTGTATTCAGTACGGAATAGGAGGGCGTAGAATACAGTCATTTATTATTACAGTATATTATTACAGAAATTATCTGCTAGCATTGTTTACCAGATGTAATTTTTATACTGTACTAAGAAGAAATAGAGTAATTTAAAAATAATCATGAGTTTTTCATTCAATGGTTTATGATATTAGTAATTATATCTGACATTTTTCTTACTGCAAGGACACAGAAATGAAAATGTTGTATCTCTGCTAATGCTACTGTGTGTACTGTGTGTTTATACTTTATATAGACATTATATAGAACAAGCATATGACATTATTATCCATGCTATTGATTAATTAACTGTAAAACTTAACAGGTATTTTAAAAAGAAACGGGGAGAATGATTAGGTCCAAAATTGGTGTAGACATCCAGGTTCCTACAGGCCTCCTTGAGATCTGTAGAAGTGTAAGCGGAAAATTTTAAAGAAAATGTCATTAAAATGAAGGATATATTGTGAAGAACACTTTCAAAAAGTGTTCTCTTCTTATGGGTTTTAGCATATGAAAGGAAGAATGAAGCCTATCAACTTCATTCATGAGATTTCTTCAGATACATATTTATGATTTCACCAAAATTGCTGTGAGTTTAAAGTTGTTTAAGTAAGCAAATAAACCCCTTCTAGTAAGAAAGCCTTACTTGATCAGATGATGGGTTTATCTAGACCTCTGTTTGGTCTCTACCAGTGTCATAAATAGGGGCTATAAAAAAGGGAAAACACATCAAATGTGTATAATGCTTTCCCCTAAAAATTTCTCGGCTAACAATTATTTTCTGCTCAGGGACTTCCTGGATAGTAGTGATTTCTGCATGTTGTGTAACCCTTCCTGGGCTTTCTCCTACCAACTTGCCTGCTGATTTCTCGCAAATGTTCAGCATCCTTCACATCCTTCTCCTGGCTGCAGAGGGAAACACTTCCTTCTCTTTGTTTTGGATGTGACTCCTCATTGTTTCCCATTGCTGAGAGAGGCAGTGAACACTCAATTCCATTCCATCCTCTTCATACCAGACATGGTTTTCAAGATACATTCTGAAGTTGTTTTTTTTCCCAGATTAACAATTTATCAAGTATCTCTTCACACAGAAACCATCTGTTACCTTTTATCCTCCTTGCTTCCCCTTTCCAAACATTTTTCAACTTGATTCTGTCTTCTGGGAGGAATCAGAACTGCGCAGAAATGGCGGAGTGACTACAGGTTGGTGTTGTGGCAAGTGGACATTCGGTAGTTTGGTATCTATTTCTTGCCTAATAACTCCCATAAAAGATTGATTTTGTTTTCTTGACCACCACAACTGAGCACTGTTGTATACTTTCACAGAAGTATCGAGTTCAACCCCAATACTTCCCTTCAGAGTGGTAAAAAATTTACAATATTAATTGTACTGCTATAAAATCTGCTATAACTGCTATAAAAATCAAGCTGTTTTAATCAAAATCTAACAGAGGAGTAATAAACCTATATGAAGTTCTAATTTATGCCAAATGCATCTTAAAAAATCATAATGAAAAATGACATCATAGAAGTCTGTAGCTGCAAATATATGGCTAGAAAGCAAAACACACAGGAAATATTTTTCTGCCACTCAGTGCTGGCAGATTATTTATCTTTTAAACTACTAAGCTTGTTTCTGGATTCTAAAAGGGTACAACATTATTCCTAACTCTTCAAACTAAGGAAAGAAAATAACTTTCACATTAAGCAAGGTCTCCTGCTGTCTAATAAAAATCGTGAGGTTAAAATGCACACGTAGGAGTTATGCACTGAATCTAATTCTGGTCTGAACTATTTGATTTCTAAACCAATCATTCTACCCCATAAATGTATGACAGCTATAACACTGTCTGCTCTTTCATTAGATCGAAGTGGTTTTGTTAGCCACTGTGTGGGTGCTGAGCTCACGAAGGAATTAAAATTAAATTGTACATAACTGCATAAAAGGGTCCGAACGAATGAAGATTCTGGGATGTTCCCCAAGCCTAAACATTCAATTGGACCAATTTTATGTCCCCGTTCACATTTCATCTCATCTAACATCCCTGCAGTTACTCACAAGTCCCTCTTGAACCCCCTGAATAACTCAGTCCCACAGGCACCCTTTGCCACAAGGCTTTGGTTGAGGCCACAGTTTCCTCACCTCCAGACTTCCCAGGCACACCACGTCAGATGTCCCCACACTGTGCTAAAACTACAGCCAGCATCTCTAAGCTATTCTTGTGTCAGAGTCATCAGTGTGTGCACACTGTGCTGGAAGCCTCCGGGATCACTCTTGCCATCTTTATTACGCTAAACATGGGTACTAAAATGCACAAATCCTGCACAGATGCAGATATTTAATTTTCTGGCCTATAACTTTAGAAAAATGGGTGTTTCTTATTTTTCTTTTCCCAATGCTTTATGCCTCAGATTTTACTGATTTCTGCCCTAGGAAACATCAAATAACAGAGAGAGAGAGATGTTTTAGGTATGTGCCAAGCCCCATGCATTGTTCAGATTTTGATAGCCAAATGGTGGCATTGACAAGAGTGCTTTTAATGCTAGCTTGTTTATACGTGTTCTTTTCAAGAGATGGTGAACATATACTGAATTAAGTTACAATATTTCTCTCTCATTTGCCATTCAAATTGCATTATAAAGAGCAGCTTCAAAATTTGTTTCAGATGTCTTTTTTTTTTGTTATATGACCTGTTGTGACTTTGATTTCAGTGATATTTGAACTGAAAACAAATGTACTACTTCAGCTAACTCTTAAATATTTCAGTGGAAAGTTTAAAAAAAGATGCCAGTGATTTATCACTTGAAACAAAACTAAGTAAAATCTTAGCAAGTCTTGATGCTGTCATCAGATCTAAGGAAAACATTCCTAGCACATTATCGAAATGGGTATTTTGACTTTGACTCAAAACAGCTGTCTTTCACCAAACATGATGTTGAATGGAGGAAGTACAGACAAGTTTTTAGGCTTGAGAGTTTACATCCAAATCACAGCTATTACTCTGACATCAGTACAAAGTGTGAATGGAAAAGAATTCATAAATATGATACTTAATGAGAAGTAAACGCTTTATTTTTCAATTTTGTTGCTGGTACCTGCTCACACATGCTCAGAACAAAAAGGGCCGATGCATCTCAGGAAGAAAGCAGAAGCATCACTGAGCAGGGGAAGAGGGAACAGCCCTTCAGCCTCTGCAATAGCTCCTGCAGCCAGGAATACAGCAGGTCTTTTCCCCCCAGCCTAATTTTGGAAGGTTTGGATCCTTCCACACAACTGCATGAACAGCTCTTCCTCTCCGTCCTCACCTTCCTTCTCTGCCTTGTCTGACACAACACAAAGGAAAATATTGGAGAATGTCCAGAGGTCCTTGACAGACCTGCTGCCATGCAACCCTTAGTGACCTTTGACTTTGGCCAGGGGTAAGGCAGAAACCAAAAAAATCTCAAAAATCTATTAATTAAAAACATCTTATTGCCAGTTGCATTAGCAAACACACAGCAAATCTCCAACAAATCTGTTTTTGAAAAAAGGAAACTTGCTTCCTGCACTAAGTTACATTTCTTTCAGAAACTCCCATGAAGTTTGGCATTATAGTATTTTATTTCCTAGTGATTTTGGCATTATAATATTTCAAAATTATTATAATCTAGGCTTAGCTGTATAGTTAGCATTTTTTCCCCTGTTAATTCCCCGAGACTGTTAATATTTGATTTTCCTGAAAAATATTATCCAAGTTTCAATTGTCCACTTGATGCAATGTTTTAGTCCAGAAAAAAACCCCCCAAAAAAACCAACCAACCAACCAACCAACCAACCAACCAAACCCCAGAACAACACCCCCCCCCCAAAAACCGAAAACAAGCAAACAAAAAGCCCCAAAAACCCCAAAGAACCACAACTGAAGTATGATCTAATGATTAAATTCCTGAATTAATCAGGAATATGGTAATAATATATAGATAGATTTTTCTTACAAAAATATGTTTTTATTATATCGTCTACAGCAAATTTACGTAACTGTGAACTATGAAGTTCAAAACACAAGAATATGAGCATTTCTGAAGCAATGGGAGTGAATGATCAATTTGAAACACTGTCAGATAAAGCCTGGTTCAGCTATTGTGAGCAGTATGAGAAACTGTTTCCACTCATTTTGCTTATGCTTTAAACATACAATGCTGTTGTGAGGGAAGCGTGTGCAATTGTGTGATGATCCGAGCAGCATATTTAAAATGTCATAATTCAGCAAATCTGAAACACTCAGACAGACCCTTGTAGAAGTAGAAATATTCTATACCTCTGACCAAATGTTTATAGCGTTATGTAAGTCAGTAGTTTTGCAAAAAAGGTTTTAGATTAAATATTATTTTGTAACCTACATTGCTGCATCCATGTTAAAATCACTCATGCAAAAGCTAGTGGCATATTTATGTTTTTTTGATCATATTCATCCCATAAGAATTCTATGTCATACATATAGCTGTCAGGGTCAAGAGACAAGGAATTACTTTTATTTTTTTGTCAAGGAGTTTTCCTTATCTTTCTAGCATTTCTCAGTTAGAATCACAACTACACGAGAGAACCTGCAGGCCTTTGTCTACTACACTACAATATTTTTCATCCAAGTTGATGCTCCAGTGCTGATCACTGTGCCTTTACTCCCCTTGGCAATGTAACTTTGCTTTTTCCTTCTCTTCATCATCAGTCTATTCTGATTCAACTTCAAATGGAAAACAAAGACCACTGTGACTAGTGCTGTCAACTCTTCTCCCTCTCAGATGAAAGCAGTCAGACTACCTGAACCAAGAGCCCTATGACATCCTGAAAACAGGAACATTTCAGAGAGATAAAATTAAAAAGTACTTAAGTCTATCACATTTTGAGCCCAATTTTACATAAGTGCAAGGTATTTTCTGCCATATAGCTCCATGTGTACAATAATTATTTTTGGTTTTCCCTGTGGACTGTGTAATTCCACAGGTTGCTCCTCAACACGCACTTTCTTAACTGACAAAGGATGTAAAATCTCGTAAGTTATATTCAATGCAACTTACTCCAAATGTTCTGTGACTCAAGTATGACTGTAAAAGCACACCCATTTTTCTCAGATGCACGTAATTAAAGTCTTACCATATTTTTTTCTTTTTGCACACATAAATCTATTATTCCTGTTTTCTTCCAATGTTTAGTCCTAACTATGTAGTTTAAGCAAAAACAAACACATAGTTTTCTTTAATAATAAAGCGGCAGTGACCAAATGAGATTTTATAAAGTTTCATGACTTTTCTCCAGGGTCAAATTAGAAGGAAAAGAAAGGCCTTGAGACATAAATTTGTATTAAATCACAGACTAAGAAAGTAAGAAAGTCAAAGGAAATATAAATTACATAGGTACTTCTGATGTTTCCTGTCTGATCTGAACAGCAGGTTTACTTTAAAAGGAATGTTGAAAAAAAAATCGGCCAGTATTTCTGTTTCTGTAAGTTTGCAACTTGGTTAAATCTGCAGAATTCTGTAAGGAAAAGTCATGATATAAAATCTCAAGCAGGATTTAAATTTTTAGTTCTTGTGTAAGAAATTACTTTGAAGGTGATCTATATCCAAGTTTAATCATATTAACCATACTGTGTATCAACATAATTACGACCCACATTACAGCTAATAGCAAATATTTCAGTGGATTTTGCATTGTATTTTAATTAATGGAAGTAGCTTTGTTTGATGTTTGAAAGGTTTACTGAAAGGCCTTCTTTCAGCTGTTCCAGCTTTGATTTAACAGGACTATTAAGACAGTCCTACAATTTCATTTCTAATCCTTGAATTAATATTAGGATTAGAATTTTATAGAGAACCTGGGTGGGCCTCATTAAATCTCAAATCCTGCAAATTCTTGCTTTTGGGCAACCCACAGTTTCATGACTTGGGAAAATTTGAAGGACTGGAGCCTAGCAATGAGGAAAACAAGCCCCATGCTGTCACATTACTACCATACCTTCTTGTGCTTTTAGCCACAACAGGTGATTCTTTGTCCTAGTTTTGTTTACTAGCTCCCAAAAATGATACCAACAAAATAATCATTCTTCTCTGGCATGCAATAACTCCTGCAACTTTATCTATACATGTATAAGCACAAAACACAGTTGGGGTGGAGGATCCCCACTGCACCAATGTAGAAGTGAACAGCAAGCATGAATTGTCTTGTTGAAGCCTTGGAAAGAGATGTGGACTCAAAGTCAAAAAAGTTGCAAACATTCATCACCCAATAACCCCACTTTGTGGGACCGAGCCCCATTTTCTCCTTCTTCCACAAAATTTTGAAATGAACAGTCATGGTGAAGGTAACTGATTGATGATACAACCTGCAGAGGATTAGGATTACTTTTGTACCATCACAGGAAACAGCTTGGAAAGACACTGGGAAGGCATTTGAACACGAAGACAGGAAGAAGAGAGCTGTCTCTACTTTTTGGTAGATCTTATCTTCTGTTGTTTTCCTCCAGAACCTAGTAAAATATTTTCATGTGACTAGACAGGTTTTGTGGAACAACTTTCAATGAAGGATTTTCTACAGGCTAGTCAGTTCATCTTCCATCTCCTTCATAATGGCCAGATGACTCCCTTAAACCATTCCTGACCTCACTACAAGCCATAGGCTTAAGAAAATAGGGGTTGGTATGCCTTGTGAGTCAGCTGGTCAGTCTGAGTAGTCACAGCTGATGCTTCCCACTTGGAAAGGTATACAAGAGAAAGAGAGCTGCGGTGTGAGACAGGGCTTAGATCATGTAGTGTAAAATGTTAACACCACTGGCAAGGGGAGTACAATTTCCACCCTGTCATCCCATGAAGATTGGTAAGCGTTGCTGAAGGGTTAGACAAGACTGCCAAAATTGCCATTACGCTCATCTGATAACAGAGTTGGAATTTGAATTCCTAGACACAGAGCGATTCACGTGAAATCTTACAATAGACAATTCATTTGGGTTTTTTGGGGGGTTGTTTTGCTTAGGTGGTTTGGGGTGGTTTTTTTCACTTTTTCATTCTGTGAGACTTGCCCTAAGATTTGCAGTGACAGAAATCAGAACAAAAGCATGTCTGAAGAACATTTTTCCTTGAGATGGAAACACTTTGGAAAGCAAAGTGTTATGGGTCTTTCATTAAATTAATACCAATGAAATATTTTCTGTTCAATGACAGTGCAGTGTTTATAGCAATAAACTTGAACTCTACAAGGTTTTTCAATTCTACGCGCTCAAATACATGTGACTGAGGACAAAAATCCCTGCTGCTCCCCGGTGCTCTATGTTGAATGCAGCTTGCAATGTTCTAGAGGATTCTGGAAGGAATGAAACATGCAATTTGTGATAAATTAGAGTTTCTGATTTTAATGAATTCTCGTAGTATAGATAAGGAAAGAAACTGTTAAGAAGCAGGTCTTATTATTTGCAAAGTTGTATGACGAGGGTCACTCACAAGGAGGGCATGTAAGCAGTTTTAAATTACTTTTCTTGTTTTGACTTGACTTAGAAATGAAGACTTTAGTGCAATATTTTTTTTGAGTATGCTGAATATTAAAATCAAGTGACCAGGAGAAAAACAACCCAAACACCTTTTACTTTAAAAAGGGTTGAGAAATTTCCCCTTTTTTCTTTTTTTTTTTGTTGTTTAAATCTTCTAGAATTTGATTACACAGCACATTCCAGCTATCTGCCCCAGCAGGGCCCTCTATCAGGACTTTCTGATTACTACTTATGCATTGTTTCAGAGTGAACCCTTGAACGATTTCATTTAATAGAGATTAGTACCTTTATTAAACAGTGGTAAATTGAAGTATCTGAGGTCTGCTAAATGTTGTTCAGTGAAGTGGATTAGTTGCTTTAGTTTTTTCTCTCTCACACAAGGAACTAAGTGAAATAGTAATAAGTTTCCATTGGTCTACTAACGGTGGTATTATTATAGGGCTTTTACCTTATGTATTTTAAGATGGCAGTTTTCTAACTTATAGAGATACCTCTGGTTCAGCAAACTTAGAAACTATGCTGATCCTAAAAACCCTCTCTCAGATGGGTTTAATTTTTAAAAAGAATAAATTAAGACCACTTTATTAAATGTATGACTAAAATCTGTCACTGTTTCCTCTTTCTGATGAGAAGAGGAAAAAAAAATCAGAAAAAAATGTTCTGGAACACTTAAAATTTTTATTTTAAGTTCGATTGTTTCCCTAGGTTTTCCTGTAATTAGCTTTTTAATGTGACAATATTATTTTCAGTTGAGCAGCAATATTAAGAGAGATTATAAAAACTTATAGAATGTCAGAAACTCATAAAAGAATATTAGTTACTCACTCAAGACCAATTTATTAAAAGATTACTTAGAAAATTTTAGATTGTAAATGAAGATGTCTGCTTCATTAATTTTTCCTCTTGACTTCTCAAGGAATGATAACTTAAAACTCAATAAAAAGTAATAGGTCGCCATAATTTTACTGCACTGTCTGTGCACTGGAAATTCTTGCTTAAAGAAAAAAACCTAATTCTTAGTAAGATTTGGCAAAGAGGATTAAATGAAAGAAAATAACTCACCAAAAGCAACTGCATTAAAAACACCTGGAAAAATATCTCTGCTTCTATGAGAGTTGTGATAACAAAACAGCTCCTATTTCTGCCAAGCAGAAGAATTACTGCTGAGCTCCAAGGGCAGTGAGGAAAGGCTCAGATCAGAGTTAAGCAGAGATACCTCTGGTTGTTCTCTAGCACAGAGCTCTGGCCAGGTTCGCTGTGGTGGCTGTGTTCCACGGGTACAGCCTGCAACACCCCCCTGGCTGCAGCACTCCCAGGAGCTGCTAAGCGTGAAAGCTGCCCAGTACCAGCTTCAAAGGGAAAAAAATAATAAATATGCTTAGTGTTACTGCTGCTGTTGTCAACCTCTGCTACGCTTACCTTATTCACAATACCTCCAAATAAGACAACTTGTTATGGCAAGGTAGGTTTACCAGTTTAGAAGTCCACACCCCAAGAACAGTTTAGCCTATATGTCATAAATGAGACACTTCACACCTAATAAAACTGAAAGTAGTAACAAAAAGGTTGCAGTAGAAATTATTGATATTTTACACTATTTTTAGACAGATACAGGAGAGGAAAGAAACACTGCAGTAGAGATGACTTAAGTGGATTTCATAGGGAAATGCAGGAGGACTCAAATTTTAGTTTCATCTTTTGAAAAACATTAGATGAGGATTGCATTTGGCCAAACTTCACTATTGTTTCTGACAGGCAAAGCCATGGAAATCAGTGGTATAGCATCACTGAATTGCAGAGATGAATTTGGGCCTGAACTTGTCTGCTTTTATGTCAATGCTGGAAACACATTCTATAATGGACTTCATTTATTGCATTTATTGCTTTCTAATGTCACTCCCTCAGGCCTTGCCAGGCAACGCTCATGTATTAATGTGTCATTAACAGCACTAATCTGTCTGCTACTTCATCTCTAGAAGAGGGTCTGCAACAGGAGATATGACAACTAAAATCGAGTTCATCTTATCCAGCTTGCGGAATTTACAGATTCACAGCATGAATGAGGCTCAAATCAGCCACATCTGCTTGAAAAGTCTGCAGACAGAAGTGACAGGTCAAGCCAGAGTGGCTACTGATGTGGAGGGAAACCTGATTTCTTAGCAATCTGAAGGACTGCACTGGAACACAACTGGGAATGTTATTCTCTTTTTCTCTTTTATGTTTCTGCAGCAATTTTACACCTTTTCAAAAGACAAAAAATAATAGAAACCCTCTGTCTCTGAGGATTTAAAGTGCACTTGTCAGTTCATAATTATGCACAGAGAAAACACAAGAACTCATTGACAGTTTGGGAAGGTCATGGCTTCAAGGGCACAGATTTCTGCGTTAGAACAGGCACATCAGATCAGCAACCCCAAATCAACAGTGGCAGTAGAGAAAGGAGATCTGAGGGAGGAGCATAACTGGGTTGGGTTTTCTCTGCTCCTCCAGCTCTTGGAGACATTGGGAGCTGGTTGTGGGGATGATGCCAATGAAGGTGGCCGATTTCCATTTCCATGAATTGGAAACTTCTCATTACAACCACAAATCTGACACAGACCTCCTATTCCCTGTGTTCACACCTAAATGTTACTAGAGAGCAAATCACTCATCTGCAGTAAGCATGTGCACTGCAACACCTTGCAAGTCTCCTATTCTTCAATTATTGATCTGCATGTTGTAATTTTCAAAGACTTCATAGCAAAGGAAATATGCAAGACTAAACTCAGACACCAGTAATTCAGCATCATGGCTCTAGGTGTAATATGTTTTGAAGCAGACATTTCAGATCAACCTCTGAAAGCTGGGTCCTTCACCAAAAGGAAGAAATCTAAATGGTTTCCCGTTAAAGTTCCCCATGGATTCTCCCAGGTGTCAGTATTTTCTGTTTGTCCATGTCTGCAAAATGCTCAAGGTAAGGAAGAATCAGAAGCTTGCATTTATGAAAATCACACTGCAAGCCTCAGAAGCAAAAGGTCTGATTGTGAAAAATGCTCAACTCTGCATTATTTTCTCATGAAATCACTTAATCAAGACTGGAATTTTATGCGTTTGTTTTCGTTAAATTGCAGTTCTTAAGAGACTGAGTGCTGTTGCACAGTTTGCTTGTCCAAATAAAGGGTATGTAAAATGCCAACTGTGATGCTGAAAAGTGCTTCACGGTATTCTTTGATTTAGGCTTCCTTTTCAGCACAGATAGCTGCATTCTATAATATAAGTTGTATTCCTTTTGTCTATATCATACAAAATAAAAAAATTAAGACACCTCTAAAAATTCCATAGCCAAAGGACTTAATAAGTCTAAAACCTGGAAGCTACAACCTCAGAGCTGAGCTACCCTTTGCTTTAAATGTCTCTTTTTCACAAGAGACATTTAATGAAGAATAGTGTATTTCCTTATTCTGTATGGCAATGCTAACAGGATCTGGGTCACCTGGCTTGCTATATTACATTCATATGCAGACAGCTAGCTAGCTAAAAGATGTGAAAATTGTTTTTCATAGGGAAAAAAGTCAGAAGAGTTAAGAACACAGAATAAAAAATGAAAGGATATCACAGGAGTTGAAAACTAACACAATAT
The DNA here is from genome assembly GCA_013398055.1 of Ifrita kowaldi. Taxonomy (NCBI): domain Eukaryota; kingdom Metazoa; phylum Chordata; class Aves; order Passeriformes; family Cinclosomatidae; genus Ifrita; species Ifrita kowaldi. Next base: position 376,482 of record VZRS01005638.1, on the reverse strand, counting down.
ATCTTAAGTTTCTGAATATTTCATTTAGATTGTTATTACTCCATTTCCCCTACAGCACCCTCATTAATGTCTTAGACTTCAAATATCGTGAGAAAGTATAGAGAGACAAAGAAAAGAGGATATTTTACAAAGATATATGCCCAACAGACTTGCTATTTAGTAACTTACATTTGCAACGAGAACAATTTGTTCTTAGTTTAGCTTTTTGATGGTATCTTGACATTTTTACCACAAAGCTGGTATTGTAATATTGACATTTTAGCTAATACAGCTGAGGACACTAAATCAAACATTTTTGGAAACCACCATCAAGCAGGCTTTCTCTGCAACAACAGCTTGGGAAAGGGTTAGTTCTATTAGAACAGAATAGGTTCTTTTTATAATAGTCTCCAATACCTGAAAAAAAGACAAATCAGTAAAAGTGCCAGAGGGATCTTCCAGGGTAAAAATTGTTTGGCTCAAAGCACGAAAGCAGAGCATTGCCCAGAACACCTTTCTGCTAAGATGGGATGGAGCCCATCTAAAGGAAGGAAAGCAAACAAATTCTGTATTTTCTTTTAAAATGACCCAGGAAATACTGGGTCTCCACGCACTCCACAGCTGCTTTTTCAGGGGAATAATTCTATTCTGCATAACACAGTGAAAACCACAACGATAAAACCTACTTCCACCCTCTCTTTTAACTGCATTTAGAAGTGATTCTCTTTCCTAAGTGCCTTTCCTAAAGTCCTTTCTCACTGCAACCAAAAGGCTACCTAATACTGGCAACCTCTTGCCACTGTTACGAGCTTTCCAAACTGAGTCAGAGTAGATTTTTGAGTTTGGGAGTTTCATTTATGTTTTTCTTAAGCATTTTCCCTGTGCCAATATCATAGAAAAATAAGATCATCTACGAATCTTTTAAAAGCAAATTGTGTCCCATGGTATACATCCAAGCAAGTCTATGCAGATTTATCTCTTACTACTACCCATAAATCCAACTTCTCTTTTATTGCAACAATGGAGAAGGAACAATTTCCCCAGCAGTGTGATGGATTTTTGTTTAATCTGAACCTTTTCATAGGCAAGAAAAGATTAAATGTACATGTCTTCCCTTCATAATTATAAATCTACTCCGCTATCATTAATTTAACACTTATCATTAACTTCTACCTGTAGTTACACTGTACTTGAATCCCATAACTTGCAGATTTTTAAATGGTTTACATAACTTAACCCTTTTCTGTGTAGATATAAATCTACCAATGTTCAGTGTAAGCCTCAGATGCCTGAGTCTTAAAATTAAGCATAGACCACTTGATTATCCTTAGTTAAATGAATGCAAAAAGCAGACAATGAAAAAAAGCAAATATAACAAATTGTAAAAGAATGTCCCTACTTATACATATTTAGCTTTGTTATAACTGAGTCGGATTTTATTAATGTTTGGACACTTACAGATTTATTCTGTTAGAAAGAAAGCCCACATATTATTATTAAAAAGTAAAGAGGTAACACCCCTCCACCCCTCTGCAAACCCCCCACCAAACATTTTCCAAAATGAAGAATCTTGAATCTGGTGTAAGTTAAAAATTTTTAACTAGCAGGACTTGATAATACAAAGCACGTTGTTTCACTCTGAAATATTTTGTCAGTACTCAGAAGGCACATTTTCCATGCCTCTGTGAGGGCTGCTGCTGTTTGGTCATCAGGAAGACCATCTTATTATCAACCTCAACAGGCTGAGACCCTGTGATTAAATTTTATATGGGGTATTCATGGCACAGAGAGGCAGAAGATCAAAGCTGTGATTACTATCTGCAGTTGTTACACCACAACCCTACGTTAGACTTGAGCTGCTGTCAGAAATTAAAGGTAGTTATCAATTCCGTATCTATCTCAGGCATTTGCAGCCAATCATGTAGATTTTTATTATTTTATTTGAAGGAGCTCAACTACTGTTAGCAATAAGTCAACATAAAAAAATATATATCTCTATATATATTTAAAAGGACATTTTACAAGACTTAAACCAACATGACCTTCATTGAAGTCTCCAGTGACTATAACCCACAGCTTGAAAAATACTATTTCAAGTAAATATCCATGGTCCTGACACTTTGAAGGACTGTAAAATGCAACAGTACAGGCGCAAGTGGCATGGAAAGTGGTGAGACGACTATATTTAGTATAAATTCTTCAAGACATGTACCATCTCCAAACATAGAAAAATCTATCACTGACTCATCCCCACCCACAAACACTTACTTAAAGCCTGAGAAGGACTTTCCTAGTAGCAAATCATTGCCAGAGTATTACCAAATGGCAACACATACAGTGCAAGTGAACATCATGGAATTTTGGGGGGTTTTACATATTTATGTATGCATTCAAATTTAACCATAGATGATTCAACTATGTATTCCCCAAACATTAACATTAACATAGATTTCAAAGCACAAGGCAGTAAAGATTCTACCATTTCTTGACATTTGACATATTTCAGTTTTATTAAAACATTAAGTTCATATTTATTAATTAATCAGGAAAGCTTCAGACCATAGTTTCAGCTACATTCTACAGCTATTTGTTCTGGGATACTAGTTACCCATTTCACAGCATGTTAAAAGTGTTCCATATAATGATTTGAGTCTAAGCACAACATGAAAAGTTTAAAAAACTTAAATAATTCACTAATAATTAGAAAACACATAGAAATTGGTTACTGCTCCAGTTTTCAAGACAAACACAGCTTTTCAATTAGTATCAATCAAAACACTGAAAAGTTATCCTAAGCCTTCAATCACAGACTTTCTTTTGTGATTAAATGTGTAACTGATTGGCATCTGGATCTAAACAGAGTGAGTCAAATTCAGTTTCAATCTCTCTTGACTCAAGTGAGATTTGTGTGCTTACATGAAAGGTGAATTTGATCCCAAATACACAAGACACAACTATTTGCCCAGACAGGTTTAATATCTTGAAAAATTAATTTTCTTTGCAACCAAATATACAATGTTCTGCCTGCTGTATTAAATCTTCCAGGCCTGAGTTACAATATGAATGATCTATAGAGCCTTTGTGCAGGGCCTTTCAGGTAACCTGCTTGGGGTGGGGGGGGCGAAAGCTATATTGCATTGATTCTAACTGCAACCAGAAATTAATTAACCTTTTGTATTTGTGCCAAGGGAGAAAACTGAAGGTTATTTTAAAAACTTCATTGCTTATTTAATGATGGGGTAAACGTCTTTTTCCCCATGGACTCTACATGTGTAAAGGCTGTCCCTCTGTTCCATGATTTCTGGGCTCTCACTTCCATGATGTGCAGTAAACACATTATCACACTGTCAACACATTGCCAGAAAGATCCCAAGGGAAAAGTGGTGAATCCTGCAAGAGAACAACTTGAACACCATGTGTCTGTAACTATTTTTGGAACAGAAATCAACTTTGTTGGCTTAGGATTATGAAAAATAAATGCAAATCTTTTATCAAACCTCGTTCAATATTTCAAGCAGCAAAATATTTGGGATGCTTTAGCTCAGAAGTTTTAGTTCAGCTTATTATACACCTATGTTACTAGCACAATCAAAACATTCCAGGTTACCTATTAAGGAGTTGTCCAGAAATCATGGAAGTATCCTTAAAATTAGGTTTCTTTCCCTTAACATTTTAAAAGCAGCATATAATAAGCAGCAAACAACAACAGAAACAAAGAAATAAACAAACAAGTCCACAAAGTTGTCCAAAACTATCCTTCTATGGTGGTCCTCTAAAAAGCCACAGACTTCAAATAGAAAATTCGCGGAAAATCAGTATCCTGGAGTAGATACTTTACAGTTGTTACAGGTAACTCACGACATTGCCAGAGAATAAGATTTTTTTCCAGTTGTATGGGGTGTTTTCTATCCTGTTTCTTTATAATTAATTTCATGTCATGTACAGCTGCATGACATAGCCTTGTGCTTTCACAGCTGCCGGTCACGGGAGCTGCCTCACATGCTGAAAAGAAAGGTATCTGATGCTTTTCTGACAAAGAAGTAATATCATCAGACCTCATATAGTTTACCTCTGCCTAGCAAATTGGGTGAAATCACAATGCTTAGTCCCTATCTGATACTTCTGCTCAGCTATGCACATTTAGACAAATGAGTTCAATTGTCTTACACTGTGCATTAAGATTAATTCAACAGCACACAAGACTTTAATGGATACCAAGTCCTTCCCACTTCCCTTTATTTCCCTCCAGCAGTGTCCTCCAACCTACAATAATCTAACAAGCCAAAGGACACATCAATTTATTTTGCTACAAATGAACTGTACTTCAAATGATTTTCTGAAAAAACTGGCACTAATGCAATTATAGGACATGACCTGCTGCTTTAAGATCTGAAATCATAACAAAGGCATCTCTTACAGGAGAAGTCTATTTTAGTGGTGCCCATGCAGAGTTATGTAAAGAAAAATTTCAGCAACTTATTGCAATTTACTAATCGCCAGTTTATCGTAACTGCCTCATGACCTCACTGCAGCTCATTTTTTTAACAATCTCAAACCCTGAAAAAAGGTCACGTCCCTCTCTTCAGACTGCTCTGCTGATAGCTAAAATTTTCACCACAAAATGTAAAGGCTGTTATAGGTGGGAGTGCTGGCCTTTTGAGAAAAGAAGCTAAGAAATAATATTGGCAATTTTGCTTCCAATGCAGTCAGCAGGATGTGTATCTAAACCATGCAGTACCAGCTTCATTCAGGCTCGTAAAATAAATTGTCATGAGCAAAAATTCATGTTTGCTGCTTTTCTGGCTCCAATGGAGATCTGAGCTACAGTTTACCACTGACAAAATAACTAGTATAATTGCCCAGCCTGTGAACAGGAGCCTCCACCCGGAACTACCTAAATTAGAAAACACTGGGGATAGGCTGTAAGCACTTCTATCTTTCCCATTCATCTTCCTCTCCCTATGTCACAAGACAATTTAAAATAAACTCCCCTATAAAGGAAGTAAGTTATTGTGAGACATGGAAGTTATGTTAGAGTTGAAGAAAAATTAAGAGGAAATTGGAAGAAAAGTAATCCGCAACTGAAAATCTAAATGAAGATATTGGGTTTTTAAAACCTATTTAGGCTTTTAGAAAGCTTCAGAATGCAATAATTAATGGAGACTATTGAGTGCACTTCTAGAAAACCTAATTCCATTATGAAAGATTGGTATTGATTGAATAGATGTATAACTAGCCTTGGAAGGCTGAATTGGTCAGCCTTGCAAAGATAGATTTACTACTGCACATGCAGATACAGGATGCCAGTGGCCTTTTTTTTTGTTTGTTTGTTTGGTTTTTTCCCAAAGAGTGATAGCTAAAAAGGAACATGCAAAATCTGAGTGCTGGACTATTTCAAATGCTTAAGCATCTTAGTGAATAAGCAATCCCTTTCATCGTCTTTTTTGATTAAAAAATGCCTTCAAAACTACAGCTAATCAAAGGTAAAGTCTTCAGCAACAAAATACAAATTAACAATCATTGCAGAAGACCAGTTTTAGACATCTGTAGTGTTTCAGTACAGCTAAGTAAAAACCATTAAGTCAAATTAAAATCAAGACCACTGGAAGTCAGTGATTTCATTTTTACCGCTGATTTCTTTTTCAGCAACTTCAGTTGTCTCTTCAACTTGGTTACATAAAGCAGCATGTGAAAATTGCTTCTTTTTGTACATCTTAAGTACATAGCTTATCCTTCTCATTCATTCTCAGTATCTTCAGAGCCTTTTCCCACATGAAACATAGATATTAGAAGTCTTCACATAATGTTATATGGCTTTCTGCAAAGCAGCTGTAAGGGGAGAAGTGATGCCAACAATTGTGCAATCAGTGGTTGCAAAATGTGAATACCTCAATTGGTCTGCTGGACCATAAAGATGAACCCATTTTTAGTAGTGTCACTTCTAATACATGATGTCAGTAAAGAAAAACTGAACAGCTTATTTCCCACAGATATTTCCAAGGCCTTAGAAACGTCTGTTTGAACCATTCTTTAATTATCTCTGGCACAGACTTCAGAAAGCTCTGTGCAGTCAAAAGTGAGAGTATTAACCGAATTTTGCTCTGGTTCAGTAACAGTAATTATGATTCTCATAAAATGTAAGAGTCAACTTTGTGCAGCATGTACTGTTGATGTGAACACTAAATAATACTGGAGATTAGTTGGAAGGTCTCTGCTTTTGTTATCCTAGAGTTCCTGGTCTGGAAAATCCTGAATGATCTCAGTTCCCAGTGAAACATATGGGCATTGCAGCCACTCCATGCCCTACGGATCTGGTATTTCAGCTCTGACTTCTCCCAGTGTGACACAGCTAAGCCATCACACAAACACTGGGTTGGAATCTCCCTGCTGAGAAATTTCCACCTCCAGTGAAAATTCAGAGGACATGTGGAAGGAGGCTGCTGTTCTACACATCAGACATACAGTTTACATTCTCATCACATCTTTGGCACAACACATGGGCTTGCAGCTTTTCCTTAAGAGCAAAAAAACAAAAAACAAAAACCAAAAAACAAAAACCAAAAATTCTGTTGAGTCAAAAACAACTCTTAAAGACAGTTACTTGGATTTTTGATTTGACAGTCCTTGATACATACTCAAATTCAATAGTTCTGTCTTCATGAAACTAAGCCTCAAAATAGCATGAATTTTATCTAAATACTTTTCCAAATAGAAATGCTTTCCTGAAGCCCTCAGTCTGCCAGAGTGATTAAGCAATACTATAAATACAATCTTGGATTTCATAAATTCTTTCAGCTTTTAAAATGCACTAATTAGTTTTAGCAGGTGACAAATACATCATTTGAAAGGAGGGAAACAAGTACTTTCCCTAGACAGCACGATAATTTATTGCCATAGGCAATTATTTATGCTAATCCATTAAACTGTAATGAAACGTAAGACACACAGGGAAACAAATATGAACCCTTAGTTGGAGTATCTCTAGCTTTTTCAGAACAAACCTGTCAAAACATTGCTACAAAGTCTTAATCTCAACTAACACCATCTTGCCTCACAAGTTTGAAGAAAATTGTTTGAACATAAATAACTTTTCCTTGATGATTTCTCATTGACGTTTCTGCAGTTTAAAGTAAGTGGAATGGGATACTACTTGATACACTCTATAACAAAGTAACCTTAAGAAGTTGGACTTCTTTCTAATACATTTTTTGCTAACTTTTTCCCCTCACCCTGGTTTTCATTCATTCCCTTCCCTGTAACCGATTATGCCTCACCTTTTCCTAGAACATTTTCAGCATCTCTCTTGCTTTCCCCTTACTAGTTTTTACTAGTTAAACTATGTACCTCCTCTTTTCACTTGTCACACGCTGTATTTGTTCTGCTGTTTTCTAACTTGTTCTGTCAGCCTCTAAGCTGGCAACGCGGGCAGCCCACAGCTGGCTCAACACCGCCCGTAGTCAGTGGTTCCTGGTTACCCCTTGCATCAATTCCTGGTGGTTTAGCAGGCTCCTCTGAATACCTAATAAGCCAGAAAGCAAAGCTTCAGCTAATGAGTGCCATGGAGGACGGCAGACTACAACAAGAGCAGAAAGCCAACACTGTATCATCCCGAATGCGCAGGGTTTTTTTTGTCTCTGAGCTTCCTTTCAGGATTCTCAACTTTCATTTAAATCTCTTTCAAATTTCATATTGAAATCATGAGGCCAGAGGTATGTAAATGTGCTGTGAAAAAATCACGTGTGAAAGGCTATAAAGAATAAACGTTGTCTGCCAGAGATGCTGCCTCAGCTATCAGCAGCTTCCAACATACTACATGACAAACAAACACACACACACACGCACAGCTGTGCAGGCCTGGGTTGGTGGTCCATAGAACAGCAGACTAATGCTGGCATTTTGTAGTGACAGGACAGCCAAACCAGCAAAATGAGCAGTATTCATGCATGACAGCGATGAAGTTTTACTCTGGAAAGCTGGGTACGTACCTACAAACATACCTTCATCCCTCTATATAATTACGTAGAAAAGAACATAACTTCCTTGAAACAGACTGGTGGTTACGGTGTGATGTTAGCTACTTCTAATTTTGAACAGTAGATATTCCCTAAGGTAATAAATACAGACCTTCAGTCCACAATCCTCAGTAACTGTAACCTTCAGTCCAGACAGAGGCAAGGCTCTCACCAGTGACTGTGAGTTTGTGTGGTTAAACACGAACCAGGGTTTGGTGACTGAGCAGCCAACAGAAACAACTGCTTAAAGCATATGAAGGAATCACAATGTTAATCCTACAAAACATCAAAGAAAAGTTATAAGTATGCTGCATTAACAGTGCTTCTTTAAACATCAGGCTCCCAAATGCCTTTCCTGGCCTCCCTAGGTCACATTGCAGGTTTTAACTTTTCACACATGAAAATAAATAGCAAATCAATGGTCTGTTTTGCTCTGCAAAAGGCTAAAGCACTGAATGCAGCTTGGTTGTTGCTCTGGTTGTTTCTCTTTTACATTCTGTTGGTAAGAGAGTTGTATGTCAAATAAATTTAAAATCCATGGCTCAAGTAGCTTGGCACATAAGAGCGTGTGCTTAGCATATCAGTCAGAAGCCAAGATTTATAAACAATCTTTAAATACTCTTATCAGCTCAATACAATCCTCCTGCATGAAAGAAAAGTCTGTAGGTGAGGGCATTTCTAAATCAGATAAATCATTTTCTGAAGATATGTCTGTGCTCTTCATGACTAAAATTTCAGTTACTTTGAAAACTATTTGCTAGATTATCTTTAAGCAGAGAAAGGCCATATTTAAAAGTATCCTTAAAGAAAATTTATGTTTAGTGCTATTTAGCTTTTTTCTGCAAGTTTAACATAACATTTGCCCTGTCTTTTCCTCTTTCTGTTCTATAAAACGTAAACCATATAAGGTGCTGTCTGTTCCATTAAGGTGTATAACACAAATGTTCAGAATTGCAAATTAGATATGTGCACTGGATACTTACATTCAACCTTTTCTATTTCTGATAATTTTTCTGCTTTCTAAAAAAACCAGATGCTCTGATTATATTCCCTGAAACACTTTCAGTTTCCTTGTTTATTTGGTAACAGGAGGAGCTGAAAACTGTTTTGGTAGTCAGATTTATTTGACGAATCATTTAATATTCCTTATGTACCCCAGTTTTCCTTTAATTGCTAACCGGCTTATAGTCTGACAAACCATAGGTTTGCCCTGCTTTTGCTGCCAAGGTAACCCTTTGAATCTGCAGTATTTGACTGTTCCACTGTTCAGATAGAAATCAAACAGTGTTATTTCCATGGGAAACCTATTGCGATGCAGTTTTTTCACCAGCTTTCACCAGGGGTGGTGTTTCAGATAGACTCGGAGGAGTCCTGCTAAATTAATCCCCTTTAGAAAAAAAATCAAGTGTTCAACCCAATCAACCGATTAGAGCGCAACATAAAGAAATCTCCAAACAAACCTGGGATTTTATGCATTGTTATAGTTAGGTTCGCTGACAAAGATGAAGGTGAGCACACGGGACGGATTAAATAAAAATTAAATAACTTTTATATGAGCAACAATCACAATGGATTATCATAGCTCTGCTGCTCTGCTTTGCGGACTGCAATATACTCTCCTCCTAAGTGAACACAGCAGGCACAGTTCTGGCAATATGCAGTCAATGGTTTGCTAGGAGCACAAATAATGATGTTTTTTGATGCGTATAGGATAGGGGACAATCCACTCCTGATGATTTTTTCTCCAACCTTTCTGTGACGGTGCAGATGCATGTTCATGTCTGCCAAACACAGCTGGGCAGGCAGACACAGGGTGGAGCTATATGAGTGAGGGTTTCTGTCACACTGCAGGAGAGGAGTACTGTGCTAACAAAGATGATCAACTGCAAAATGTCTTCAAATTCCAAAGGCAGCTGTCACTTGTGTTTTAAGCAGGATTTTCATGGTCTCTCAAGAGATGTGCACAAAGATAGCTATTGGGTTTGATGCAATGCAGCAGACACACTCTATCAAGAAGGATATATATACAGAGTAAAAAGGAGAAAGACTTGTAAAGCCATTTTACTTTTGAGAATATCTTGTAGAACACATTACCTGAAGAAATAAGACTACGATAAGATAGTGTAACTTTAAAGTCGTTTATAATTTATATTTCCTTTTTAAAATTTTTAACTAGAAGACATTTTAGTAAACAAAAACTGTGGCATCACCATCTTTAGAATGTTTTGTTGAATCACTAGCCGACTCTGACTATTAGACTGCATCTATCACTCAAAAATTAGAGTGGCCTCCTTAGTATCAGTCCATTTATAGTCTTGATGTAATTAGACTGCTATCCTGCTATGCTTGTGGCAAGTTAGCTCCATTTGGCAAAAACAGGTGATTAAAACAACCCTCAGGTAGCTCTCGTCCCCCTGCTACTGTCTCCTAACTGGGAAGCTAAATTATCCCGGCTCAGCAGCAACTCTCCTTCCTACTTGGACTAGTACCTCAAAGCAGCTGGTCTCTATGGCTGCTTACTTTCTTCCTCCAGGCAAGGACCATCTTGTCCTTAGCCGCAGACCTGGTCAACACTGGTCTGCCAGAACTGCATCCAGAAGTTTCACCAGTAGTTCCATCTACAGTCAGGAATATCAGTAGTAAAGCATTTGGCCCACTCTTTAGACTGACTAAAGGATGTGTCTTTATTATTACATTCTTCTTTGCAGTGAGTTTCTGATGAAAAGAATATAAAGGATTCTGCATGCTCCTTTAACTGCTAAATTAATTTCTTAGTTACTGGGAACAGCTTTTGCTCATCCTTAGTAAGGACACAAATCTTTGCATTTCCAGCAGTCTGAGCTACTGAAACAGCTACAATCTCCTGGGAGTTCAACAGCTTACTGCCACACACTCTGAAATTCCTCACTTGAAGCATAGGGTTTAATGGCAACAACAACAGAGACACATTCTGAATGGGGTTGTTCCCATCATTTTTAAATCCCACTCCACATACATTTCTGTGGTTAACTGAGGTTTAGACTTTTTCTCTTTACCATGATCTACTTTTCATCCTGAGATAAATACACACAATAACAATATAAATGTCACTTTTTACAAATAATAAGTATCAATTACAGCAATCTCTTTCTCCAACCTCAGTTAATTCCCAGAAGTTATCAAAATATAACTGGAGGACCTATTTGATATGATGATAATGGTTTAGAGGACTGTTTTCAAACAAAAGCTTTGCCTTAGGATTTCTTTTGGCAAAGAGATACAGGACCTAGAACTGATGATATTGAAACAACATTTAAGATTTCTTTATAGGATACATTAAACTCCCCCCTCCAAAAAAAAAACTCCCAAAAAACCAAACCAAACCAAACCCAAAAAACCAACCAACCAATCAAACAACAAAACCAAACCAAAAAAAAACCACAAAAGAAACCAGTAGCTTCCTCCAATAATTTTCAAGTGACAATTTCAGCATCTGCTTCCAGATTTTTCTATTCACAGAAAGTTCTCCAAGAGCAGTGTATCATTGAGACTTTTGACCAACTTCAGCAGGTCTGCAAACATTTTCACCCTTACATGTAACCTCCCTTATTTAATCACCAGCAGAGTGCCCTCCTGCCCTCTTCTATCTGAATATAAAAAGTATATAAAAATAGAGGAGGAACTGGAAAACACGGAAAGATTTCCCCTACCCAGTCTTTCAGTTTTCTGCACCATTTTGGTACAGAGACCAGAATCTATGTCAAGACTATTCATTTTCTGAAAAAATAACATAGAATTATAAGAGCAATTATATAAAATGTGGACAGGGAAAATAAAATTTTAGTAGTTGTAGTTGTCTTTATGAGATTTTCACTGTCTGAAGTCAGGGTGTGTAATGCAAACACATTGCACACAATTTTCTGTGTATCTACTTTGTTTGCAGTATTAAGTCCTTTCACACGGAAAAATAAGTAAATTGTTCACTTTAAATATCTATTACTTCTTGAATTTGCTAATTGAAAAAAGTCTATCATTAGTTGCTATTGAAACAATGGAACTCTTATGCTGAGCAAACACGTAATTTCCTACTTTTTCAGCTGAAAATTATGAGTAATTCAGGTCTCAATAATTAACAGCATTCTGAAGACTATGGCCAAAGCACTGGAAAAAAGTAACCATCCTGTCTTTCTCATTGCATATAAAATAATACTGCTTTTGTTGCCTAATCAGTATAATATTTCATAAAAAAAACCAAACACTGAAAATTGTATATGAAAATATGAATACTTTCATTCCTTCTCCTCTGTCAATGTGCTTATTGAGCTGAGAACGCTTTACCCTTCTTTCTTGGCACTTTCCGTTTGCAGGTTCCATTTATATACACAACAATTGATGACAGGAAAACATAAATAATAATTTAAGAAATCATCAAGCAAACTCTAGTAGCTTGAAACTATTCACGGCCTTCTTTATTTTACCTCTACAATGATAAGCACCTAATAGATATAACAGTTTGCAAATAGAATTTGGAATTTGGAGTGATAAAAATATGGTGTTTAATAATAACACCTTTTATAATCTACAATAACTGCCCTTTCCTCCTGAAACTGACATCCAAATATGACAGGGAGAGATTCTGGAAGGAACAAATTCATGAGAGCAAAACAGCTTTCCTGTACTTCATACTATCAATCTTCTCAGGTGATTAAAAATCCCCTACAAGCATTTTCTTATCAAATAATACTTCAATATACATAATTCTCTAGTCATTATCATCATCTTCAATACAGTAGTGGAAGTGAAAGATGGTCAATGGTTCAGCAATATTTAGTCCAACAAATACTACTTCCATTACTTGAAGAGCAGAAAAAAGTAGAAACTTACTAGCTCTTTTTAGACTGTTTCAAAAGTAAAGCAGTCTTGTCTAGGAAGGTACATACAAGAAGCAGTATCTTCCAAAAAGCACATCTGTGCCTCTTGCCACTCACAAAATAGTGCTGGGAGCCAGTTTCTCTGGTTGATTTCTTACGCTACACTGAGCAAACCAGCTTATCTCACATTTGTTCCTCATTAAGCTGGGGATACTATTACTTAAAAGACTTATAGTCAAGAAGCATCGTGTCTAAAGTGTATGAATTTAGTTATGCAATATTAATTGAATTATTAATAATTTAGATTGCACTAACTCATAGGACCACTGTCTGAAAACAGAATCTTGTAGTTGCAGGCACTTCACACACACATACAGGGACTCAGAGCTCAGCCTAGTCTAGACAGTGAAGAGAAAGGCAAGCAGAAGTGGAGAGTAGGAACACAAGACTGCACTGACAGCACCAAAATGAATGTTAGAACTTGATTTTCATCTATAGCCCCGATGCCATAAAATAACAATGTTATCTTGCAATCTGATATCTTTGTTAACAGCCACAGCCTGTTTTGAGCCACAAATCTGTCTCCCAAAACTTCTCTTGGATATACCTGTCTCAGTCAATTACTTTTGGTTGCACCTTGCTTTCTTTTTGCCAGTCACTGGGTATATGACAGTTGTTGCTGTTACAGACATTCCTTGCCTTAACAAACACACAGTCACACCCACCCACACAGTTTATTGCTAATTGGACCACATTTATGCTGTTCTTTGGCCTTGGATTTCTATTAGCTCAGCTCTTTCATGCTGTAGAAGTATTCCTGTTAGCTCAGCTCTCTTACACTATAGAAGATCTTAAATTACACAAAGACGTGGGGTTACAGCCAGTTTTCAGGGATTTCTAGTATGATATTTGCGTATTTTTAATTCTTCTGCTCTGGGCATGCATAAACATTACTAATACGCTCTGTTTTATTTTAACAAGTAAAAAAACCAAGAGCTCTGTCTACAATAGGAATCCCAGAGGAGGCAGGAAATGTTTCCCGGAGATACACCTGTGGCACTGCCAGGTTCCACATCACGGGAGACATGTCATGAAATGTGCCCACGTGAAATATCATAAATATGCACTGACATCTACGGCTTTTAGAAAAATTTTCTTCAATACTAGGCAACTTGGTCAGGTAGAAATCTGGTCACCTGCCATGTTAGGAGTGGATATGCCAAAAGAAAGAGGCATATATACTGTATTATGTATCACACATATATATATATATCATATATGTACATCAAGAAGGAGATAGTAAAACTCATAAAAATCTAGATGCGTCATTGGTTGCACTTGAATAAAGAGATTAAAATATGCCATTTTTGAAATCGCTCCTGATGAAAGTCACCTAAGGACCTACCCGACTTCTGAGTTAACTGATTGTCCTGAAAAGAACATAAAATCCAGATCATGATGGTATCTCATAGACCTGGCCCACATTAGCCCAGGGCAGCTTCTGTGACAGAAGATAGCTTGCTATGCAAGCATTACATGGATCCCATATGCCATTGTAGCAACAGATGAGCCTAGCATGACTCCAAGGAAGAGGCTATACATGGCTTACTGATTCTTTAAGCATCTAGTTATTTTCTGTGCTTCCAGCTAAAAGCAGCTCCTCTTTTCACCTGTTAGTGTATTTCCTGATGAGTAGAACTCTGCTGCTCTAAATAATTTCTGTCAAAGCAGATTGCCATTGAATGGTGGAGTTCTGTTTGCTGGATACTTTCATTCAATGTTTCCTTCAGCATTCCTTCTTACCAGGACAACTAAAGAGTATTTTTTCTCAATGGTCAGAAATTCATCTCCATTCATATACCATTACCATGTAATACTGAATCAACACCGCCAATTTAATCAGAATATGTTTACAAACATCATACACATAGCAGAGAGCCATCAGGTACTCCGCAGTGTTTATTTTACGCTAACATGGATGTTTTATATTGCCCTCAGACATATCCTTTCCCCATTTGGCATATATGGCATAAATATTCTTTGCTTAAGGAAGCTGAATTGCATCTCACATGCGTAATGCAAAGTAAAATTCACCGCTCTTTATCAATGAAGGAGCAGTGTTGCCAGCAGCAGGAGGGAGGTAATCTTTCCTCTGTCCTCTGCACTCCTGATTCCACACTTGGAGTGCGGAGTTCAGTTCTGGTCTCCCCAGTATGAGAGAGACATGGACATACTGGAGAGACTTCATTCAAGGCTACAAAAATCATTCAAGGACTGAAGCATCTGTCCTATAAGGAAAGTCTGAGAGAGATGGGACTATTTGCTTCTAGAGGAGAAGACTCAGAGCATCTTATCAATGTATATAAATATGCAAAGAAGGGTGACAAGAAGATGGAGCCAGGTTCTTTTCAGTGGTGCTCACAGACAGAACCAGAGGCAATGAGCCATTGACATAAACATGCCATTTAAACATAGGAAAAAATGTTGGAGCATTTGAACAATGGAAAAGGTTGTTCATAGTGACTATATAATATCCATCCTTGGAGATACTCAACTCCTGACTAGACCCAGAGCTAAGCCACCTGCTGAAGCTCACCATGCTTGAGCGGTGGGAATTGACTAGATCTCCAAAGGTTCTTTCCAGTATCTCCTGTTCTGTAATTCAATAAAAAAGATAATATTTTACTTTGCAAAGTGTCACCCTTTCATCATCCTGGCTCAGTTGCACAGGGTGTGTGGAGGCTTTGGAGTGACTGTCACTGATCTGCATAGATACAACTAGTGATGTGATAAGGGTGAGACACAGTTTGCAGGGTGATGGCAGGTCCTCTATGCTATAAAGGTAATGGTTTGTCTAGTAAACAGATCTCCTAATCTGTTGATATGAAGAAAACTGTGTAGCACAGTAAGAACACCTATAGTTCAAAGAAGTCTTCAGGCCGTATCACTGATTTTTTTCCTTTTCTTTTTCTTTGATTTCACAAATACTTTCAGGGATGTGCTGAGTATGTACAACATGTCTCACTGTATCCTTTTCCAAAGGTCACTGGTTGCACGCCATCACCTCTTCGGATAAAGCGAGAAACCATCCTGACATGATGGAGGAAGCTTGTCAAGATGAAGTGTCCCGGAATAAAGAGCAGCCTGAGGCTGTGGCACTCATTGCAGTCTCAGAAATTTATCCCTGAAGGATCTTCACAAGGAGGAAATGTTTGCTGGTGGTGGACTGTGGTGGAACGAGTAATACAGGGCCAACGCTGTGACTGACAAACAGGCAGTGGTTGTCAGGAGTGTAATGTTACTCCACCACGAATCAGTGCAGGGATATGCTGTTAGCATAGCCAAAAGCCTGACAACAGGCAGAAGTACAAAGCATGATTCAAGTTTGCAAACTCAGGTATTGATAGTCACGTAATCACTGAAATCAAAGTAAAGTATGGGCTGTAATACTGATCCTGACCAAACACCCAAGCAGTGAGCCATGCCAATCGTTGTGCTGGTTTTACCTCAGCACTCATATTAGCTAGCAGAAAGCTCACTTGAATGCATCAGCGTGAGTTGAATCAGCCCTTTTATTAGAGCATACAAGTATGTAGAACAAAGATGTCTGAATTACAGGTCAGCAATTTTCATAATCTTTTTCTTCCAATGCTTACCAGGAATAAAGACCAGCTGTAAGTATGGGGCTTAAAAATATATAAATGCATATCATTACTACAGAAATCTTAAAACTGCCTACTTACTGGCTTTAATGCCTTCTTGCAGTTTTCCCTTATAGAGTTGCTTCTTATTAAACTATTCCTTACAGAGAATTAAAAAACCAAATTAAAAAAAACCAAAAAAGGTTTTTGCTGGAGATCCTTTTAGGAAGCAAAATGTAAGCATGAAGCTACATGCAAAAAGCCCCATGTTATTACTCTATTGCATTCTCTATATTGAAACTCCTGACATTTCAAGTCCCTCTGTTAGCACTGGAGTTCTTGTTTCTAGGTCACTGACCCTGGACAATGTGGAGACTTGCATATAGTCTGCAGTGTAGCAGAGCTCTGCACTTGAAACAAGTATCAGAGTTTTCTTTGTTGGTTAAATGAGATCCTACTCATCACCAGATTTTTAAAAACCTCAGCAGATTATGATGGTGGAGAATGACTGACAAGTTTAGTTGTGGGGATTACAGCCATTATACGTACGTGACAATTCAGGACCACTCAAAAAAATGAAAAAAGGAGAGGTTGGAGAAGGATATCCCAGATCCTAAATGAGAACATGGGTCTGGTGACTACTCTGCTCAGTGATAGTCTTTACAGGATCTCATTTTACTCTTGGTTATTAAAAACCATGGATCCTGAACTTTCAAAATAGGGCCATTTGTATTCACATTTCCAAAGTAAAAGTAGAATTTAGAGACTACATCAGGCAAAAAATAAATCAATCAAATGTTCTGCATAAAGCATGAAGGTGTTCATCTGTAGACTTCGTTTTGGTCATAGGTGTAACTTTTATCTCACTGCCAAAAAGATGTACCAGTAATTAGTAAAATTCAGTTTTGAAGAAATGTAGGTCATTAATAATTATAGATGTGTAAGCAAAGAGGGAAAAATTGTGATAAAGCCTAATTTCAATTCTGAATTCCTCTTTATTATTTCTCAGCACCTTCCACACCACTGAATGGCTGCATTACTATTTTTATAAAAAATATTTGTGATTGGGCAGTGGAGATGCACTTTGCTAAGTACCACACATTTTTGCATAAGTTTACAGTGATAAATTTAAGCATGGGTCAATTCCGAGTCATAACAACCCTATTCTTCCTTTGTCTGGGTACTAAAAATCTGTATCTTCCAGGGCAGACAAGAGAAATGCAATTTTCTCCTCACAATAGCTCTTTTCTACTTCCTTGTTGAGATTGCAAAACAGTCTCCTTCTGGAGACGAAAGCAAACTACAAACATTAAATAACATGCTTTCAGTACATTACTGATGGATGAATGACAATATTGGATCTTTGAGTACTTAAGCAAGAAAACAACTTTTCTGCCATGCTGTTAGCAATTTCAACAGAAACAGCCTTTGGGCCCTCATGATACCAACTGAACAGTACCCTGTTCAATTCATTTGAAATCCTACCAACGCCACATTTTATTTTAGCTTTCACTGAGAAACAGCAACCTTCCATCCTCTTTTAGTGCGGAGAATAGCTATAATACCCATCCGATTGTTAAACTTAAAAACACGGTGATTTTTTCCGGAAATTCGCATTATTCAAGGTTAGCTTTACAAACAAAACTCCAAGCAAACATTTTTTTTTCTCAAAATTCACTAACCAAACACAAAAGATAGAAAACATTTCCATATTTTGCCATCTATTATGTAACAACATTAGCACTTAGACCTGTAGTGAGTTTCTGAAGTGAATGCCCGTATGAGTTCCCTTGCTAATCTGGGATATGAACCAGTTTCAGTGAGTAAGAATTATATTCCTTCTGGAAAACAGTGGAAATGGAAAGACGTGTTCTCTGTGGTTTCCAAATGTGTGCAAGCCCCAAGTGGGGACAGGCAGCTGGTGAGTGGATTGTATGAGTGTGAAGTTCCTCAGGGCACAAAGCACACTGCATGTGCCAGCATGCATCTTCAAACCTTCCACTGCCACAACAAACAGGTGACAGTGCTCTGCATGCATAAAACAAGCCAAACTGCACTGGGTATTTCATATTTTCATATGATTATCTATACCACCCCATGACCCTCCTAAGCCCCAAATCTCATTAATATACAAACATGGCAATTCTCCTGCTTTATGTACCCACTCTGCCTTCTCTTGCCATCATCAATCAACAACCCACTGTTTTTGTTGCTCCTCCTTTTCTCAATATTTTCCTGATGGCAAAATCAATCCCAACGGTCTCCTAAAATATACAGCTTGATACAGTCTGTGGCCCCAAGCAAACAGAAGAATTCATGAACTGTTGTGAAGGGAAGATCAAAGTCTTCTCTGACACTGGGTAATATGATACTTGGCAACACTATGAAAAAAAGTTGATAAATGATCAGTTAACCTGAACAACAAGAAGAGAAAAGATCTACCAAAATTCGAGAAAATATCCAACAAACTTCGAGAAAACATCTAACAAATTTCAAGGAAAGGAAAATCACTGAACTTGTGATCTGGGCCAATAGACACACTCTGGAGATGTGCCCCTGCTGTGGCTATCTCGAACAGACCTCTTAGCAGAAGCACACCACAGATCCTGCTGGCAACAGACACCTGCCTGTGTACCCATGACTGCAGATTCAGGCTTATTATACTGGAGAGTCTGGAGATCTCATCACCTGAGATCATCATCATAATTTGTATTCCTTGACCCTGCAATGCCCCTTTGTGGTGTGCTCCTGGCCACTGCTAATGACAACAACTTCCTGTGCCAGTGATTGTAGTTCCAGAACAAGTTTTACGCATTTTGAGAATGGAGACAGTAGGTAGGAGGATTTGAGGCTTTCTGGTAGCACTTCAGCACCTGGACAACACCATACTTTGGGTATTCACTCATAAACACAGGGCACAGGGTATCATGTAGCATTGCCACAACGTGGATGGGTAGCCACATAGTCCAGGTGATCCTGCCAGTCCACAGAGAGGAGGTGTCAGCATCTTCCTTTAAAGCCAACCTGAGGAACATCACAGGGACTGTCGGCCCTCCCAGGACAGGCAGCAGAGCTGTGCCTAAGTTTTCCCTGGTGCTCTCCCAAGGCCTGCATTGCAACAGCCATTTTCACACCTGCAGGCCACCCTGAACATTTTAGCCACTGGCTTGTACACTCCAACAGTGCCAAGGTTTCCTTGACAGGGTGACAGCAACATTCTTGGACACAGATATAGGTAACCTCCCAAAGTATCATCAAGGGTAGTGAAGTTAAGGCACTGGCTCTTGGCAAAAGTTTTCAGCTGTGCTGCTCTACATCTGAAAGCTTTGAACTAACCCTTGACTATTCAGTGTCTTTGGATCAAAGTAGTATCTACATGTTAATATACTCCCTGCCCCACACCCCCCTTTTTCTTTACCATTTTACTTCAGCCTTCTCAGAGTCAGGAATAGGTTCAGGCCACAGCTACTGTTGTGTAACTCCGCAACACGCAGGGACAAATAGAAATAACGTGAGAAACTAAGCATGAACAAGAATAAATGACATGTTACCATGGTTGCAGTAACATGAACCACCATCTGCAGGAGGCAGAAGAAAGGGCAGCGTGGCACTTCTTGGACCACTTAGTGTTCACAGTCAAGCGCGCAATTTTTCTTTCCACAGTTTAAACCCCATTCACGACAAATGTATTGCATGTAGGGGACTGGTCAAAAGTTTGGCTGAAGTAAAATGTCCAAAGTGCACATCACTTTAATGCAGGTTCTCAGCACCAACTGCAATAGTGCACCACAAGTCTTCTTAATGCTGAGCTTGTTCTAGTAGAGATACATCTCAGGAAGATCTCTCTACTCAGCAGTCCCATGATGCAACATTTTCTTTAGTTATTTTAAACTGCCGATTTAAGCTGACAGACAAACAGAATCTAAATACAAAATAATTTAAAAATCTTTGCCTTTTCCTACTCAGTGTCCCAGATTTAATTTATATGTACGTTATTTTGATCAAAATGTGCAGAAGAGTATATATGCACATTTGTTTATATACATTTTCTTGATCATCTTAAAAACTTAGGTCGGTTCTAGTCCTATGACAATTCTGAATTAAATTATTCATTGAACAGCTAAGGAACAGTAACATTCTGTAAATAAATAAAATTTGATAATTAACAATATATTTACTATCAGTTACATATATTGTTAACTATCAGTTATATATAAAACTATATGTTCTGTTGTTTATATATGTACACACACTACTCTCAGGCTATTTTTATTTTGCTTGGGTAGGTAGATCTTACTTGTGATCACATTCCAGATTTCAGAGGCACAGCACGTAAGTTTTAACTTCTGTTTACTTCCA
Source organism: Ifrita kowaldi (assembly GCA_013398055.1). NCBI lineage: Eukaryota > Metazoa > Chordata > Aves > Passeriformes > Cinclosomatidae > Ifrita > Ifrita kowaldi. The sequence goes on along the minus strand of VZRS01005638.1, from coordinate 355,641 downwards.
TGGATCAAACACCTTCCCTTCACAACCAACATCTCAAGTTTGCTATATTGCTACAGAGGACTAAATAATTTTCTGGAGCACAGGTATGAAAGGTTCCTAGAGAATTACAGCTGTGTGTGTCCATAAGAAATCCCATTTTTGGAAGGAAAATGATCAAAATGTTTCTCTAGAAACAGAACTAAACACAAACATCTCAAACATGAAATGTATTTCAGAGTATAATCAAGTATTTTCATCCTGAATTATAATGGTCTGATGAAAATATTTGAGGCACCTTGTAAGCAAAATCAGTAATTATTTAACATGTCTTAAATCTTAACTGTTGTATTTCCATAGCTGATAACGACAATAGTAATTTTTATGCTACAGTTTGTGCAGCAAATATTCAGCAGCATTGTGCTTTCCTGAGCAAAATAACTGCCTTTATGGACATCAGAAATTGCTGACTAAATGGAGAAGAAAGCAAAATTAAATTGATAAAAGTAGTTCACAGCTCATAGCAAACTGAAATTTAAAACTTGAAACTAAAAGCCAAAATTGAAATACACCTTTGAAATTCAAGTTTACAACACTTGTTTTCCTTTAATTTGGAGCTATCCACACTAATGTCAAGACCCTTACTGACCACGTAGCACAATTTTGGTTTTAAAGTCAGAAGTATAATGTGCCTGAGAAGCAAAGCCACATAAGGGTGACAACTGAAAAAATACAGAGAGAGCAATTCTGTAGATGTCTTGCTTCTAAAAAGTGATCATATAATTTATCAGTTGTGAGCAAGAACTTTTCTCATTATGAAAATCTGATCATAAAAAATCCTGCAGTAGCTGAATGCTCAGAAAATGGACTCACTAAATTTACTGAGCAAAGTATACATATCTGCAGATAAAGTAAACAAGAAACAAAAATAAGTAGTTATCTACATAAGTTTCTAAATACATTTTACCAAAACTGACCAAGTGACATCTTTATACAAATAAGCATTTTTACCCATAAAGCACTACACCTCTCACCTAAGCCTTTTTTCACCACTATTAAAACTACAGCTTTTGAATACTGGAAGGACATTTTGTAAACTTAGTTGGCCACTCTAGTACTAAGGTCTGAAGTTAAAATTGACATTGTCTTCTCTGGTGAAACCATTTTTGCCTTTATTAATTGGATGGTAAATTATTAGAATAAATTGTTTACTTTATTGACTCCAGCTGTATGGGATAAACAGCATATAAGGTTTGGATTGTTGAATAGTTCTTTTTCTTACTTGTTCATTAAACTGCTTCTGACAAAATTGCTAAGCTGGGCTTAGGACTATGCCTGAGAAGGTTGAGTTAGAAAAACTTTGGGAGTTTAGATAAGAAGTCCATTGATGTGACACTCATTCTTCCCTTGTACGGATCTCTGAGCAGCAAAATGAAGTATTATTTCAATGCAAACAACTGAACAGCAGGCAAGCCATTTTAACCAGCATCACAAAAATAAAAGGCTCTGAAAACAAAATAAATGACAATGACCATCTGCTGACACAGCCATTAAAACTAACCATCTCCTTCTGGTAAAACATTTTAAGACAATGCTACAATGGTTCATGGATGTATTTTGCTAACTTTTGCTGGTAAAGTGTGAGAAGAAATCTCCAGTTCTACAGGTAATGGTATGAAAAGGTGACCTGGAATCTGGCTGACCTAAGGATTAGCAAGGCCAACAGCTTTTTCTGCCTTCATTACCTCCTGTCTCTCAAATAAGATGGGGAGGGACGTGAACATGCATTGCTTACCACAGGAACCAGGACCTTCCTGAGGAAGGTTGGTGCAAGCATGTGCTTAGTATTTTTACGGAAAGAAAATATATTTCTTCCAGTTCAAAAAAGATTAAAATCAAGATCTGAAACTTGTAAACTACTACAAAACCAGAACACGAGTCTCTGGTCAGGTTAAGTTATAAGGACATCATTAACAAAGAGGCTGAGTCTGTTTCACATGGAATATGCCCTTCCACAAGGTATCAGCATGATCAGAGGCTACCTAAGGGATCAATTTCCACTACGGTTATTGATCCACCTCTACAAATATTTTCTGTTGTTTGTGACTTTCTGCACCACTGTATCTCTAGCTGTCTTTCAGACCCTTAGAAGACACCGGTATATTTTAAAAATGTCTTGCTGTTGGCCCATATACTCAAAGAGAAATTCACATCACTATTATAACTACAACAAAACAGATGGAACATTGTTTCCTGGTCCTAGAATATATGTATTTGGCCACAGGACTTCTAACATCGCCTGTCCTTTTGGATGTCTTTCATATTATATTGCTTTCTGTGCTAGTGTTCTTGCTATGATTTATCCTCTGCTTTGGCAATATTGCATTTAATCAAAACAGTTTACGGATGCAAAAGTCTTGAAAATGACTGATTGATTTCTGTTATCAAAGAGGCACAAATATATTTTTTCCAAAAAAGTGAACCTTACAATCTTGTGCTTCTGTTTGACAGACTTGCAATGTTTTCCTTGCATATTTTCATTTGAACTGATACAGACAGAAACAAACCATTATGACTAACTGAAGATTAAGATTGTCAGATCATGAATAGCAAAACCACTGTCTTTCATATTTTTTAAGACCATCGATTTTCCTTATAAACGTTTAAATATACCCCACATTTTGTTATAAGCACATACTTCTCTCTACTCTGTTTCTTTGTAGCCACTAAGTAGTTTATTCATCAACTTAAAGGCAACTGTCAGCTCTTTTCTAGCTACTGATTAAGTGAAGGTTATCTTATTGAAAAGAGTATTATGACAGGTGTCATGGCAAGTGAGAGCAATGCCCAGGCATCCCTTTGCTAAAACAACTTTTGAAGCTCTGAATAAAAGAGACCCTGAGCTGCTCCCACAGGACTGATGTTATTGTACTTAGGTTTAGAGAAACATCACTAAAAATCATTCCTTAGAGACACCTTCACAGCTATGCCACCCACCACCCACTGGTAATGGTTGTTGTCTCGTTTCTGACAAAGAGAGTTTCTTTCACTCTGTTATAATGGGGAGGCTGCAGCACCTGCTGTGTCAGGAGGCCGGTGCCCACACCTGGACTTGCTCCACCACTCCTGGCATTGCACTGTGTGGTCCCTTCCAGGCTGTATCCATGCTTTTTGGGGGTGAGGTAGCTGTGGCCAGTTGAAAAGTAAAAGGGTGGCAAGAACGGAGTGCAAAGACTGTAACAAAAATGAATGCAGACCTTATCCTCAAGGTAGGTAGTGCTTTCATGGAGCATAGACCAAAAAAACCCCAAAACATAAGCATGCCATCTCAAATGAGAAATCCAGAGTGGTGGTAACAAACAACAAAACCAGGGATGATGAAAGCAGAAACCACCCCTTGATTTACATTGTCTGTTTTCTTTTAAATCCATGTTTGGCATCTCAGAGCACAGTGAAGTTACAGAAAAAGCTTTTCTGGCAGATTAGTATGAAACACTTTCAGTCTGTGTCCTGTCTTTCCCGAGTTTGCCACTTAAACACCATTTAACACTGCAGCACAAATGGTTTCATGATTGAGATCCTGAATGAGATTCAGTACAAGAAGAAAAGAAACATGATAAGTCAGTAAGAGAGTGGTAACTGTCAACAGGCAGAGAAGCATAAGAGAAGTGAGAATTTGCCATCCAAGGCAGAAAGGGCTATTTGGAAACTTCTGCGCAGGTACCAGTGGGTCCTCACTACTTTTCAGCAGATGGCACTACAGTCCTAGTGTTGGACTTTCAATGCACAAGTCACTTGGACCCCCAGAACAGGACTGCCTCTCTGTTTATGCACGTGGCTTCAAAAAGGGATTTCACACTTCGTAATTGTTTGAGAAACAACGGCCAAGCAGAACTAATTCCCCCTATGAATGCAAATTGTTCTTAAATTGTAGAAGTCAGCAAATGTTTACCATCATGAACAAATTACCAATTATTTTGGAAGTGTAATTTGACCATGGTCTATTTCAGAAACACACTGTGAAAATATCAGTGTCAGATAACACTAGTTATTTACTAGAACACTGTTTGTGAGCTGTCAAACAATATAAAAGCTCTGGAAAAAGAATAAAACCTCTTTTGGCATATACACCTATTAAGACTAAAAAGCAAATGCAAATTGCGTAGATTCTATTAGGCTCTTAAAAGTCAAACACACTTTAAAAAAAAATGTCATAGTCTACTGCAAAGATTAAGATTATGCAAAGAGAAAATGAAAAGAAGCATTTTTCCTGCTGAGAGCAATAGACATTACAATGGAAGAAAAAATCACCCTTATCTAGGGCAAGGACATGCTACATCTTTCAATGGTGATGACAGAAAATTTCAAGCAATTTTTTTTAATTACATGAGGCAAGCTCTCCATGCTTATTATAAATACATTTCCATTTTTTATAAAAACTTGCTTCTTCAGGTAGGTGCAACTGTTCAAAGAAAAATTAGTTCAGCTGACTAAAAACCCAATTTCAAAAACCCCAAACCTCTAGGGGGTTCAGCACTGATTAAAATAAGAGTTTTGAATGCCACCTGATCAAGACCATTTGACACTATACGGAAAGGGTGCTCTGTAATTCAGGGTAGATAATTCTTCTCACTCCCAATTTAGTTATTCAGCTACTTGGGATTACACTGCATGCCAAAACTGCAATGTCTACACTAGGTGCATCGACACTGACTTCTAGAAAACACAAAATCCTTATTTGAGTCACCTCCAAGAAAGTACGAATGTGACAGTCAAAAACTCCACAACTGCTTCAGTTTCTTTTTATTTTACGTGAATTCTAAATGAAATTTTCACCTTCTTTTCCTCCTGAGACTTTTGTGGTTTTCATGTTTCTATAGAGACCAGACTCTCTAAGATGTTAAAGTAGTAAAGTTTTTATAAAATGCGAATCCCAAATTTTCCCCCAATTCCCGCCATGATTTTAAGCAGAAAAATTCACCCTAGATGAGGAAAGGAAAACTGCTAGTGAAAAGTTAAAAAAAAAAAAAAAAAGAAAAAAAGAAAATGGTACACTAGAGCAGCTTTCCAAACGCCATAGATGATCAAAGAAAATATATTATGACTGTGTATGTCAGAATCAGTCGAAAGTCCTAATAATAGCATCATAGAAGATGCCCTACATCTATACTCTGATAAAAGAAGCCTTAGTATTCTAACATGACTGAAACACAGCAGACACATTTCATAAAGGTCTACTAATCAAGTTAGACTCAGAGCAGAGATGCTTCTGCTCACACGGAAAGCAGGACAGGTAAATTTTTCTCCTGCATTCATTTAAATTTTAATCAGTTTTGCAGATTTCACCAAGCAGTTAGTATGAGGCCATGGTTGAACCACATGAAATACTTAGCACCACATCATGTTAAGATACTTCCTTTTACTCCAAAGCTGTTCTTTACTGCATTTCATGGTTCAGCACCCTCTGATGTGTTATTTGTTACTAAAACTCTCTATCATGACAGCAGGATTTCCATGATTAGCTTTCTACAGGGAGACTACTCAGAACCCAGGCTAAGTGCTGTTGATTTTCAGTATATACCAGATCATAATCTGCAGAGAGACCTTGACAAACGACAGGGCAGGACAACCACCGACTATATGAAATTTCACAAGGGAATGTGCTGGATTTTACACCTGGCATGGGTCAGCCCTGGATGTACAGACAGGCTGGGGAATGAGAGGCTGGAGAGCAGCGCTGTGGAGAGGGACCTGGGGGTCCTGGTCGATGGTGAGTTGAACATGAGCCAGCAGTGCCCTGGCAGCCAGGAGGAACATCCCTGTCCTGGGGAGCATCAGGCACAACATCGCCAGCTGGGCAAGGGAGGGGATTGTCCTGCTCTGCTCTGAGCTGGGGCGGCCTCACCTCGAGTGCTGGGGGCAGTTTTGGGTGTCACAATGCAAGAAGGATATAAAGCTATTAGGGAGTGTCTGAAGGAGGGCAACAAGGATGGTGAAGAGCCTTGAGGAGAAGCCTTGTGAGGAGTGGCTGAGGGCACTTGGTCTGTTCAGCCTGGAGAAAAGGAGACTAAGGGGAGACCTCACTGCTGTTACAATTTCCTCACAAGGGCAAGAGAAGGGGCAGACACTCTACTCTGTGGATTCTCTCTGTGGTGACCAATGACAGGGTCCATGGGAACGGCCTGAAGAGGTGCCAGGAGAGGTTTAGGTTTGATATTAGAAAAACATTTCTCACCCAGAGGGTGGTTGAGCACTGGAACAGACTCCCAGGGAAGGGGTCACAGCACCAAGTCTGTCTGAGTTCCATAATCAATTGGACAATACTCTGGCACATGATGTTACTGTTGGGAATGGTGCTGTGCAGGGCCAGGAGCTGGACTTCATGATCCTTGTGGGTCCCTTCCAAATCAGCTTATTTTGTGATTCTGTGATCTGAACAATAAAAGCAGGAATTAAAGCAAAGCAAGACAATGATTATTTTTTGGATTTCGAGAGACTTCAACTAAAGAATGACAAGAATTAACCTTCCAAATCGAAAATATTTCTGAAAATATTTCTTTTCCTTTGCTCAGATGAACTCCTCAGAGCACACCAAATTTATATAGTACTGGGTATTTGTATAGCACTTCAGATTCAACTTGGGCATTGTTTCTGCTTACCAAGGAAGCACAGCAGAAGATAAAGCCAGATAGGAAAAATTATCTTCTTTTTTATAGAGAGCCATCTTACCTTGCATTAGTTTAAGGTTGTATTTCAGTTCCTTTTAGTAAAGTAGTCCATTTTTTTCAGTGCTCCATCACCCAACTAGATAAATACAACTTTTCTTAACTCAAAAAGTAGCTAAAAGTAAAGCTGAGACTATTTGAGGCTATGATTTGCCTGCTGAGCTCTCAGTCTGAAATATGCAATTCACATTACCTACTATATTTACTTCATATCCATTCTCATACAGCAATTACTTTCCTTTTTTTTTTTTTCTTGATTTTTAGTGCTTTTTTTGCCTATTGCCCTGGAAATAACAGCATTCATTGATTTACATCTGTTTATATCACAGCTCAGACAAGTATTTTTGTTACACATGGCCCGAGAAAACTTTGTTAGTTTTCTGCTAACTGATTCACTACCCAGATTATGGGGCAAGCAATAATAGGATCTGGTAAGGCACTCACTGCATTGAGCTCTCACTTCAGTCACATATGTGGAGTTCAACCAGTACCAAGCCCAGAAGATGTAACTTTTTGACATGCTGCTGCACATCAAAAAATGTGCTAGTACATATTGACGACATTTAGTAGATTTTCTGTGGGCACCTTCTGATACACATACTCCACTTTTAGGCTGTATTTCACCAGAAAGGAAATTCATCTTTAACAGAACACAGCTATTCAAAAAAATGCTCTCAAACACTACTTTCAGATGCTAAAAATAGGAAGTGGAATTGTCACAAAATAGTATAAAAAGGAAAATAGTGATTTACAAGTCGGTACATATTAAATGATTGTGTGACCTTTTTGCAAGCAGAGGGAAGCCTTTGAGTTACATAAGCTTGGCTGTGTCTGTGCTCTGAGGTACCTGAAGAATCATGTAAGTTTTAATTTTTTTTTTTTTAATGAGCTGATTTTTTTCTGCATCTGCCTTGCTCCCAGTACATTCTCCTAAATAATCAAAAGACTGTTTACAGTTAGGGAAGCACAGATTTCAGCACAAATATTAATCTGCCCAAAACCTGAATACCTTGTTGAAGGGTGAGTGATCACTGATCAAGGTATTAACCTCCTAGTACTTACCACTAAAATATCTGTAGACCAGGTGGTACAGTTATTATATAATACATGGTTATAGTCTTCCTAAAAAAACTTCCCATTTGCCTTGCTTATTTTTTAAGTTAAAATTATTTTTACGCAGAATAATAAGAGAAATAATTTATAAGTAAAATATTTGGCAGAACAAGACATAGAAAGCCATTGAAACTGGATGACACATTCAAGAGCTTCTTTATATATTTATAAGATATGTATAAATGTACATAAATATTTATACATTTATGGTTGTTATCTGGTAATTAAAGCAGTTGGTATGCCAGAAGACTCTGAGATTTTAAACAGTGAAATAAAGCAGCCGTAGACTCATAGGATCACCAAATTTGGAAGAGACCTTTAAGATTATCCAGTCCAACCACCAACACAGCACTGCTGTAAACCCCTAAACCATATCACCCAGTGCCAGATCCAGGCATCCCTTGAACACCTGCAGGGATGGTGACTCCACCACCTCCCTGGGCAACCTATTCCAATACATGACCACCCTAAGAGTGACAATTTTTTCCAATATCTGATCTGAATCTCCATTGTCTCAGCTTAAGGCCATTCCCTCTTGTCCTCTCACTGCAGGCACAGTAGCGACACGGGCCCCCACCTCACCACAACCTCCTTTCAGGGAGTTGCAAAAAGCCATGGGGCCCCACCAAGCCTCCTNAAAAAAAAAAAAAAAAGGAAAATAGAAAAAGAAAAAAAAAACAAATAAAGTAATACACTTGAGAAGTAGAAATGAGTTTGTTCCGTACCTATGGTAACTTCTGGACAAAAGCCTTGACTTTGGCCAGGCTACACAGGGCGATGGTAAGACTGCTTACTCTGATTCAAGGATCATCTGTAACCAGTAGGTATTCCTGCATACTCAGAACAGGAAGACCTTAATTTTTTACTTAATCACAGTTTGCTCTTGTCAAAAATTTTGAGAAGAAACATCAACCCTTTTGCAAGTCCTGCCCCTCAAAAATAATATTCCACTCTGTTATGTACGTGAGATACCCAACAGCAATTGCCCAGTGCTTATGATTTCTTTACAGTCTCTCCCTTGATGCTTGACTGCAGACAACATACTGGATTTTTCTCAGAAAGCCTCAAAACTGCTGTGCTCTGGGAGTATGACAGACAAAATTTTATGGCATTGAGGGGTATAGTGTGCACCTGCTTATGATAGCTGGACTCGAATGTTGCTTCTTGAACTCGTAGGAATAGAATAAGCTTGTTTCTAGGAGAGTTCTATGCTACAAGTTAGTGATTTTTAAATGATACATCTCTCTCAGACTTTCAAATGATACATCGCTCCCAGGTACATTGTTGTCTGAGATTTAACACCTTAGGTAGCTGGTCTGCTCCTCTGGCAGACTCTTAGCACCTGAGGAGTCCTAGAGTGTAACATAAATTTTTTCTGGAAAGAAAAAGATTTTGTGTCTACCTCGTAACAACCGATACAACTCTTCCTTTTAGTTAGCAGTGTTCTCTCCTTGCAATCCAACCAACACAAGGCTGAACCCATCACTGACAGAGGTGCCGTAATGTATTTAGGGAGGAAAAAACTGGCTGCACTACAGCAGCCATAAAAGTGAGAATATGTGACAGAAAGAACTCTGCAGACACCAAGGTCAGTGGAAAAGGAGAGGCTGGAAGTGCTCCATGCTGGGGCAGAGATTCCCTTGCAGTCCAAAGTGAAGCCCATGGTGAGGCTGCTGTGTTCCTGCAGCCCATGGGGAGCACAGATCCACCTGTAGCCTGTGGAGGACCACATCCCAAAGCAGGTGGATGCTCAAAGGAGACTGTGATCCCATGGGAAGCCTCCATGGAAAGTAGGATCCTGGCAAGAACTGTGGAGAGCGGCGCCCACACAGGAGCAGGTTTGCTGGTGGAACTTGGGACCCCACAAGGTCCCCACACTGGAGCAGCCTGTTCTTAAAGGACTGACCCCATGGGAGGGACCCACAATGGGGCAGCTTGTGAAGAACTGCAGCCAGTGGGAAGGACCCATGTTGGTGAAGTTTGTGGAGGACTGTTTCCAGTGGGAAGGACTCCACACTAGAGCAGAACAACAGTGTGAGGAGTCTTCCCTGGGTAGGAAGGAGTGGCAGAGATAAACTGTGATGAATTGACTTCAGACCCCATTCCCCATCTACCTGTGCTGCTCAGGGGAGACAGAGAATTCAGAAATTACATTGAGCCCAGGAATACGGGAGGGGCGAATGGAACCTACTCTCCCTTGACTGACAAGAAATTAAATAATGTTCATGAGTTGAGCCTCTTTTGCCTGTGACAGTAATTGCTGAGTGATCTCTCCTTGTCCTTATCTCAACTATAATGAGCCATTGGTTAATTTTTTCTCCTCTATTCAGCTGAGGAAGGGAATGATAGAACAGCTGTCATGGGCACCTGACATCCAGCCAAGGTCAAACCAGCACAAGTGCACATGTGTAACACTAATGCAAATACGTATACATAAAAATTTGTATTTTATACATCTTTATTTATTTTAATTATATTTATATTTATTTAATGAAAAGCTATCTCAGAATTTACTCAGATTCTTACAGAACTATGATGATATATGAAGATGCTAGTATGGGGATAAAATCAGGAGGAAAAAATAAAGGAGGATAAAATCAAGAGGAAAAAATATTTCCTCTATCAAAGCAGAAACTCTTCTTTGTCAGAATGCACACACATTGACTGAGAGATAAAGACCCACAACACTCCATACAACCAACCCGTCGAGAATGAAAGATGCTCCTTCACACTGGTTTCCAGATGTGAGCTTTTGAATTTTAAGAAGCTCAAGCCTAGTTTAAGAAAGGGAATCACCAGTCTTGGTAGAAGTATCACAGAAAGCCAAGTTGGAAGGGACCCACAAGGATCACCAAGTCCAAATTCCGGCCTTGCTCAGGACCACCCCCCAGAGTGACACCAGATGGAAGATGACTCCATTAAAAGAGTAATTAAAGCAGTTGCTCCTTTGCACACCCCATGTTGCTGTTTCCAACACGGCACAGAGTTATACCGAAACAGCCAAATGCATATGAAACTTCTCAGTGATAAATGAACATATGTGAGAAAGCTGTACCATGGAACCCTTTCCACATGAAGGAATAAGGAGGAATAAGGAGGTCAGTATTTCTGAAAAAAAACACAGACTGTTGTAACAGTGCTTTGTCAGAAGGTGCATGGCGTCTGTGAATACCTTGAATAAATGGAAAGAAAATGTTTGTGGCTTTTTTTATAGAGAAACAAGATTCCAGAAATAAAATTATCTAAAAGGTGCACATTATTAACTACATTTTTCAAATAATTTCAGAACAAGACTAACTTCTTCAATAAAACTTCTACAAGACAAAGTGGAAATTCTCCTGACAAGACAAAGTTATCCTATAAGGAATATTTTGTGAAGAAGAATTGCAAGTGAGTTAACATTACCAACTGCTCTTGCACTTTGCAGATATATGCAGTTTATCATATCATTGTGATTGTGGCTGGATGGCAGAAATACAGACCTTTGAATCTAAAACCCTGCTAAGCTGCTAATGAGCCTTAGGCACGGCTGCAAAATCAATTGCACTAGACAGCTTTATATATTTCTTTATAATATAGTACAAAAATATTTCTATTTAAAATAAAGGATCTGAAGAATAATAAATTCAGTTTTGAGTTTTCCTTCTTTGAATTTTTACTGAAGTGAAGATTGACCAAGCAGTATATTCTGGTATAAGACATTTAAATCTCCTTAGTCTTTTGGTGTGAGGGAAAACGTCACATAGCATTACTCTGTATGGATCACTAGTTATCTGTGATTTTCACTGTTAATTAATCATTAATTAATGATTTAGCTAACATAGGGCTACAATAATTTTGAATTAGCATATTATAAACTACTACAGTAATTAAGAACATTTTCAATTCACTGCATGTATGTCCCTGAGGTGGTTTTTGTATATGTCAAGAAAATATGTATTAACATAGACTTTAAAACCCGGATAAAATACAAATGGCCCATAAAATAATTAATGATTGCCACATTCTTAATGGAATGAAGGGATAAAAAAGCCTTCCCAAAACCAACAAAAACATAAGAAGTTGTGATAGATACAGAAAAAAAATAGATATTGAGGAATTATTAAAACTCTTCTACAGCAAAAGTGATTTTTTCCAACACTTTTGAGACTGAGTAGAAACGTAGCTTGCAGGTGAATATGGTGACTTTAATTTTTCACCTGTCAGAGAGGGACTGTCACCCACCAGCACGCTTAGGAGCAAGATTTTCCCTACCCATTCCATGTGGGTGGGTGACATTAAGTCTCTCTGCGTATGCAAACATTCACTGAAGTACAGAATAGAAATTCAGTCCTGCTATTGCCCTGAGAACACTTTTACCTGCAGTCCCGTACTTTTCCTCTTAGCCTCAGTGTCTTTTCTTTGTTAGTTGATGTAAAGTGGGCCTAAAATTCTGGAAGAATGTTCCCTCACCTCCAGCCCTTGAATTAAGTATGTTGAAGAGCAGCTATTCCTCCAGTATAAAATCTGACCTGATGAAACTGATAATAACAACAACAACAACAACAACATCAATCATCATCATCATCAGAATGACTTGCTGAGACTTTGGGCAGTTTTCAAGGGGGATAGAAACGGAACACCAGTATCATACTGCTGACTCTAACAAGCACAAAATAATTTAGATTAACTAAGCAAATGTTGACTTCTCTTTCCCTTATCCTGAAAAAATAATCTAACCAGCAGACAGGTAAGAAGGGTGTACCAGCCTTTACTTTGATTTGCCTTTCTATTGCCAGCAATAGCAAGACTAATGGAGTAAAAATGAAGCCATTTTTAAAAATTCTGCTCAGAAAGATATCCTTAAAAAGACACATTTTTCAGAATATTTTTAATTAAATTGACAATGTTTTCATTTGAGCTCATTAAATCTCATCAGCTTAATGCAATGCAATATGTACAATGCAGTATGCTTTCAAATACTGGCTTTTCAACACTTGCTTATCCAGTACAAGATCATACACTATGAAGTGTTTGTCATGAAAAAATTAAAAATTACATTATTGAAGAATTTTTAGAGAAGTAATTCTAAATTTTGGAGAAAACAGAAATTTTAGAGGGAAATGACTGAAGGAGGATCTCATCAGAATCTATAAATATCTGCAGGAAGGGTGCCAAGGAGCCAGGCTCTTCTTTGTGGTGTCATGCAATAGGACAAGAGCCAATGGGCAGAAACTGAGGCACAGAAAGTTCCACCTGAATATGAGGTGGAACTTCATTATCCTGCAAGTGACCATGGAACAGACTGCCCACACAGGCTGTGGAGTCTCCCTCACTGGAGATATTCAAGAACTTTCTGGGCAAAATCCTGTGCAATGTGCTCTGGGATGATGCTGCTTGAGCAGAGGAGTCAGACTGGAGGACCCACTGTGACCCCATCCTGACCCATTCTGTGATTCTTTCAAACTGCCACTTCTGATAAAGATCTCCACTGTTCTGATTTTTTCCTTTGCTTTTATTTTTCTCTATAGTTTTAATTTTTTTTCATAACTTTCCTGCTTTCCTTCTACAGAAAACAATCTGTTTTAATAAAATACGCCACTTCCCCCAGTTTTTCTTAGAAGTATGTATATCACCATGAAAGATAAATCTTAAATGTTCCTTTTTAATTAACATTATATGTAATACATTCTTTCCATGCTGTTTGGGGATGCGGCAAAATGTCTTTACACAGACAAGACTTCATTTACAATTTAATATTAAAAATACTTCATTACCAGCTGCCACAAAGGCTCTAAATAAAAGATTTTTGTATTAAGATTGGAGCCCTGCAGTAAAAGCACTAAGAATTCCTTATATTCAGTGAGGTATGGTCTGTTCCATTTGTTTCTGAGTACATCCCATTTACAGGTGTGCTAAGTCAATAAATGCATGTAATAGCCGCTCTCTTTAAACTCTGATGCATTGATTTTTCCTGGATATGGATTTCATAGGTATTGTTAAATATGTTAATGAATAATAATGAAATTCTAAATGACAGTAAATATTTGTTAATATTGGCTTATTTATCATTTGTCTGGAGGTTTGATAATCTTTAAAAATCTATAATTCACACAGCCTTAAAAAAATAATAATTCAAACTATTTTCTATACCACAGATTACAGTTTTCCAAAGTGTTATTTTGCTGTAACTACCCTGGCAAATTCATCTAAAAGGTCATACTTAGATCCTTATCTATCCCTTAGAGTATTTGAGATAGTTCTTTCCCATAAAAAAACCCAAAGCCTTCTTACTTTTGATACCAGCATTGGTTAAGACAATACACTTCAGTTTTTTCTGCTGCTTTGTAGCAGCAGCAGCTTTCTACTTATAGCTGCTGAAAATAATGAAAAATAACGTGTGGATATACTATTTGCAAGAAAATATGACTAGAAAGACAAATGGATCTTTGCTGTATAATATGCTGACCTGAGCAGCCTGGGGGGAAGGACACAAACCAAGTATCCCAAGCAAAAGAACAGGCTAGGTAGGAAATGGATTGACAGCAGCCCTGTGAAAAAGAACTTGGAGGTGCTGGTGCACGAGAAGCCAGATGTGACCCAGCACTGGCAGCCCAGAAAGCCAACTACACCCAAAAGCAGCGTGGGCAGCAGGGTGGGGGAAGGGATTCTGCTCCTCTGCTCACCTGCAGTGCTGCATCCAGCTCTGGAGCCACAACAAAAGAAGGATGTGGACCTGTTGGAACCAGTGCACAGGAGGGCAACAATGATGATCAGATTGTTGATACACCATCCCTAAGACAGGCTAAGAGACTTGGGGTTATTGAGCCTGGAAAAGAGAAGGTTCCAGGGAGGTCAAGGAGCACTTTCCAGTCTGTAAAGGGGCCCCACAAGAGAGGTGGAGAGGGACCTTTTATAAGGGCATGGAGGGACAGGAAAAGGGGGAGTGGCTTTAAACTGAAAGAGGACAGGTTTAGATTAGATAGTAGGAAGAAATTCTTTACTCTGAGGGCGGTGAGGCACTGGGGTAGGTTGACCAGAGAAGCCGTGGATGTCCCACCCCTTCAAGTGTTTAAAGTCTGGTTGGATGTGGCTGTGAGCAGCCCGGTGTAGTGGAAGGTGTCCCTGCCCATGGCAGGGGGGCTGGAACTAGGAGATCTCTAAGGCCCCTTGCAGTCCTAACTATTCTATATTCCTGTGATCTCCTACTGGACCATGGAAAGGATATGCCTGTTCAAAGTAATGGTGATCTCAATATACCAGGAGCAATTAAAACTCTGCTGAAGAACTAGAACAGTATTTCCTGTTTGCTTCTTTGCTCAACCAGCTTTTTGGCTTTGTGAGCCTCTTCTGTTTCCCTCTCTGAAATACCTTTAGCCTTTAGTGATTCATTTTTGTGTACACAAGCATCCCAAAGGGATTAAGTTGGAGGAATACTACTGATTTAGTCTAAACAGGGATTCCTATCCTTTCACATTCTTTTACAATTTTTCAGACTGCCTGCACTCTTAATTTTTCACCTCATGTTCCTGCTCAGTTGACACAGTAAGGAAAAGCCACACCACCTTTTATTGTTTATGCTGGGTTGGGCCCACTAATTAGAACCCCAAAGACTCAAACTAACAGCTAAATTTGACATCTTATCAAAATATCAGGGAAAGGTTCATTACCCTGACACACATTAGAGCTGCCACATTTATCTGGAATTCAAAATGAATAAAGAATACAGGAATAATGCAAAAAAACCAATTTACAACATAACATTTAACAGGAACAGAGAAATGTTACTGAGTACTCAAGAACAGACACCAAGTGATACAAGAAGTCTATACTGTTCATCAAAAACCCATAACTACAAGCAGTAAATGGTGTACAAAATCTGTAAAATATTCTCCAGCATTTTATTCATTGTACTTAAAGGCTTTTTATTGCTTAAGGCTAACAAGAAAAACAGCATTTGTAAAATACAGAAATTTGATGATTCTTGACAGAAATACTTCTGGGAGTAGTTAACAGCTGTATGCTTTGTCTTGCACGTAGTCACTCCTCATCTTAAACAAGAAGTGCTGGCCTGATTTTTAGGAAGAGCATTCAATGCAGCTGCCAGGAGAGGAAGCCGGGGACCACTCAGTGCCCTCTGCCATACAGATGCTCTCTAGAACCTTTACATTCAGCTCTTACATGATGTTCTGGCAACACCTCCTTTCCCCTGTTAACAACATGACCAGCCAGAAGAAAGCAGAAGCCGCTGCAGCAGTTGCTTCCCACGCAAGGATTTGCTCACAGGGCTGGTGGCACTGCCTGCTCTGTTGGCCTCACAGCAGCTGCCTGCAGGCACAGGAGCTCCCAGGCTCAGAGATCAGGGTGCAGCCACTCTGCAGGCTCTGCTTCCTCCCGTGGGCCTCCTGTGAGGGTGCGGAGATGCCAGTTTTCAGAATATCCCCTCAAACTTTGCTGCCTCCTCAAAAACCTCATGCAAAATGCACATATAGGTCTCCAGCTATACCTCTGCTTCCGACAAGCTGGTGCCCAGTTAGGACTCCTGCTTCAGCAGGGGCAAAATGCCAGTCAGGAATTGTGAGCTCCCTGAGAGCACTACATCTCACCCTGGCATTAAGCTACACACGATATGCAGTGGCTGGGATGGGACAGGTAAGTCTAATAAGCTCAGATACTAGATGGATTTAAAAAAAAGTAAAAGGAAATTTCCTTCTTTCATTATATTTTACAACTCTATATATTGCTTTCTTCATGAACTAACAGAACAGAATAGACATGCCAACAAAAGAATGTTTGGTTAAAAATAGGATCATTTCAACAAGGAACAATTGATCACAAATCACTAGAGGCTGCGGTCAAAATTTACAATGTGATGAATTCTTCAAATTACATTTAATTGCAATGTTACTAGCTCAGTAATAGCACAATTGAAAAAGAAAGTGCATAAACCCCTTAATTTCTTTCCTGTCAGATTTTCAACTGTATCTAAATAATTTTCAATATTGCCATAGAAATGTAGTGTAGAAACAGGTGAAACGGATTCTTACTGGATAATGCCTTTTATGAAAATTCATTCAAACAAAATTAAGATTTTGGATATTAGCTTCAGCACAGTGGAAGTCTGGCCTTCAAAATAATCTAAAATGCAAACTTCCTTCCTACCTCTGACCCAAAATTACTAGGAGGCAATGGATCATTTTATTACATAGGACACCAAAGCAGCTGATTGTCCAATATTTAAATAAGTCCTCCCTACAATGGCACGTCTTAAACATTATTAATGCATGTAAACTGTTTAGTTGCTTTTATGGCACACCAATCTACTCTCAGAGGTAAAACTAGGACAACTTGTGAGACCTACAGTTAAGGAAAGAGTTTTGAATATTGGACCCCAAACTGAGGCTGCAGAAAATGAATATTAGAAAGGGGATCACCAGGAGCCACTTCTCAGGGAATATGTGAAACTGCCTAATACGGAATTTAATGACAGATTTCAAATGCAAATGTTATGTTTATCTTAGAAGGAACAAGGGTCTACCACATGAGGTCAATCAAAGACGAATATTTTGCAAAGGTATCTAATTACTCTACTGGGTGCTTGCATATAAATTATTTAGAAAAAAGTCCTGGAAAGATGTGTGAGGAAGCTGGACAGTGCATTTTCACTGACTACTATAAATATTTTCCTTAAGGACAGTAGAGCTGGGGGTATGGGGAAGATCTGAAGGGGAATATAAGGCAATTCATAGATGCAAGCTCAGAGTAAGTCAAGCAAGCTGACACCTGTTGGGCTGGTCTTCAAAACACGACATTTTTCTTAAGAAAAGGAATAAAAGAAATCATATATTAAGAACTAAGAGTAACAGAGGGGAACAAGATTGTCTGCAGATCATAACTAGCAGCACAAAAATAAAAAATTCTATAAATAGCCAAAACGGATGTGGTTTAACCCCAGCTGACAAATAAATACCATGGAGTCACTAACTCCCCTTGCTCTGCCCTGTCTGCAGTGAGATGGGGAGGAGAAGAGGAAAAAGATAAAACATTTGGGTTAAGATATGAATAGTTCAATAAGTGAAATAAAGAAAAATACAATAAATAAATAAATATAATGATAAAAGTAATACTATATAATGATCAAAGTAATATTAAGAAAAATGAAAAAGAGAGAGAGGAAGAAACCCCCCGAACCCCACAAGTGATGCACACTACAACTGTTCACCATTTGCTGACGGATGCCTGGCCTTGCCCCCAGCAGTGATCTGCAGCTCCCAGCCAAATCCCCCAGTTTATATGCTGGGCATGACCATCTCTGAGCACGGAATACCTCTTTGGTCTGCCCAGGCCAGCTGTACTGGCCCCGCTTTCTCCCAGGTCTCTGTGCGCCTACTCACTGGCAGAGCACGGAAAACTGAAACCCCTTGATTTAGGGCTTAGCAGCAACTAGAACATCAGTGTGTTGCCAACATTATTCTCACAGTAAATCCAAAACACAGTGCTAAACCAGCCACTAGGAGGAAAACTAACTCTGTCCCAGCCGAAACCAGATTAGTGAGATAGGACACATCCTTTAAAACATCCTGGCTAGACCTCACTAGATCCAAACACAGTTTCTTGTCACTCTGTTTTGATCAATTTAGATTAAATTTAGAATTCATATAACTGATAACTTCTTTGAATTTATTCAAAGAATGACCTTTACTGTATGGTTATGAATTTCTGTAATTGAGCTTCAAAAGACACACATTTATTTATGCAAAGCCCTAGACAATTCCTTTAGGGATAATGGAATAATTTTCTCTTTGTTAAATGGGAAAAGTGGAATAAAAGCAGAACTCATTGTAAGAAAAAGAAGTTTAAACTGTTCTTTCTGAAGCTATTTTTCATATTTACTCCAGCAAATTTTTATTATGGCTAGATAGGGGTACTGTGTAAAATTTACATGGCATCAGCAAAACACAAGAAGCCTTACGAATAAGGAAGATACATAAACTGCACTTTGAGCATACAGCTTAAATAGCTCATACACACACACAAGACATAGAAGAGGACAGCAGTGAAAAATAACAACAGGAGCAGGGCTAAACAGGAT
Source organism: Ifrita kowaldi (assembly GCA_013398055.1). Taxonomy (NCBI): domain Eukaryota; kingdom Metazoa; phylum Chordata; class Aves; order Passeriformes; family Cinclosomatidae; genus Ifrita; species Ifrita kowaldi. Next base: position 336,756 of record VZRS01005638.1, on the reverse strand, counting down.
TGTGTAATATCACAGTAACGTAACAGATTGATTAAATTTATGACTATCTAGTCTGATGACATTTGCTACATGAAGAATGGTGCAGGAAAAGTCAGAAAAGATGTACCTTTGAGAAAAAGATGTTAAAAAAGATAAGCCAACAAAGAGTACTCATGTATGTTGTGAAAGACTTGAAGTACCTCTTATTATGGTACAAATGGAAAACTTGGATCACAAAGAATCAATTAAAAGGATAATTCTCAAAAGCAAAAACCTTTTTTTCCAACCAGAGCATGTGTGGTCAAATGGGGTTTTTTTGTGTTCAGGTTCTTAAAAAAAATAAAAAAGAAGACACAAGACTACAACACAAAATTTTTAGATACTTATGGAAAACTTACTTACTCGAATTACTGTTTTCAGTCCAAATTTATGCAGCTTGCCATGAGAAATACTTATTAAGAGAGGGGGGAAAAAAAGGTGTAATGAAGCATAACTGAGAACACGGAAATTGCAGCCGATACCTGGAACCATGCCAAGATCCAAACCTTCAAGCCACAAGAAGTGGCTTCTTAGCACTTTAAGAAGCACTTAGCAGGCTTCTACTTGCCCTGACATCAGACCCTGTAGCAGGAGACATTCTGTTGGTGGGATAAGTACAATGTTCATAGCTGAAGATGTCTTGGTTTTAGGAACGAAATTTGATTAAGGTCACCTTAGTTTGGACAGTTAAATTGGTGACCTACCATGAAAACATACAAAGGAACCGAAGAAAATGAACTATGAAAGAAATGGATTTTGCAAGAGCAAATGGATTTACAAGAGCAATTCCAAGGATAAGCTCTTGGAAAAAAAACCAACCAACAGAAATAAGGGGAGGCAAATGCGTGGTGGGATGGAAGAAGGAGAATTATCATAAAGTGAACGAAAAAGCAAGTAATTGAGTAATAAGGACTCTTGACTACAGCATGAAAGGAGCTGTAGATATTTGGTGCCGCCTTCAAGTCAAATAAACAAATTGTTCCCAAGGGATTGCAGAGCACTGATCTAAAGTCATTCAGACAAAACTGTTTACGAATTCTGAATTCCTGCTATTTCGATATAAACGCATTGATCATGAAGTAGGAACAAATAAATCTGCCTCCTCCCTCCCAACAAAAAGGTCTAACAACAGCTACTCCAAGAACTAACCTTTCTTGACCACCTTGGGAAACAGTGATTTAGAAAATAGTGATGGCTGACTTTGCAGACCAGCTGGTGATTGAAGGAGTCACAGCGTAATTAGTGGATTCCTTTCAAATCTGCACATCTGGTTAGCACTGATTTTCTCTAGGATTAATGCTGACAAGACAGGGAGCTGGGCTCGGTGACTGAAGCCATCCCGCTGTTCCTAGGCCCTGTGTGCCTATCACAGACATTCTATCACATAATCCCCTGACTGAATAATGGGATGTGTCCTTAGAGAAGCACAGGCTTCACATCTGCAATCTCATTGTAAGGCTACTTCAGAATATAACTGTTGATAAAGACTCGGTACTTTTTCCATGTTCCTAACATAGAAAACATTCTCCATTTAATAATGCTCTGCTTTTTTACTATCCGTTTCTCCATCAGTTGCCATACACATATTTTAAAAACATCCTTTAGACCCTCGCAGATCATTAAACTTCCTTTTCCTAAACGCCTTCCAAGTTTGACAATGCAACCTGCTATAATGTTTAGTAAAATAAAATAAACCAACAAAACCTAAACATCCCCTGCCCCCCAAATAAACAAAAAGCAATCCACCACCAACTATCCTAACTGTCCCTTCCTAAAAGTTATAATCCTGCATTTATTATTTTCCAGTTATTATTATTGCTGGGATTAAATCCTGGCAGAGAAAAACCTAACCCTCTATTAACTAAAGATACATCTTTATAATCAGAAAGCACAGGCTGGAGTTTTGTCCCTTCCACCACACCCATCTCACCCTTAAGAGTATTGTATTCTTTATAAAGAAAAATTAAGTGTGTATTGATAAAAAGAATCTTCAGATGTTTAAGAAGGAAAAATGAAAGTTTACCTGGAAAAGTTCAGTAAAAATTGCTCATACTTATCTATATTTTCACTCTGGGACATTCTGATCTCTCACTTAATTGCTTCTGACTCATCACCAACAAAAAAAAAGACGCAACAGAAGCCATTAACTTCTTTAGACATTATTCTCCTTGTTCCAACCTTTCTTTGTTGATTAAGAAGGATCTCATAAAGACTTGCCACTCAGTAGATTTACCTGCACATTTACGCACGCGTGAGACATGAGCTGGCGGGGGGGGCCCTGGAGAGTAAGGGCCACTGGGAATTTAAAATAGAACAACAGTAAAAAAAAAAAAAAGACATAGAAGGATTGTATATACTTAAAAATATGCACTGTTTCAGTTCTAGAGCTAGTTCTACCCTCTCATCCAATGCTGGAAAAACAAGATAATCCACCATTAGGGTGTAAGTTTACCACATACGATGCTTTCTTTCCTTGGCTAGTGCTTCCTGGGACTTGAAATATGCCGTATGCTAACAAGACCAACAGCACAGACCCAGTGAGTCCAGCAGGCCACAAATATGCTGAGCATTACAGAGAAAGAAGCTTTTTTTCAAATACTTCTTCTAAAATCAGTCCTATTATTCGGTGTAGTTACAGATTATGACAGAAGCAGGACAGAAAAAAGAGTCATTGCTCAATGCACACGAAGTCTAAAGATTTTTCAACAGTTTGTAAATAAATAAAGCAAACAGACCTCAAAACTAATCTTTCATTTAGATCAAGAATTCAGTGCCTCACAAAATTAGGATGGTAAGTTCAGAATGGTGTGAGGTTGATTATCTCAACTGCAATAGTGTCAACAGAGATATCTGCAGTGATCTGAGTTAAAATTATAAAAGAAAATTGTCTCCAGTCTTTCTGAGCAGGAAGATTACCATCCTGAGATTTCAGGAAGTTAATTCTGTCCTTTTGATCTAGAAATTGGTAGCAGGGTAAGGCTGGATTCTCTCTCATCTTCCCCAAAAGAGCAGGGGGACATGCCACCACAGGTGAAACAGTACCTCAACAAGAGTTATGTTTGCTACAGGACAGTGAAAGAAGCAGGAAGCAGCATGCTCCAGCATTGGAAATACCTATGCAGACATCTGACAGCTTGGAATTACCCATTTGCTGCCAACTATATTAGCTCAATAATTTCTGTAAAAAGTCAATAATCAGCTTATTGTTTATAAATAGCTTTTTCTGGTCAGACCTACAGACAAAAGTACATATGGACACATCCATTTTGGAGCATAATAGTTCTTCTGCAGCAGGTAGAGCGGTCCACATACGTCCTTGACACGTTTCCCTGACAGAGCCTGAAATCTGCAGCCTGAACCATTGATGATGACAAGATATTTTTCATTTTGGGTGTATGCTTTTCTTTTTCCAGATACCATACTGCCGCAAATGAATATATAACATCAGCATTTCTTGTTCAGAGCCAAAAATATACATATACACATTACTGTTGCCTCCATGAAGATGACACTGACTTACCTCAGTCAAGGCAGTGGCAAAGAACAGGCAGCAACAGGCTGAGCACTAGAATTCCAGGGCCCCACAAAATTTTCAGTCTTATCTCACCATATCTTTACATTTTTTATTCTTTACTGAAAACTGAATTAGATAATGATAAACAAAATATAATCTCAAAGAAGTGAACCAGAACAAGAGATGATAGGTTCAGTTGTGTAACACGAACCAGCACGGAGCTAGACCTAAGGTCTTATTTACTTGTACAAGATCAGAAAAGTCCCAGTTATCCTCTTACAAACTGATGGAAAACATCCCCGCTCCCAAGCCTCTCAAAATACACATCTCTAATTACATTTGCTTTCTGCAGCTTCCCTCCTAGTGAAGCCTTCCCTCCTGCTTTGAAAAGGCACCCAATGAAGAGTCAGTCTAGAACAACAATGCCTGTTGCAGGCCACAAGTACTTCTTAGCAAGTGAGCCAAAAAGAGCTGCACATGGGGAAAGCCAATAGCGAGGCTGCCTGAAATTTTCAGGTAAATGGGGATCACCTGTCAGGATGAGCAAATCAGACCTCATCTAAACACCATGCAGTTTATGACTTATGCTACGCTACGACACTGTGACTACAACTGCACATTACAGAAAACTGCTCCTGAAAAGCAGCAAACGGCTCTCCCAGAACCGTGTCAAGACAGTGCGTGATATAAATGTATTTTAGTTTCAGTAGAACCTGGCTGTTAATAGTCTAGAATTACTTCTGGTTTTCTGTAAAAGATTTCCTAAGTATTTATGACCAGATGCCTGGACTGAGGCACATGCTCCAAGCATGTTTTTTAAATTAAAGGTAAATATCTTCTGCTGCTACAGCTGTTTGATTATTAAATTGAGCACAACCACTGTGACAGTTAAACCCTTCCTTATAAAAATTGCTCCAATATACATTAGAGCATATTTTGTCATTTAAAGAACATTTTAGGGCTACCATTTTACCGCTTCCAGTTAAAGCCTCCTGTTACCATATTTTCCTGTCATAAACTCAGTATACATTCTTGCACCTGAATTAATGCAATTTCTAAAATGGTTCCAGAACCTTCTGCATGTTTTGGGCTAGAGTATCAAATATTAAACCAGTCTACACTGCTGTCAGTGAGACAGAGAATAAAAACAGTTAAACAGTTTGTATGAAAATTAGAAGGCCAGACACAAGTGAACTACCTGCAATTGCAGAATAAACACATGCCCTGGTAGCTGCTTGATGAGCAGACTGTCACTTAAAATAAGTAGATCAAGACATACAAAAATATTGATGCAGAGCAGCATATACTCCCCCTCAAGAAAGCAACACCAGTTATTTCTGAAACAGGAATGGCAGAATAGGTCAGTTCATATGTTGTCCTGATCGCACAAAACTGTGCAAGACCTGTCACCTGTGTGGAAACTCAAACAAGCTCAAATACCTTCTCAAATCCACTGTCTGCTCCCTTGGATATCTATACAAAATGTCCAAAATAAGGAAATTAAAAGCAACCAGTTAACCACTTTTTTAATATGTACACCTCAAAATACATTTTTGACTGTTACTGTATTCTGCAAGAATATGTAAACACATTGAAGTGTTATCTACGTATTGCCTATAACAGAAAATTCACAACATGAAGAAGGGAGTGTTCCACTCACTACTGAGTCAGTATTCATGGTACATAGAGACTGTGGTTTCATCAGGTTTGCATTGCTCTTGATAGTCTCCACACAGACAAATAAAATGTATTTAAAATATATGGAGACAGTCTGGGAAGAATGCAGAGACATCATCTGAGCATCTGGAGATGAGGTTAGGAAAGCCAAAGCCTGGCTGTAACTGAATGCGGCATGGGACATCAGAGGCAACAAGCAAAGCCTCTCTAAGTAGACAGGTGAGTTGTAAGGCTGGGGAGACCATGGTGCCACTGCTGAGCTCAGAAAATACTTTTCAGGGGGGATCACTCTTTCTTTACAAAGTGAGTTATACACCTCTAGAAAGTTTTGAGGGGATTGTGTTATCTCAAATAGATGTCACTTGGAATTTTTGTTTGTTTGTTTTGGTTTGTTTTGTTTTTTTTCTAATTTGGATAGGCAAGAGTTCAAGACACCAGTGGCATTTGCATGTTGTATGACAAGCAGATTACTGTGGATAGGAAAAATTCAACCTCTCAAGTAGTGAGTTCATGCCATGTCAGTAATTACCAAAGTTCACTGTCCCTTTCTTACAAAGAGGCATTTGATGTTTGCCAATTTTAACAAAATTTAAAAAAAGAAAACATTTTTACAGCATCATAGAGTAAAAAAAAAACCAAAAAAACCAACCAACCAAACCACTGTTTTGGCTTGCACTGCAGCATTTATGAAAAACAAAAGTCTTGAATTCAACATTTTCTCATTTCCTTTGTATGCATGTATGTAATATAACTCTGGCGAGTCTTTGCTCTGCAATCTAATCCAGCAGATAAATCTCTTATAACAAAATTGAAATCAAATCTCAAAGGGGAAGCAAAGAAAGTCAGTTTTCAGAATGAATACTAAACACTTGATCTCCCTTTAGTTGATCAGTTACACAAAACTTTGGAGTCTGCTTCCATCCTCCCTGGTTTTCTGTTTTTCCAAGATATACTTCCCAAAGATCATTATAAAGACCTAAGCATGTAAACAGATCTTGATACCTACCCACAGCATCCTTAAATAAAGAGAACCTCTTGTCCTGCAGGCAAGGCAGGGCAGTTCTGGGAAAATGTGGCACTGAAATGTGACAGAGCACGTCACACTGTGTTCCTTTCACTGTAAGAAACTGGAGCTTTTCTTGTTAGTTTGTAAAAAATACACTGCTAGTAATACAGTTGCTTCCCACACAGGAAGAGGAGCAAAGGACTTTTCCTTCACTGTTAAGAAACAAATGTCACAATGTTCCTGCCACTTGCCAAACTTGGAAAAGTCATCCCACTGAGCTTTTTTTTCCCTCTAGTCCACTGCAAAAGGCTTCATCAAAACAAAAGAAATGACCTAAAGATGAGAAAGGTGAATTACTTCTTTTCCAGATTCTGCACTTAAGTAGAACATGTTGGACATGACTCCAGGGAGGGGTCCTTGTCCAAAACAAACAACTCCCTCTTCTTCCCTTTCTGCTGTCAGACTAGCAATATATCCTTTCAAAAACTAAGAGGGAATTCATCAGTTGTCTAACTTTTCATGTGTTTACTTTTCAAGTGGAAAGCTAGTACAACATGCTGGTGATCTGATTTAGCTAAGTTTTTGTTGCCCCTTTCGTACCCAAAAGAAGAGACCTGAGTAAAGGCAACAGCAAATAAAACTCCATGAGAGCTGCCTCACAGCACTGTTACAAAAAGACACTAACAGAAAAGTCAGGGATACTGTCCAAACCATACATTTCTCCTGATGACTTTCCTACACAGATTCTTAATCATAATGATTCCTTCCTATCACAAATACGTAGCTAAATAACATGCACTTACTTTATATTTGTAGTTAATATTTGTGATGTTTTTATGTTCAGGATACTTACATTTTAAAACTAAGTATTTCCTACCATTTGTCTGTCCTCCCTAAATACTTTAAACTTACTTCTTATGAATAATCATTATTCAGTGGATTATTCTTTTACTTGTGTATGTGAAACTCAATTTATTTCAATCAAGTAATTCTTAATCTAAACTGCTGTCAGGGAAAAGAGACTGAGACTCATGAGCACAACCAAAGCAAGGAATTCAATCTAACATTTGCTTAAAACAATTTTTTCTGTTGAAATGTTTTTTGCCTGGAATTAAATTAATTACTTTCTTGTAGTGACATTGTTCTATTTTAATGCTTTGCTATTGCTCTTCTTCTAAAATTAAAAATATAAGCACAGAACACCAACTTTTCAAAGTAGGACCGTGGGTAAGTGTCTCTCTTCAGATGTTTCAACCAAATACTAGCGAAACTTCCAGTGTGGGACACAAAGGTCTTGTATGGCAAAGTGAAGATCTGTTGACATTTCACTGAATTTTGAGCATTGATCCATTATTTTAGACAAATCAGGGATTATCTTAGTTCAGTTTCATAAGAAATGTCCTCAGTAGCAGAACCGATTTGGCCCATCTTCAACCCAAGCACATTTTTCATAAAAGAATTGAAAGCCCCTGAAAAATAAAACTAATCCTGCCACAGGCATGTCTTTACAACAACACACTACATGCACTAAAAGGAAAAAATCTGTCTTTTGCTATTGCCTCAAGTACCCACCTACAGTTATAAATTGAAAGAAATTAAATTTAGAATTAAATTTAGAAATTAAATTTAACTGGGTTCACTGAAGAGGATTTGAAAGAAAGGTTTTGTGATGGCAGTATTATCTGTGGGGCTTGAAATACTGTAATTAACAGCTACACTACAGGTAGAACAGACTAGGTTTCGATTTAACGAGCAGTATCTTACACCATCAATTTTATCATAAGCACTACTTCAGGACACTAACACCAAATATTACAGAAGTTTCCAGGAAATTATAGTCATTTAATAAGTATATCATGTGAACCAAACACAGTGTAGCCCTTCACGAAGTGTTGCTCCATGAAAATACTTCACTGGATAATGTACACCAAATGAATAGTAAAAGACTACAAAGGGGAAACGAGAATTTTTCTCTTAAGAGTACAGATAATCTGAAATGCTGTGCATGTAAGGACTGTAAGTAAAATGTTAATCTAATCAAGCAACACTTAAAGCCTCTGTTCATATGTATGTAAGCAGAACTGACAGATTCAATTTCGTTCCTTCTGCAAAATATTATGGTGCTGAAAATGTCTGAAGGTTGTTCCCAGTGCAATTTCTAGAGCAGTACATACAGTTTCTATTCTCATTAAACTTGATTCAGCACAATGAACATCCAGCTGCTGCTCTGCATGCAATGACTCTTGGGAGCATCCATGAAGCTAGCAAGGAAACATCTCAATTTTATTCTCCTGTTCTGTTTTATCAAAGTCTATGCTGAGTCTTTTATTCAAATTGTAGAGGAGGAGGTGACAGATGTAAAAGTAAGCAGTTGAATCAGCTGGTGATAATGAATCATGGACAAGATGTGTTTTCTTTAAGGTCTTTTCTAAAAATAAAAAAAAAATTATCTGGGACCATGCTGTCTTAAAAATTAAACAAAACAACAAAAAGCCATGTAAAACCAGTTTCTTTTCCCTCTTGTATTTTTCTTTGATCTTTTCATCATCATTTGTACATGACTACGCAATCCTTTCCTTGAGTCATTCTAAATTCATAAAAGTAGTGAACAGGAGAGTCATTATGATGACCATTGCTTTGTGACTTCATTGGTTCTCTTTTCACTTATATGTTGCCCAACTTTTCAATTAAATTGAAAAAAAAAGTTGAAATCTTTCTTTCTGCAGGTTTTCTTTTTTATGTTCCTTCTTAATACCTCTCCGTGGAATTCCCTTTCATAACATTGGTTTTTCCATCTAGCTTTTTCTTTTACAATTTCCTTCGCTCAGTTGTCTCACTTCTTTCCTGTTCCAACTTCATACTTTACATTTGCCTTTTTGGACTTAGGATATTTGCAGATGCAAATATGAAGTAGCCAAATTCTACAAGCCTTTGACTATACCTGCACAAATATTCAGCATCTGTCTGTGGAGTTCAGAAGAAACTTTCTTCAATGCCTTGATAATGGTAACAAATATCTGAAACCAGGAAGAAGCTCAACCCTTGAGTAAAAAACATTCTCATTAAGAGATATTTGCAAATCAAAACTACATACGTGCTTTCAAGGAGGCTAGTCCATTAATCTAGGTAATGGGAGGACTGAAATACATCAATCATTGACATCCAGTCTTAAAATAGAGTAACAATTTAGCCATTACAGCAAATAAACAAAACCCCACACTAAACAAACAACAGAACTGCCCCCCTTAGTTATTAAGAAGAGTGTTAAGTAATTTGGCGAGATTTTGCCTAATGCAATCAGATTTAAAACATGTTCACAAAGAACTATGGTGGTAAAGCCACTTCACCTCTCTAAATGAATAATTCAACTTCAATTCCATCCTCAGCCGTAGGGAATTTCAATCTAAATTTATTGGTTCCAGGATGCTACGGGATCAGGTACTCTAGGTTCTTCTTCACTTTATATTCTCAGACACACAGGTGCTCACTGCAGTCTGACACTCATCTCCTAAGTGGACGCACTGCAAGCACTAAGGTTGGTCTCATACCCACTTTTGGGTCAAATGTATACAAGAACAACTGCAAACATGATAATTGCTGGCACAGTTAATGAAGGAAGAAAAGAGCACCCCTGAATACATTACTGTCACCCGAACAAACATTTCAGGCCCAAGGTGGTAGGAAATATCACTCACATGCATTGCCAAAGAACAAATGTAATTCAGTGTCTGCCATTCTTCCACTCTGCAAACTCCACTATCTCTGTTTCAGGAGGCTGAAAAGCACCTCAGTTGAGTACTTTATTTTGAGTTACTATTTCTGTTGCTAGGGTGTTGTCTGGACTTGAACAATTCACCCCAAGTATCAGTACTACCAATTTCCCTTTTCCAGGGGCTTAGAAACTGCCTTAATTTTCAGTTTTGTTTTTATATACCCTAAAGACAGTGAAGCTACGTAAGCATTTGTTCGAGACAACAATTTCAGTTGACTGTGTGATTACCTTTTTGATCTAACTCAATTTCACAGGAACTCCTTGTCCCAGAATCTGTCATCAGAGTGTCTTTCCCTTATATTTTTCTATTTCTTGTCCAATCCTCAGATCCTGTTGACTCTGAAACCAGTTTCTAAGCTCAGCAAGAGGTACAGGATTCACTACCATAAGCTAAGTAAAGTTCACGTTCAGAAAATGTGAAGTCAATAAGCATGAATTTTACAATGGTCTCCAGTGTGGATATGGAGTCTAAATAAATTTTGCCTAAACCTGGTCACCAATTCAGATGTAAGATGTTCTGCATTCCTGTGGGAAATTCACTATTTCTCTGTTTCTTTCTTGTCTCCAAGACCACAAATGCAAAAAAAGATGAAGTTTCTAAAGGAAATGTAGCAGAAAGTGTCTGAATAGATCTCGAGCTGGTATGTGACACTGCTGGATATTCTAGAAAACTCTTGGACTATCCTATTATAAAATTTCCATTCACTTCAGACCTAGGCCTTCCAGAGACTGGAAAGTAAAACAAGTCAGACAAGTGTTCTTCCTATTTTTAGCTTGGCTTCTTAGACAAATGCAGTCAGGTTTTCTGTTCCTTATATCCAAGACTTTTAACCCAAGTGACTGCATTTACCCACACCGGTCAGCTTTAAAGAAGTCACAGAGAAGTGAAGTCCTAAAATAGCCTGTAGAGAAGAAGGAAGTGACCCCCTAGGTGTTGGCAGTGGCAGGAAAAGTGCAGAAGCAGCATATGCACTACTTGGCACAGTGGGTTCATGGAGAAGAAGGAAAAAAGACAGAGAAGTGCCCTCAAAAAAGAAAAAGTTTGAATTAAATTTTTCTATCTTTAAGACTAAAGTCAGCCACCACAGAAAGGCAAATCTGGGAAACTCATTTAAAGGCTTAAAGAAACTTGTTCAAATGACACTGTTAGAAAAATTGAACAAATGTCCACAGGCAGGAAAAAAATAAAGAAACAAAATGGGGTTAACCACAAAATGCAGATATCCCTATCTCAAAGCAATTCAAAGTTATCTAACATCAACAAAGCAAAGAAAAACACTCTTTAGAGGCTTAAGATTGCAAAAAGTGTAGAATATTTTGAAAGTGCTATAACTTTGTGCCAAAACAGTTTGTATCTTCATTACATATACAATGTCAGTTCCCCCTCTATCAAACTGACACCTCTTTTAACAGCAGCCCATTTCCCGCCCTCAAGAAGTGCACTGTGGTGGGAAGTGTTCCAGAGGGGATCCCAGAAGTCTTCCAAATATTAAGGATTTGAAAATCAATGACTGAGTGGCAAAATGATCCATGTACTGTTTATCATGAGAAGTTATTTTTGCATTGCCATTTTTGTTTTGTTTTCAATCAGATATCTCAAAGGCCAAAGTTAAATGGATAACTCTAAAAATAGACTGACACCATGTACCGCAACAAAGAGCGGAAAAAGGGAGCCAAACCTCGAATAAGTTTTTCTTTTTTGTGGAAGGAAAGAGCATGACAACTTTTAAGACTGATCTCTAACCCCAGTTGCCAGAAGTGAAATACAGGCAACAGAAACATAAGCACCTGTACTGCATCACTGGAGAATGGAAGGTGATTTATGAAAGCTCTTGTCAAGATAGGTCTTGATTTCTTCCACAATAGATGCAATATAAGATGACTGTGCAGCATTCTTGCTATTTGATATATACTTTAAACCTGATTTTCAGAACAGGCACCCATACTTTCCATGGAAGGTGATTACAGAGCATGCCAGATTTCGTCATAAAAGAAAGAAGGAAATTAAATCATCTGCAATCATTAGAATACCACAAAGTTACTAGTTTTATGCTTGCTGGGTCGGAACCTTCAGATTTTAATGACTTTCAATTGTAGACAGATAGGCACCATGCATTGTTGTGACAGAGCTGAAAATGTCCCGTTCTTCTTTGTACTTTAAACGCATCCAGAAATCTGTACGGCTTTTCTGCATGGTCCAAAAGCTAAAAAACTCTGTGTCCTGGAGGAATTTAGAGACCTATGAATGAGCAAAATCAGAAGGAAGAAGAGGATGGAATCAACTCTCTAAACAGCATTTGTAAAGAGATTTTTTTTTTTTAGCCTGTTTTATTATTTCTAGTGATATCATGTTTCTATAAGAAAAAGACACCAAAAGCAGCGGGGGCAGCAGGGCGAGGGAGGGGATTCTGCCCCTCTGCTCTGCTCTCAAGAGAACCCACCTGCAGTACCGTGTCCAGCTCTGGGTTCACCAGCATAAGAAGGTGTAAGGACTTAAAGAGCAGAGCTGCCTGTCTCAAACACTGTTAAGGCCACAGAATGACTTTGCTGTAAGCACAGAATGGAGCGACATGGTGGCACCAGCTCCAGGCATGGTGGAGGCAAGACCTAGTTAGTGGTTAATGCAGCCAGAGAAAAATTCCCACTCTGGCAAACTGTGTAAAAAACCTCGTATGCGTATCACTGGTCAAACAAAGACCCCCCAGCTTATGGGACAGACTCCCGAATATGCTCACCCCCAATTATGCCTCCAAGGATACCTGGAACTTGGACTGCAAGTGAAGCCACTGTTACAGGAACTTGAGATAAAAGAAAGGTGGTATTGCTGTCTGGGTGTTATCTCAGTCCTAGGGGAAGATCAACAAAGCTGGGGGAGAAGAATGTATCACTGATAACGCACACAAGGAATGCAGAATTTATGGGCCACAAGGAAGGAAAACTCACTAACTGTGTTGAATCAGCTCTGACTGAGTAAAACGCTGTGCATTAGGTTAGATAAAAGGAATAAACATCCTAAAAACTACACAGGGAAATAGATATGAGTGCTCACTGGAGACATTTAGCTCCGCGCTTGGATAAACACTGCCCTGGGTATGATCCCACATGGAGGGGAGCCTGGTACATGAGTGGCTGGAAACAAATTCTGTGGATCTAACTTCTTAAGGTATCACAGCATTTGCATGAATTTTTATTATATACATAGTAATATTTTATAAGGCAATCTCTCGTCATAAAAGTCTTACAATTTTTTTATTTGGAATAACCAGAACTTACAGATATTACTACAGGTATAATAGTATGGGCAGAGAAAAAGAGTTATTCTTCATATCTTTCATCTATCTGTCCATAGCAAGGGAGTTGGACCAGATGATCTTTGAAGGTTCTTTTCAATCCAAGCCACTCAGTGGTTCTCTGGAACTATAAAAGTAACACACATCCTCCTTGCAACTTCTGTTAGCTCAAAATGAACATCTTTTCCTCCATTTTTTCCTGGAGAAAAAAGAGTAAGTTCCAGAAGACAACACTTCAGTTTGCAAGACAACCAATCTACCTAAAAATCTGATCTGCAAAGGTACTTTATTCGCAACTGGCGGAAGGCAGGAAAGTTATAAATATGTAAAGAAGCCTGACTTCTCAATTTCTCAGTCCTACTCTGTACAGATAGAGCACCACCAAAATCTGTATCCTGAACTACAGGTCTTACAGGGCCAGCAAGCTCTACCTACAATGTGTGAAATCTGTTTGGAGGTGTAAGTTCAGTTGTCAGACATGACAGTTTTACAGTGGAAATAAGTGAGACTGATGCTGGAATTTACTCCAAGTGAAGAAAAAGAAGGAATCTTGCAAGAGAAGGGAAAGGGCAAACCTAAACCTGCAAAGACAGCTGAAGAACTAAAGGCAGAACTAAAGTGCTGTGCTCTTCCAGGCCAACTCTTAACTATGGAAAATTTAGACATAAAGATTGAAATTCTACTCTACTCTACTCTCTATCCTTAAAAACAAATGCGACAGGTAAATTAAAACAGGAAGAGTAGATACCCAGAATTTCTGGCCACTTTAAGTATCCACAATAGCTACTCATTCCCTGAGCCTGTCTGCGTATGGCATACAAAATAACATGAACCTCATCAGCTCAGTATCTGTCTCTGTCTAACAGAACTTTTTATTTTCTGATTGATACTTGACATTTATGATACTCTTTGGACAGATCCTAGTGACAACTTGGAAAGATATTTGCTGGGCTTTCTGTCAGTATTTCATGTTCACATGGCAGACCCCATTAACACAGAATCAGAAAAAAAAATCCCTTGAATGCAAAAGAGAAACAAAATGAGTTCCTTTCAATTAACTCTGTCAATTTTTCAGAAGATTTTAAAGTCAATTCATGGGACATGACAATCTAAAGCAATGGTTTATATGTTATTTACCAATGCTGACTTCCAGAGAAACTTGAACAAAGCACATCATTTTATTCAACAGCAGAAATGTATTTCCAAGAGCTCTGATCTATTACAGGTTCCTTTGATTTTCAAATTCATTTGAACAGCAGGGAAATCACATAACTGAATTACAGTTAGCATAGGACAAATACTGTGTAAATGGTTTCACACAAAAGCAGAAAGACTACTGTAAGAAAAGTCAGCAAAGGTAGTCAGATTGGAAGGTAGAATAGAGAGCAAGATCTAAAAAAGAACGTTCCAGGTTTTCTTCCACAATGTATTCTGGATGAAAAATACTGTGTTCACATGACTTTATATAATATCTAAACATGGCTTGTACCATCCAGAATATTCAAACTTACAGTACACCTTAAAACAGAACTCAAGATCTGAATTAATTGCAAAGGTAATACCTGCCTGACTTCACGTCACAGTTATTTCAGTTCTAGGTAACAAGAAGAGAGAAACTTTAATATGTATAGTGGATTCAAACAGACACACAGAGAAACTAAGAAAATCTCATGCTTTACAAAATTTTAGAATTTAATTACTTTAAGAAGGTAAGTTCTTTTTTGGAAGCTGTCAATTTTCATTACTGAGGGAAAAATTTGCTGTGCTAAAGTATGAAGTCTTCTAGATGAATGCAGGAGAGAAGGTCTTCCTACTTAGAAAGTGGTCAGAACTGTTAGTTTAAAACTTCCACCATATCAATGCTCTTGGTTGCCAATTTAGAAATGTGTGTACACAAGTACTATTATTTAAGCAATTAAGTCTCATTTGGTTCAGTGAATATGCATTCACCTGAATGATTACACAATTAGGTCTCATATTTTTGCAGAACTTCAATTACTATACTGTCACACTCAAAGCATATATGTTACTGCTTTATTTTACCTAATTGCACTTCGTGAGAACACTTACAAGAAGATTTACCTTTTTTGATGAATAGGTTGTCACAATACTTGTTCACACCTCTAGATTTTATGGAACTTCTAGTAGAGGTGAATGTTACAGTACTAAATTCCGATCTATACAGCTTTTAGTCCTCAGAAAATGTAAGGAAAAGAGGTTCTCTGGCTTACTCAGAAAGCATATTGCTCACGCTGTGCACTATGTTTGCAACTTCTACAGAATATTCCTCTTACCTTTACCTCTGCACACATTCTTAAAAAAAAAACCCAGTTGATGTTCCCCACTCTTTCCCACCAAGGAAATAATCTAAGTGCTTTCAAGGTACGCAAGAACAAATAAAGAAAAATAGCATTTACTGTCTTACAACTCTACAAGAAAAACCTAACAGGGTTTTGGCTGTAATTCCTCATTTTCTTTAAATCCTCCATGGTTTTTAAACTTACGGGTTTTCAAAACACTTCATTGTTTTATTTCCTGATATCTTCTGGTTTTACTTACACATATCACATGGACTTAAAAAAAAAAAAAAGTAATTTTAGAGTATTATTTTCTGACAAGTTCATGGAAGAGAGTAAACCAAAGAAAAGCCAGATTAAATTTTCTGAAGCTGGTATATATACAGTTTGGTAAAGCTTTAAGTATTGTAAACTAGGACAGTGAGTCCACATACTATATCAAAGGTCAAAATACAATTAATTTATTTACAGTTCAAAACATGGTATTCAGCAGCACAGTCATGGGAGCTATTTGCTGTAGCAGGGATGTCTGGAAATATCTTCCTATTTTCTTAGGGTTTACCACCTTTCAAATCATTGATTGATAGCAGTTTCACTGTCTCTGACAGTAAAATGTATTTTTTCTGTTCTTTTATCATCAGACTGTTCATCGGCAAACAACAGTTTGTTACCAGTATTTTCATAAACAAAAAAATTAAAAATAAAAGAGAACTGAGGATGAGGAGGAAATGTTCATATATGAATTGTATTTTGTGAATGAGTATGTCTGTCACAGTTGGAGATCAAACAATAAAAACTCATGAACTTTCATGAAAAAGCAAACGTGATGTCTCTATCAACAGAAAAAAATGTGAAACTACCCTTATAGATATGTAAGATGTGTTCATGCGAAACAATAAAGACAGAAAGAATGAAATATGGTTATGTTAGAGTCTGTACCAAACATGAATTTCAAAATCTTCATCCTAGGTCTGAAGAAAATTTGAACAAAATAGTAATTGCAAAAACAACTGAGACAAAGCCAAGTAAAAAGTAAAAGGTTCAGCAGATAGACAGCTTCTAAAAAATTAATGTTTGGCACAGCTTTGCACTTCAATAAGCTTTTTTAAAAACAGAGGTATATGAGGTGTGCTGTTCCAAATGTAGTTTGTTTTTGGTTTTTTCTTTCTTTTTTTCCCTAACAACACAGATTATACCCCGGATTATTTCAACCCTTATTCACATATTTAAAGGGTGCATGAAACCATTAGAACTCTATCTCTACACGTGCAACATTAGTCAAGACATGAGCCTTGACATGATCACCGGAAAAAAATGTTACGAAGATTTGGTTTTACCTCTCAAGTCTCTGCCTAAATAGATGGAGTCACTGGTTCCACATTTTGCTAAATTTATCATATCATGATAAATTTATCAGAAATCTTCTAATACATATTATGTGAATTTATTTGGACAGAAATCTGAAATTCATGTGTGCTCTTTAAAAGAGCTCATTGCTCTTATCAGTGAGAGAACAGCCAGTGATTTCTGACAACAAAAGCAGTACAAGTGGCTGCCATGTAAGTTTACAGAAGGTTGCCAGTTTACATGTATTGCAATTTCTGATTTGCAATCTCAAGATTTTCTTTTGCAAAATGTTGTTAGAACTCAGATTTATTTACTGCTCTCTGTTGGTTTAGTGACATAAGCGGGTGTTGAAAGGGCACAGTCTTTCTTCATTACATCCTCAGTGCTTCTAAGAAGTAAGCTAAAGATTTAAGTAACTAAAGCTGCACTGAGCACCTGCCTTGAATCACCTCTTGAGACACCATTAAAGTACTATCAAATATTCAAACCTTGCAACTCACTTAAAATGATGGAAATACTCCCTAAATTCATTTTGTTCAACAGTTTGGACTAGAAGCTAATCTTCTCAGATGAAATATGGACACACTAACACATTGAGTAACTGTACGCTGTGCTGTGCTCCTATTAAAAATTGATCTCCTGAAAGGTAAGGGGTTATTATTATTACTGTCACCCAGAAAAACATTGTCAACCTAGTCAACCAAATGTCTTTTGCTGGGAAGGATTATATGAACTGTAGGACTGAAAAGTGTGAATTTTGCAGTCTGGATGTTAGTAAGTCATTGAGAAACGCCTTTGTGAATTTCCTGTATATAACTAGTCATTTGCACACTTTGAGGGAAAGTTGTGTGTCTCAATAGGCTGGAAGATCTGAGGACTCTTCAGTTGAACAGCAAGGGTATAGGTTGATCAGAGGAAAAAGATCAAATGCGAACAGCTCTCCACTGCTCAAAAGGGCTGCCCCATACACCTCAAAAGGAAGACTCAAATAAAAGAGCTGTATTTGCATGTGGGGTCGGGCTCAAGGAGACAGATTACTTTGTTTGCAAAGGAAAGAGAGTGAAAGGGGAATTAACACCTGCAGTGAACATGAGATACAGTGAGAGAAAATGTATCAAGATGAAGATGATGCAGTGGTAATGGGGGTGGGGGTAGGGAAGGAAAAACCCAAAAAATAGGAAATAGAATACAAGATTCAAGGAACTATCCCTACTGCTTGTTTTGCACTTTGCAATTCTGAGAGGTTAAAATGTTTATGTTCAGGCATTAATACTGAATGAGCATGCTATTTTCTGAAGACCAAAGTTTGAAACTTAAAAATCAGTTTTTGAAAAACAACATTTCGAAGAGTCAGTCAGTATGTGTTACAAATGTGCATTGCCTCAGAAAATCAGATATAGGATTCTAGGTCATAATTTTAAAGAAATCCTGAAAATTCACTGACATTGTTCTGCTTTGTATCCCTCCCTGCCCAAAACCCCTACAAACCCGCCCCCCGCCAAAAACCCCACCAACAACAAAACCCAAAACAAAAAACAACCACCACCACCACCAAAAACCAGCCAAAAAAACTCCCAAACAAACAAATAAAAAAAGTGCCATTCTGGACATAGGCCCCATTTCCCAGCCCTGTCTGATCTAATACAGTTTAGATTCTTCACCTTGGCCATGCCCAAGCCATCCACCCTTCAGGCCAGAGCACAAAATCCCAATTCCCCATCTAGAATCTCCCCGGAGATGATTTGGCCTGACTGATCTTGTAGAGAGTGCTGAGTTAGCCTTGTAAGGGCTTGAACTAAAAACAGGATAAAATTATATCAATTAGTCATTAGACTCAACTGAGCCACCTTAAATGACTCTTGCCCCCGTAAGGGAGAAAGGTAACTTTTGCTAAACTGCTCTCACCATTTTTGTACCTGAAGTCTCCTGGAAGCACTGTCAGTTCAGAGACCTCAGATGCACTGATCTTCTATTATTTTCTTTTAAATTGGAAGTGGAAATTGCTCAACCTCTACACTGACTGAAAGTGCACTGGTGCCCCATGCAGAGAGAGGTTTATTTTCAGGACTCAGGGTTCAAAAACAGTTAGGGCTTTCTACATTTAAGTGTTATCATTAAAGCATTTAGAAGCCAGCAGAGAAACAGAAACACCACCAAAACACTGTGGCTGCATAAGCTGTAGCAATCCTACACACCTTGGATTTTGGGTTCATGTAACAACAGCATTTAAGTAGATGATTCTTGAAAGGAAGAGTTCAAAGAAACAAAGGAGTACTGTGTCTTAAATGGGTAGAGATGTAAGAACAAGGTCGCTTAAAGATCATTGTAAAAATGTAAAACAAGGTGCTAGAAGATAAATCTGAAATCAGAAAGTTTAGCAAGTATCTGTTAAAATTAACAAGATAAATAATTAGCTTCTATATTTACAGTTACTGTGGATCTTATTTTCTATGTAGAAATTTACGCTAGTTATGCAAGATGCCAAAACAGGAGTTACATTCAAATGCAGGACAACCACTTAACAGCCCTCTCCTATGACATGTAAATTCCCTTTTGCTTTTGGCAAGACCTCCTACTATTTAAAGAAAAAGATGCTGTAGAATTAATTTTCAAACGTCATGGAGACAATTCAAAAGCCCCTGTTAATTAATCAAATTAAGAGGCCCACAGTGTAATTCACAACTATTGACAGCAGCAAGTTGAAAGGTCATAATTTTTTTCTGTGAAAAACCTGTGTCCTGACACTGAGAAGATTATAGTCTTTTGACAAGTATTCTTCAGAGTCTTGTCCCCATAACCATAAGGAATAAATTTTTCAAGTTTTACCTAAAATCAGAGATAATGCCTTGCAATTTCAGAACCTGGCTTTATTCCTGCTAAAATTAACTGAAGGAGATGCAGCCATTCACTTTATATATTAGCTATGAGTATGTGCCAAATACACAAATGTAGAAAAAAAATCCATGAAAATAAAATATTAATCAGAGTTTTGAAGAAACGCACTTGAGAACTTCCCTAACTGCAATTAAAATCTGCAGTATCTACAGCTGAGAAGATGGTAGTGCATTTACTATAAGAATTTGAGATGCCATAGGTGTTATCAAACACCTAGAATTGCAAAGTTATCTAAGAAAGATTAACCGAATCTCTGCCAAACCTTTGAATTTCGTTATGGCAATATTTAAAGACAATCCCACGTAATATGCATACTACTGCTTCCTTCATTAAAAAGTTGCATCCCAGCCTTCTGGAAATGTTTGTATCTTCCTTTTTGTTATCTCCTGTCTGTTCATAAGCTAAAGGTTTTGATGCAAAGCACTGGTGATACTAAATAAACAGAGAAAATTCTAATCTGCATTAATTATTCTTATTTTTTTTTAATATCAAAAATCCATGCATCATATTGAGAGGGATGTTTAGAGTGTGAGTTGCTGGCTACTGCGGCATTTGATGTACCAATAATTCATGAAACAAAACTGACAGCTAAGATAGCCAAAGGAAATAAATCATCAAGCATTACTCTAGTAAAACAAACATCTTTTATCTATCATATCTGATATTTTATTTCATATACATTATAAACTGGTACCCTGAGCCTCTCTGACAATGATCAGTGAGTAAAATCCTGGCCCAGTGCTGACAACAGAAGATAACAAAATTATGCGTGGCAATTACATGAAAAGTCAAGACTGGTGTGTGATCTGTACCAAGGCAACTGGTGGAAAGTACAACGATGAAATGCAGAAAGCAAAAGGATGAAGACACTCTATTGGAGAGTAATCAATACAGCTCTGCAGGTAAAAGTGTCTCAAAAATACGGTAGAGCTCTGTGACAGATTCAGTGAGCAGGTGGGTGAGCGGATAGTGCCTGGGAGTATTGTGGGGAGTTGTGACAAGTCTGCTGCGAAGCCGTCACGTAACGGAAGGGAGTCTCCACACCCACCAGTCCCAAGGTATTAGGCAGACTCCACAGTGTGGGAAAGGGTAAAGGCACTGCAAAACCTGCTGCAAAATTACCTGGAAATGGGATGCTACACCACACAGAATTAATTTGAACACACATTTCCTAAAGGCAACACAGATTTCCTGCAACATTGCATAAATCGGTAATAAGATGGAAAGCACAAGTACGGCTTCTGATTCAGTCATTCCAGGAAACAAGTATCATCAGCAAGTCAAATAGAATCTTACAAGGTATAGGGAAAGAATCTGAGTACAAAACATAAAAAGTTACATAGCTCTAATTAGTGGATTTTAAGAAATATATAGTACAATAATAAAAAAACAGAGAACGACAACAAAAATGACTACAGGTATGAAATGCTTTTATAGTACAACATAGTGCAAGAGACAAGACAATTCCCCCAAATAAGGGGGAGAGAGGGAAAAAAAGATAAACCCCCAAAATATTATTTTGTGAACATTGTTGAGAAGACCCAGGGATGGTAATTGCCTATTTCTCATAAAAGCAGTTAAGAATTAATAATTTCAATGCAAGTGTAAAAACAAAAACCTCCTTCAGCTAGAGTATTATTTAAACTGTAAACCACTATGATACAGTATGTTAAGGGAAATAATTAAAGATGGATGAGTTAAAAGGTTAATAAAATTATAATTTAATGAAAGAGACCATGAATATCTCTAAGCAAAGTTATCTAAACAGCACTGTTCTGGAAGATGCTCCTGACTGACCCTTTAAGCTGCTGTCTATCATAAGCTTGAGGGATAAATAAAGAAAAATAATGGTGTACTTGTCCTACTTTTTATATATGTTCCTTTTGCATCTGCTGCTACTTAATGTTCTCACACAGAATATTCTTCTTGCAAACACCCAAAGGTTTTATACCTTGGCCAAATAGCACAGTGCTGTAGAAATCAAGAGATCTTGATGCTGGTTCTGACTCCGCCCACGAGCTCTTTGCACAAAGGTCTCATTTTCTCCTTCAGCTTACTGGGATTGCTGATCTGTGATCTGATTTTTATCTCTAACTCAGTTTTTCATATAAACTTATTGCTTAGAGTTTTTTGCCTATTTCACCTGAGAAGTTGGTACAATATACTGTAAACTGACTGTGGGACTGACTGCAGCAACCAGTCCCTTAAGCGTAATGTATTCATACCAAAATACGTACTAAACCTAAGAGAGGCTTGGACTTGTATTACTCCAAAAAGCCTTACCACCTGGCAATAATTATTCTGAGCTCTAAAATACCTCAGAATAAGCTAAGAAATAATAAAGGCCTTTTTTGAAGGAGGATCACAGAGCCCCTTTCCATTAAGAAAGAAGAGCTCAATAAGGACAATAAGGAGCAAACCACAGAGTCAGGTCGTCAGGTTTTGGAATAGCCTCGTTCCAATTTTTATTTGTTCCTTCAAGTGTAGCCTTCCTGTCTAGTACTGTGCCTTTTTGAGAACACCTGCATGTGCCAATATGGTGTGTGCTACACAAAGTGGACTGCTAGGATGAAGGTATCTCCTGAATGCATCACATCTTTTTTAAAAAGGATTGTTTCCTTCACACTTCACTAAGTAACGGAAGTAGTAACACATGGATTTGTAAAGACCCATCAACACACACGCACACGCACACACACACGTTCAAAATGCCTCTGCAATCCAGAAATACACAGAAAAGAAAGAAAGAAGGAAGGGAAGAAGGAAAGAAGAAAAAGGAGGGAGAAAGAGAGAGAGAAAAAGAGAGAGAAAGAAAGGAAAAGAAAGGGAAAGAAAGAAAGTAGGAGTGAAGGGGACAGAGAGTGAGAAACTAACAATCAGGCAGGCTTACTAAGAATCACTGCAGTAACTACACTTTTTCTCACTCCAAAGTAACAAGCCATTTGTATATATGCTGTAGATTTCAGGCAATTCATCCCATGTCACATAAATGGAAGCAGTATCTGTACTTTTCTAAATCAACTAACAACCTTGTTCTTGGTTCAAAATTTCTTATTGGTTCTGAACTTCTCACTCATGCCATTCAACTCATCAGGGAGCTGGTTAAGAACAGCCAGCACACTTGAAAGCATACAAATCCACTACTCCACGAGAAATAACCTCAGAGCTTTTATCAACACAAGAAATGTGCACCAGAAATTCAGCACCATCAATGAATTCTGACACAGTTGGTGAACAACCCTACTACAAGAATTTATGCATAAAACAGCTGGAAGAATCTGAAAACTTTGCCAAATAAAACACTGAAATTTGAAGGGAAACAGCTTCAACAGCATCACTCATGTGCTGTGGATTCTGCTTCAGCAGTACCAGGTGGTACCATGGCCAGTGTGACTTTACTTCAGGGTCTTAAACCCACGGCTGACCCCAGCTGGCGAGACCCGAACCTGTCATGTTGAAAAAGCCTCAAAAAGACCTGGCCCATGCTTCAGATGTAAGTGCAGAAATAGCTTCCATATGTAAACCCATACAGACAAAAAACTAAGAGCAACTTTTTAAAAAAAATATTTGTCCCTAAAATAACGTATCTACATAAGCTGAGCAATGGTAATTTATTCCTTACTAAAATGTTGAATTTCATTAAACACCAAGCAGAGCAGTTAATTAACTGATAAACTGAATTAAATGGTGACATCAGAAAGCATAACTTTTAGTTAAACATTGTTACTCAGTTAAAAATATTAAGAATGAGTAATCTTCATGAGGGGACAAATAAAATTCATGTTAGCTAGTTAATTATCCTAATTAAAAATGTTGAGGTAGGAGAGGTGACAAGTCATATAACTTCCCAAGTTTTTCCTAAATTTGCAAAGAAATATTCATATATAACTCCGCACACGGCTGTAGATATTGTATGATATGTGGAAAACAATAACAAACTGATCTGTACTAGTCATAGGAATGCAGTTTTATAAAGTATCACACATATACCCTGTTTAATAAGTGGATAAAAGTTGAGGCTTTTTCATGGTCATGTCAATTTAAAATACATATATTATTCTTGTTTTTTTATTCCAGAGAAGAAATTTTGGAAAGGAATGTCTTGAATGAAATCTGAAGAAAATAGGATGAAGGAAATATGAAATAATTCCCCCATTAAAACATGATCACTATCTGCAAGCTTGAGTGAAAATATTTTTTAAATAAAACAGGCAAAAAATTCCAACTTACTTTATTCAAAATTGCTGTACAGATATCATAATAACTATTTACAAAGACAAAGACAAAATCTGGCTTTGATATGCAACGTGTACTTCTCCATGACTGAACTGATCTATTTAAGTTCATTGTGCATTCTCTACTTTTGCTTTCAGTATTGCGTTTGTGCTCCGGCTCCAACAAACATCTCAGTGCCCATTTGCATCTACCTTCAGTTGTTGCACATTTGGGCACTGATGGGTAACAAATATGGAAGAGATATACCAAAGAGGTCTTGTGCTTGCATGGAGAGATGCGGTGAGCCTGACTACAACAGACCTAGGGTAAAACAGTAGCCACCAGTGGTGTAACCATCGTGTTCTTGCTTTAACACTGTCATATCACAGAGTACACCAGGTTACAGGGATCTCAGGAGACTGCCTACTCATGGCCTCAAAAAAGGATAAAACTGATTATGCAAAGACTAAAGCAGGATCAGATCTACTTCAAAGGAGTCACACCTGTATTAACTGATGAGATATCTATGTACAGAGAAATCATTTGCTGTGCTAAAGTCTATTACTTCCTCCAGAGCCAAAATAAATCTGGTAAATAAGCAGTTGCAATGAGATCAGTGTAGTAACACCAAAGCAAATAACATGCTGTTATCTCAGATGGAACTAAGATGATTAAACCGGAAGGAAGAGAGGTAATTTATTTGCCTGTATATGCAATGAAACACTTCAAATGTCTGCAATATCACCACACTAATCTTTTCAGTAAAAATCATGTCTCCTAATTTTCATTTTTACTAAGCACTGCTTACCCTCTTGATGTTACTCAGATTTTCAGCAGAAATACTATTGATGAAATGAAATAATTTTACAGCAGAAGTGCTGGAAGTTTTTTGACAGTTGTGATAAGACTGTCCTTGAAATTTGATCACTTGTTAAAAGTTGACTGCACACTCCCCACATTGAATAACTCATTTCAGATGTAAGATGCTATTGTAGTGATTTCTTTCTTAAATTGTAGTAACTGATTACATCCAATTAATGAGTGGAACAAAAGCTATGCACTGTCTCTCATCCATTCTCTAGGTCACAAGAACTACAGCCTTTCATGATGCTTCTTCTCTGCCTTCATTGTTAATCTGACATAAAATTACTAGAATAAAATTTAAGGTTTCTTGTGACTAGCATATGTATATTTGAGGGATAAGGTAATTAGGAGGACTCCAGATCATACTTCTGATTTTTTAAATGCTAGTATTATCCCTGATTAACTATTAAAGAATGGAACTATCTTTGTTTATTTAACAACTAATTTGACTCTTTATATTTAATTCTTCTTTATTTGTATGGAGGAACTAATTAGCAAATGCAGTGATTTGCTTTTTCTTCAGCTATGTAACACAAGCTCAGATATAAACAACTTCTTGGGAGAAGAGTCGGCATCTATCCAGGGCCTTCAGCAACATTATACAAAGAATGTGTCAGAAAGAGATGCTCTGTTTTCCTTTTTCACGAACGTGATGGTTAGGCCCTGGCTGGAAGCCAAGCGCCCACCAAAGCTTGCTTTATCACCCTCCCCTCCTCAGCTGGGGAGGAGAGAAAAAAGCAAAAGGCTCATCGGGCAAGACAAGGACCAGGAGAGACCAGTCACCAATTACCATTGGGGCAAAACAGACTCAGATTGGGGAAATTAATCAAATATATTCACACAAATCAGAGTAGGATAATGAGAACTAAAAATAAAACTTCAACAACCTTCCCCCAACCTTTCCTTTTGTCCCAGGCTAAGTTTCACCACCAGTTTTCTCCACCTCCTGCCCCCAGTGGCACAAAGAGACATGGAAAGGGCTGTGGTCACTTCATCACTGTGTCTTGTGGGGTGTGTCTCGGTTTGGACGGTCGGGACGGATGGAGACGAGAGACCTCTGAAGTCTGGTCTTAGAGCATGAGGTTTATTGCTAAAGGCTTGGGTACAGGGGGCCTGCTTGGAGCTGCCAGCCGCAGCTACAAGCAGGCCAGAAAAGCAGGAGGCAAGAGAGTAAAGAAGAAGAAGTGCAAGAGCGTGTGTGTAAGAGATGTAAAAGGTGTAAGAGAGCTAAGAGAGCGAGGTTCTCCTCTACAATACAATAAATCTTCTTCTGTCTTGAATATTCTAATTTTCATCAACCAATCTAGTACAAGATACAAATCCTATAGCATTTACATACAGCCTATAAGAGTCATTGCATTACCACACTGCGTTATATTTTAAACCCTAAAAACTACTCTTTGGACCCCTTCTGCCAAGGTAGTAGGGTCTGCTTTGACCCTTGGACCTGTCTGCTAGCAGAAGGTATTGTTCAATCAAAGGGGAATACCTTCAGTGGCCATACCATTGTTTTCCAGTTGTTCAGTAACCAAGGCCTGGTATCTCAAAGTATGCTTTCATTTCTATCTGGTTCATAATTTCCATATTCTCAGCATCTTTTGCCAGGCAATAAGGCTTTCCTCTTTCATCTTCCCCAACAGTGTCTGCCTCCTTCTCCTCAGGGGGAGGACTCCCCACTCTTCCCCTGTTCCAGTATGGGGTTCCTCTCACAGGAGACAGTCCTCCATGAACTTCTCAAGTGGGAGTCCTTCCCACGGGCTGCAGTTTTCCCCAAACTGCCCCAGTGTGCGTCCCCTTCCATGGGGTCAGTCCTTCAGGCACAGCCTGCTCCAGCATGGGTCCCCCATGGGGTCACAAGTCCTGCCAGAGAACCTGCTCCAGCATGGGCTTCTCTCCTGACAGGAGCCTGCCCCAGCACGAGCCTCCCACCAACCACAGCCTTCCTGAGGCACCCCACTGCTCCAGTGGGAGCTCCTCCACCTCCCCATGGACCTCCACGGGCTGCAGGGTCACAGCTGCCTCACCGTGGCCTGCACCACAGGCTGCAGGGAAGTTCCTGTCTGTCCTTCTCCACTGACCTGGGTGTCTGCAGAGTTCTTTCCCTCCTGTATTCTCATTCCTCTCCTCTAGCTGCTGTTGCACTGCTGTATTTTTTCTTCTTAAATACATTATCCCAGAGGTGCTACCAGTGTCCTTGATGGGCTCTGCCTTGGCCAGTAGTGGGTCTGTCTTGGAACCAGTTGGCACTGACTCTAGGGCACATGGGGAAAGCTTCTAGCATCCTCTCATGGCAGCCACCCCACCAGTTGCCCTGCCACAAAAATCCTGCCACGCAAACCTAATACAGCTAGATGATAACAGGATTTCATTATGGTCTTAATGAATGAGTGATTGTTTTACCTCTCCGTCTTAAATCCCTACTGCAGCATGCAATGCATGCAAATATGAATGTATAGAGCAGAGTTACCACAGAGCCCAGGATTGAAGGATCCCATCCTGACAGCTCCTATACATTATGCAGGAGGCTGCTGGTTGTACAACTTAAGCTTTACCCAACACACAATTGTCCCTTTACTCCTCCTCCACTTTTATATAAGCTCATGACTTAAGTGATTTGAGCCATAAGAAACCAGCATCTCTACACTCCACACTCCCACAAACACAACCCAAACCACTTCAGACGAATAATGAAGAAAAGTAAACAGTATCACAGCTACTTCTGTAAAGCCACTTGAGTGTGCTTATGGAAGCTGAAGCAAGATTAGAAAGTCACTGGAGAAGTAAAATCAACTATAAAGTTAACCTTATTATAAAAGTGTTGGAGAAGACTGTTACATGAGGACTTCAGGCAGGCAAAGATGGACCTCGTGAAGGAGTGAATAAGCTGAAAGGGAGGGGAATGTTTTAACCTTTTGAGGCTTAAACGAAAAGCAATAAAGAATGTTGAGCCTGAGGAGTTTCAGCTGCACAAAGGAAAACTTTGTATGTCCATGCAGTTACACTTTGCCTTCTGAACTTGACTTCGCCCATACCAAGTGAAGAAAGGGATAGCTTTAAATTCGAGCTTTGCCTGGATTTCTATTTTTGGCATTGGAAACAATAACAACTTGCTCACCAAGGAGGTGCAATTATTTACCTGTGTTTCAGTTGGAATCTTTAAGCCTCTCTAACTGATGGTGAAAGACAATGTCAGTTCTAGAAAGGAAGGCTTTGAATATACCATACTGATTTTCAGTGCATCATATTCAGCCCAAAGAATGTTGAGTTCACATTGTGCATAACTAATGTCTTTGCCTAGATTAATAATGAAATTACTAGTCTCACCATGAAATCCTATGTTTACTCATGCCAAACATTAAAAAACATCTATTATATATTTATATATTTATTG
>VZRS01005638.1:291606-308185 GCA_013398055.1 Ifrita kowaldi | reverse complement strand
TTTCCATATTCTCAGCATCTTTTGCCAGGCAATAAGGCTTTCCTCTTTCATCTTCCCCAACAGTGTCTGCCTCCTTCTCCTCAGGGGGAGGACTCCCCACACTCTTCCCCTGTTCCAGTATGGGGTTCCTCTCACAGGAGACAGTCCTCCATGAACTTCTCAAGTGGGAGTCCTTCCCACGGGCTGCAGTTTTCCCCAAACTGCCCCAGTGTGCGTCCCCTTCCATGGGGTCAGTCCTTCAGGCACAGCCTGCTCCAGCATGGGTCCCCCATGGGGTCACAAGTCCTGCCAGAGAACCTGCTCCAGCATGGGCTTCTCTCCAGACAGGAGCCTGCCCCAGCACGAGCCTCCCACCAACCACAGCCTTCCTGAGGCACCCCACTGCTCCAGTGGGAGCTCCTCCACCTCACTATGGACCTCCATGGGCTGCAGGGTCACAGCTGCCTCACCGTGGCCTGCACCACAGGCTGCAGGGAAGTTCCTGTCTGTCCTTCTCCACTGACCTGGGTGTCTGCAGAGTTCTTTCCCTCCTGTATTCTCATTCCTCTCCTCTAGCTGCTGTTGCACTGCTGTAATTTTTCTTCTTAAATACATTATCCCAGAGGTGCTACCAGTGTCCTTGATGGGCTCTGCCTTGGCCAGTAGTGGGTCTGTCTTGGAACCAGTTGGCACTGACTCTAGGGCACATGGGGAAAGCTTCTAGCATCCTCTCATGGCAGCCACCCCACCAGTTGCCCTGCCACAAAAATCCTGCCACGCAAACCTAATACAGCTAGATGATAACAGGATTTCATTATGGTCTTAATGAATGAGTGATTGTTTTACCTCTCCGTCTTAAATCCCTACTGCAGCATGCAATGCATGCAAATATGAATGTATAGAGCAGAGTTACCACAGAGCCCAGGATTGAAGGATCCCATCCTGACAGCTCCTATACATTATGCAGGAGGCTGCTGGTTGTACAACTTAAGCTTTACCCAACACACAATTGTCCCTTTACTCCTCCTCCACTTTTATATAAGCTCATGACTTAAGTGATTTGAGCCATAAGAAACCAGCATCTCTACACTCCACACTCCCACAAACACAACCCAAACCACTTCAGATGAATAATGAAGAAAAGTAAACAGTATCACAGCTACTTCTGTAAAGCCACTTGAGTGTGCTTATGGAAGCTGAAGCAAGATTAGAAAGTCACTGGAGAAGTAAAATCAACTATAAAGTTAACCTTATTATAAAAGTGTTGGAGAAGACTGTTACATGAGGACTTCAGGCAGGCAAAGATGGACCTCGTGAAGGAGTGAATAAGCTGAAAGGGAGGGGAATGTTTTAACCTTTTGAGGCTTAAACGAAAAGCAATAAAGAATGTTGAGCCTGAGGAGTTTCAGCTGCACAAAGGAAAACTTTGTATGTCCATGCAGTTACACTTTGCCTTCTGAACTTGACTTCGCCCATACCAAGTGAAGAAAGGGATAGCTTTAAATTCGAGCTTTGCCTGGATTTCTATTTTTGGCATTGGAAACAATAACAACTTGCTCACCAAGGAGGTGCAATTATTTACCTGTGTTTCAGTTGGAATCTTTAAGCCTCTCTAACTGATGGTGAAAGACAATGTCAGTTCTAGAAAGGAAGGCTTTGAATATACCATACTGATTTTCAGTGCATCATATTCAGCCCAAAGAATGTTGAGTTCACATTGTGCATAACTAATGTCTTTGCCTAGATTAATAATGAAATTACTAGTCTCACCATGAAATCCTATGTTTACTCATGCCAAACATTAAAAAACATCTATTATATATTTATATATTTATTGACATTTTATTTACTTAGCCCTCCTAAGTCAAACATCACTTCCTCGGCAATGCAACATGCCATACAATGTAATTTCGTGTCGTCACCCTCAGTGACAAGACCCTACGTATTTTGCATAGCTTTAGTGAGTTGACTTCTGATTTGTGCTAGCAATGACAGACGATGGGTATTTTCCCCTTCCAGTGATGAATATGGCCTTAGTACATACTTAGTGGGGAAAATGCACTGACATTTTTCAGAGTAAAAGGTTCTCTATGAACGCAGAATATTGCATGCAACACTACATTTCTGTCATTGCAATTATTAGGCTTACATTATTACTGCCTTAAATGAAACATGACTATTTTGCCACAAAATGCAATGATAAAAAATTTTAGTCTGGAAGATTAGATTGGGCTTGCAGTCAGAAATAATAATCAGTGCTTAGCATGTGATGTTTTTCAATTTTCTGTATGACAAAACCAGCAGACTAAAATTGTTTTTTTGTACTTTCCTGAGGGCTTTAGCTCCCTCCAAAAATAAGGGCACTGATTTTTCTGGGCATACATGTAAGAGGAAATAACTAGTAAAGCATGCCGAGAAATATGGATCTATTATTTTAATGCACCCATACAAAAGGCAATAATTTTTGTTATAACTATTGTGGACCATTTTATCCACCCAAAAGATAATAAACCAAAAATAGGCAAATTTAATATCCAAAATTAATTTGAAATAGCCATTGCTTGCCTTGCTAAAAAGGCACCTTACCCAAAACAGGAAAAGAAAATTGACCCTCCAGATGTTCTGAAGATAACCAAAAATCAATTCCTTTAAACTAAGCTGGAAAACAAAAAAGTGTGACAAACCCCACAGAACTGTAGGAAACAAAAATAAACTAAACAAATGCCTTAACTGCACACTCTGAATATGAATTTAGATACATTAGTAACATGGGTGTCCAGGCTTAGACTTCTGTTTATATGAAGTTTGATTTCACTGCTACATAAAAATTAAATTTATGATATTTATCTGCTAGTCTTGCCTAGAAGAATGCTTTTCTATACACCTAATTAAACCAGTAGATTTTTAGGAAAGTAATGTCTTAAACAGAGATACTGCTTGTCTTAAAATAAAATAAATTCATATGTCACCTCTCTGAAATGTGATTTCATTTCAGACCAGACACTTAGTTGCTAAAATAAAATAGCCTATTTAAATAATTTGACTCATCTATCTTTTAGTCCAGACCTAGTTAATTGAGTAGATACAAAGTGAATTAGAAACTTGACAAATAGTTTCTTTAACAGGAATACCTATCAGTTGAGTTTGTAGGGTCAGCCTGGTAACGGGCAGTAAATTATCCATGAATTAGCAGCTGTGGGACAGAGAATAAAAAGGCATGAAATGTAACTGTCACATTGAGAATACACAGGTTGGTGATGTTTCATTGATAGAGATAATATCAGCTTTTCTCTTGTTTAAACACACCCGAGTTCCTGTTTTTCACTTCTGTAACTGTTTCCTCTCTTACCATGTACATTTTCAGCCATCAGTTTACTCCCAAGAGATCCAAGATTATCATCCATGCGTAACACAGCATTTTTCGTAAGTCCTGTCCTCCCTGTATTCCCCTGTTGTCCTCACTTGGCCTGATTTTAACATTATTTGATAAGCAGCTTTTGCTGCATATGTGATCTGTGGAGATTTGCTCCTTTTGATAAGGGAAAAGCCACTGAGGTCTTAGGAGATACACATGGCAATGACTAGATCTGATTAAAAGAAAGCAGTATTTAATGACATTTAAAGGAATGAATAGCCTATTTGACAGAACTATGTTTCTACTCTGTCTTTATGGGTGGCAATTCCATGAGACACTCCGGAAAGGGTTTAGACACTATGGTCACAGCAGAGAGGATTTATTGTGGATATATGTGGTCACATTTCAGTATCCCTCAGGGGAATTTTTGCCCTAAAGTGTATTATAAAATGGAAAGAGGAAAGCATCGAAGATCACTACTAGAATATGCACATAAAGATGTGCACAGACACACACTTACACATCTCATTCTGCAAGCTTTCAGCAGGTCTGAGACAGCCAGTAAAAGGCTCTTAGCCCTGTGAGGCTTTGATCATCAATCCAAAAATACAAGCTATAAATTATAATCAGTAGCGATATAAAGCAATAATTGCAACCAAGGAATTTCAAAGCAGTCCTGATGCCAAAATGGTTTCACAGACACTGAACAGTTTTTTGAGCAACACACATTTTTCAAGATCTGTTTTTCCACAGAAGATGCTGAGAAAAAAAAAAAAAAAAAAGGCTAAATTAGTCTAGTCTATACTTGGATTACTGCTGCTTGCCCAGAGGATTGAAGAGTCAGAAATAAAATAGGTCTGACCACTGGATGTCACTCTCGACTTAAACCACGTTACATTAACTGCACTTCCGGCAAAAGGAAATTCTGGGTGTTTCTGTCATTGTGTCTAAGATACAGCATGGCTGAACCTTCAGAGGGATGGTTGAAGGTTTAAACTGCTGCTCTGCCAGCAAATTCCTGAATAACCATACTTAGATCTTTTTGGACTTTGCCTCAGTTTCCCAATCCGCAAACCACTAGTGAAATGAAACCACTCTTTCTTTATCCCTAGGAGACGTTAAGAACTAATAAGACAGAAGACCTGTGTCTGAGAAGCACTGTGAAAATGTTGTCAACAACATATACATAATCTAGGAAATAAATGTAATTTTTATAAAACTGTGGTAGTATATTATATTATATTATAGCATAGAGTTACAGAAGGATTTGAGTTGAAAGGCACCTTGGAGATCCTCTAACTCCAACCTTCCTGCCAAGTGCAGGGACATCTTCCTCTAAGACTAGGCTTCTCAAAGCCCCTTCCAACCTGGCCTCGAACACTCCCAGGGATGGGGCATTCATGATTTCTCTGGGCAACTTGTGCCAATACCTCACCATCCACACAATAAAGCCCTGCTTATGTCTAACCAAAAACTACCCTACTACTACTACTGCAGAAGTACTTTTCAGGACTCTTTCAGTACTCTTGTCAGTACTATGACTACCACTGTACTTTCCTAAAAGTAACACCCATTTTTGGACAGCAGAGAATCCAACTTTTAGTAAGGGCAAATATTTACAACTAGAAACATAGTATTTCATGAAATACTGCTAATGTTTTGGGGTTTTTTTCAGATCTGATGGTCATCAGATATTCATTTAACTATTGAAAATCAGAATCTCTATCATATTCAATTCAGTCATTTCCCTAAATTGTGTTGAATATATAACGGTCACAATGCCAATGTAGAATTTTTGTGAGACTTACCAACACTTACTTATTGGACCTAACTGGAGAACTTCTCTGAGAAAATTTCTTGGAGTGATTTCCCAATAGGTTGTGGCCCTCTGTTTCAGGTGGGTCTTGGATGTCAAGTCAGCCACAGGTGGCCCCTAAGCAGGAGTCAGCCCTTGCAGTATCAAAAAACCACATCCCTCTCTGCCTCAAGCCCTAGTTCTCACATATTTTTAGAGCACCTTGCATGCTAGTAGTCCATTATTTAGCTGGGCTTTCAATGAAATGGATTTTTTCTAAAGAATCCAGATTTTGTTTCTGTAGCTGTTCTCCACAAACACAAAGAAGACTAGGAAAAATCAGGTGGGGATCTCTGATGACCCCTCCTGACTGGGCTCCTCACATGAGAGCAGCCTGCCCCACCAGCAATCCTGAGATCCATTGTCACTACATCCGAACATCGGCTTGTGCGGCTGTGGCCAAGACAGCCATGGGACTTCATCTTCGGAAGAGTGTTTTGCTTGTAAAAGTTTTATTGTGGGATGTTCAGCAGAAGAGCCGGGAGGGACCATGTTGGGGTGGGGGAAGGGGAGGAAAGCATGGAGGAAAGCAAAAAGAACATGCAAAAAACAAGGGGGTGAAAGGGACCACTCATGCACAAAGAGGCATGGTCAGGACACTTACTGACATGGACTGCGCCTGATCAGCGTGCTCTGCCTTGTCTTCTCGTTAAACCCCATTTCTTCCCTTGAGCAAGGGACCCTATTCTGCATGCATCTGTGGCCATGGCAAACCTACATGCTAAGCAGCTGACATGGAAACCACTCATCATGGGGCCTGATCTGTCCTTTGAAAATGTACATGACGACAAATTTTTCCTCTTGCTTTCTCTCAGTATTGTAAAACACAAAAGGCTTTTGAGAGTACTTCAGCCATTTACAGCAATACTGAATTCAACAGTATTAGTCTGTGAGAATCACAGATCTTCCCACATTCTGCCCTCTGCATGCAAGAAGCATCAACAAGCATCAACATTTATTACCAACAAGAAAAACGAGGTATATGAAGCCACAACTCCATAAAAGTTTTCTTTGTGTCAAAAGCTCATAGTTCATTTAGGAGAATCAAGAGATGTACCACATATAAAGACAAAACTCTAACTATGGTAGCACCTTGCTTCCCGAATAGCCAGCCTTGTCCTTCAGCATTTGGTGTCTTCTCCCAAACACACTGAGCACTATGTTTGCTATAAGCAATTAACTGTGGCCTGAAATACGACCAAGACTTTCCCAGCAAACACCCTGCAAGTACTGTTCAGTGGTGGTGGTGGTGTGTTGCGGTGGCTCAGGCCCCGCAAGGCTCTGAACTCATCTCCTGGGTCCATTTCCCCCCCCGCGACAGTCTGGCGGAGGACGAGGACTCCATCTCAGACCCAGGAGAGGGCACGTCAGCACCCGAAAATGGCATGTCGCCCGAACTGCCAATCTAACAGTCACCGCCTTTAAGGCGTTCCCGAGGGCAGGCCGTTCCATCCCCCGTTCCCGAGAGTTCCGTCTGTTCCTACTGTTTATTGGTTAATGATCGTGTGCATATTTATGTTGTTGAGTTTAAATATTTATGATGTTCTGGAAGCTTCTTCAGTTCCTGTTTCCCCATTGGCTTTAGTATTGTTGTCCCGCCTTTCGATTGTTCCTATTGGTCACATGTCAATCCCTATCAAACTGTGATTTGCTGTACC
The DNA here is from genome assembly GCA_013398055.1 of Ifrita kowaldi. Taxonomy (NCBI): domain Eukaryota; kingdom Metazoa; phylum Chordata; class Aves; order Passeriformes; family Cinclosomatidae; genus Ifrita; species Ifrita kowaldi. The sequence goes on along the minus strand of VZRS01005638.1, from coordinate 301,338 downwards.
TTTTCCCCGCCTTGTCTCCTCCCCTTACTGCTACTCTGTATAAAACCCCACGCCCTGAGAATTCTGCGCCTCTTTGGGACCCTTCCTCCTTGTGCTCAATAAACCAGTTCCTGTGTTTCACCCAAAGGGGTCCTCCTCAGCGCCTTTGTTCCCGCCGTCTTCTCGCCGCTTCAATCTTTCTCCAGCTCGACCCGCAACACTGTGGTGTGCCCACCTATTGAGGCTTGCGGGCCCATTGCCTAGCAGCTCCTTGGTCGCCAAGCAGCAGTCTCCTGACAGGGCCACTGGGCAGCCCAGGAGTCAGGCGAGACCGCAGTGGTGATTGGGTTAAACACCCCAGTTAGTGGGAAACCTTCTGTAGGGTAAGTGACCAAACTCATTGGAACTAGAAAAACGGGCAGGAAGCCAGAGGTAAAGGAAAACAAGTGGAACTAACTACTCTTTTTGTTGCAGACCTAACACACAGAAATAACAAACAAGTAAGTCTGTTACCTTGTATGTCGCATTTCCACAGAAAATTACATTTAAATTTCTTTCTAAAATACTACCAGCCCTATTTCTTCTGACAGAGATGTCTCAAAGCTAGCTCTGATATGAAAATACTAATATATCCTATTCACACTGGTCTTCTGTGAATGAAAGGCTCCATAGTTTAAACTTCTCCATTTCCTGTTTATTCACTTTCTCTTCTCTCAAAGTACAGAAATCCTACAATGTGTCTAAAATGATAATTTCCTATGCAACATTAGTAAGCAGTCTCCTGGCTGAAATTATCTGACCTGGTACAGTCACTGCACTTGATACATGCAAATAATTATCTTACCTATAAAAATATACGTACACAGAATTCCAAATTGATTGAATGGTCTGTTTATCACTAACAGTTTGACTAGCTTGCTTTTTCTAAAATCAGCCAAAACATTGTTTTTCTTTCTCATAGAACAGCAGCAATTTCCTACAATGGCAAGTTTCCATGGAGAACATATGTAAATTTTGTCAGTTTGAATTTTCAAACTCCTGGGCAATGAGATTTGCTTGCTAATTCAACACTGGAAGCAACAATAACAACAAAAAAACCTCCTCCCAAACCCAAAACAAACAAATAGACAAAACAAAAAACCCAACCCAACCAAAAAAAAAGCAAACAAACAAACAAACAAACAAACAAACAAACAAACAAAAACGATAAATTCCTTATCACCTATAAGGAAGAAACAGTAGAAGCTGCAGGGTACTGCCATAGATAGTGTGGTTACTGCCTTCATCTATGTTTTCTAGCTTCTACAGCATCCCACCAAGTGGACAACATGAAAAGCCACTGCCACCAGTCAAACCAAGCATTCCAAGGCATGCATCCTATTTCTGTATTCCTGTAGATCTGGTCATGAGATACTTTGACACAGACATATCTACAGAAAACATTAGAATTATTTCAAACTGGCTGTAAAACTTGTTTGTTTATGCATGTGTTGTGGTGCCAAGCAGATTACTCAGACACAAGGACAGTCTACTGAGGCATCAGCCTCAAACTTTACATGAGACTTCTGGACTGGATCACACCTTTATGTTAAACTTGTGTGTCAGCTTGAAGACACATCTTCTCCACATAAAAATACTACTTCATTGAAATAAAGGGAATCTGAGTGCTAAATATCCCTTGTATAGCTCTGAATGAAACCAAATTTTGTGTTTGATCACTGTCTATCATAAAAAAAAATTACCTGCATATGCGCTATCTTCTATTTGCTAACAGTCTTACCTCCCCTCTCCTGACTGAGCACAAGATTTGCCATGTTTCGATTTGAGAACTTAATGGTTGTGGCTGGTACCACGAAATCTAATTTTAAATAATTATTATACACCTACAAATTGAGAAAATAAGAAAGCTATAAACATATCATCAGAAAGCTCCTCAGTGTGCTAAAATCCAAGCAAGAAACTGAGATGTGACATGAACTAAACTGCTAAGTTGGATTCAGAAATGAACTCAAAGGCTATGGGAGGAGATATAAACACATTTGCTGTTTCTACACATGAATACATTTGTATTTAGTGAATTATATTTCACTGCCAGCCTCTAAATGACCTATATTGACTGGGGTTTTTTTATTTGATACAAGTAGGAGGCATGAAAACAGAACTGGAAAAGAAGCAGGATCAGAGTGTGTATAAAGATTTTGATTCACAAGCACTGGATTAACATGGTGCTAAAATAAAACCTTATTAATTTACTGCTGCTTATGGATGATTTTAATACTATCAAGAATGTAATAAAAAATGGCTTTACATAAAGCAAAATACTTTTAACTCCCTTCGAATAAACTACAAAATGTTTAAGCACAACATATTTCCTATTCAGAAAGTAAATTTTAGAAGATATTCAGTTATTTCTGAATGCTAGTATCTTATATTTTCAGGAAGGAAAAAAAAATTGTGAATTCTTTTCTTTAGAGCTCTAAAGAGCCATGAAAAGCAGTATTTTGTTCTAATGAAAAACTAATTATTGCCATCACCTTCATCATCAAAAGCCACAAAAAGAACAAAAAAAGGTAGAAAAAAGTATGCATCATTAGCATCTTAAGCACTTTCCCCTTTCCCACATTTTGAAGGCAAGTATTCTGGCATGGCCTAAGGGGGCTGCATTTCCACTACTTAAAGAATTTACTTGTCCTGTGGGTGAGCTCCTGTATCACATTATAAAATCCACTGGCCAATACCAGATCCATCAAGTCTCACGCATTCAAACAAGCCTTATGCATGTGTTTATCACCCCCCTCGGTGCCAATCACTTGTGAGTTTGTACTGACACGGTGCTGCCTCTTCCATGCTGGATGAAACTTAACCTTTCCCACTATTGCAGCAGTGTCACTGTGGCATGAATCTGGACTAGGAGAGCAAGGTGAGAACCCAGAATAGCACTCACATATATGTGAAAAAATATTTTCTTAGTCTTGGTGGGGTGGATACAATTCAATCCAACTTCCTGGTACTAACGTTGTTTTTTTGTTTGTTTGTTTGTTTGGGTTTTTTGGGTTTTTTTTGGTTTTTTTTTTTATATCTGAAGCAGTATTCCAGGTCCCAACTCCACCATCCTGTGCTCTCAGCTCAAGCATGGAGAAACTGCACTGACAGTACCTCCCTAGTGCATGGAAGAGTGTCTGCCCCACCCCTGCCAGCCACCACTTCACCACTTGCCACTGGTTTTCAGTATCCTTTGGAAGCTACTTCTCCTACTCCTAATTCTTAGAGTTCTAAAATTTTTCAAGTGAGAAAGAAGACAATTCTACACCTGCAGCCAAAGGTAGCTTTTCATACATCAGTAGAACAACCCAATGAGTAAGTTTTCATCATAAAATGGTAATGGAATTTTAAAAATAACTATCGGCAAGTTCCAGTTACAGGAAAATTCAGCCTCTTAGCACACAGCTATTTCTCAGTTATATGCACAAGAACAGTTTATGGAAATCAGAAGATATCCATTTTCTTCTCTCTCGCTTGAGACTATAAATGAGAAACAGTCTATGCTTAAGATTTTTTGCAACTATCTTTGCTGGTGTCTGAGAGTTTCACAGACAATCAATTTTCACAAGACTTGTGAAATCAGCAGTTGCATGATCTGTCTGCCAGAGACAGATTCATGCCAACACACATTTTATTTTGGCCACCCAAAAGACCAAACACTATGGGGTTGTTTGTTTTTTTTTTGTTTTAGAATGCTTGACATCACGGAAAGAGCTTTGTTTTTTAAAACATACCTTTCCCTCGACTGCAGTTGCAAGGGTTTCGCATGCCTGCCCAACAAAGCCTAGATTTTCAAGGCAGTTAGACAGATTCTATTCTGGATTAGTATCCCAAACATCAGTATCTACAGGAAGCCAACAGGCAGTCTCCTTGACTTCAAATAGCATTGTTAGTCCGATGCAGTGCAGATATGAAAGAGAAAATCATAGCAACAAGGGGCTGTTGAAATTTGTAACACATTCAATACCAATTGCTGTTTCCAATAGGAAATAGCTTCCCTTCTCACGTACAAAGAATTATCTAGCATTTTCAGTAAAGCAAGTCATTTCAAACTAGTTCAGTCACTCATTGAAACCCCACTAAACACTTCTCATATTAAGTATATTTTCATATAATGTAGTAAATGGACTCTTATCTCAGCAAGTATTTAGTCAAGACCTTTTCAACTCAACCCAGAAGCAGTGAATAAATTACATTAATTAGAAATTTCATGAAAAATACCAATTATCTACTGCTGGGGACTCTGACATGTTTTGCCTACTCAACACCTGTGTTGTTAGATTAAAATGTTCTTTGAGGCATAGACTGCTTTTATGCCTTATGAAAGATTCTTCATGCTTAGCAAATAAACAATATGTGTTTTGCAGATCCACTACTGGAAAGTAGTTATCATCTATTAAAGGAAATATTTTTCCATCTGGTTTTAAATAGCATAGTAGAAGAAAGTAAGATTTAGCTGTAATGTTCATTAGAAGAACAACTTTCAGTTCTTTATTGTGTGATTTTCAGTTCATATTTAAGCTCTTGCTTAGAACAGGGAAACGGGTCATTTTCAGCTGCATTACGTCTATTGAGCTAGACCAATTCAACTCAAAAGCTCAAAACCCAGCAACTTAGGCACAGTTCAACTCTTTCTGCTCCACTTCTTTTTTTGCCATAAAAGCACCATCTTTAAGAATTAAAAAAACCAGACAAATGTCACGTGGCCAGCCAAAAGTGAAAAAAACCCTTTTTCTTTTTTTCTCCCACATCTTGCAAACACAAGAAGGGATAGGATCACTGTGAGGCACAGACATGGAAATTAATTTCTGCTGTCACAAATTTTGCATAGGCAATTAAGTCATCCTTGAGAGTTGAATCTAGTGGGAGAAATCTCCAAACTCCAAAAGCTTGGGATTTGTCTTTACAGGTAGAATAATGAATTCAGCAGTTCCTGTTGGGACTGTGATTATGACCCAAGTGATCAATCAATCTGTGTCTGCACGAACATGAGAGAGCTACTGACTTTGGCTTGGGGATAAAAGCATTTTATTCAATGTTGTTTTAGGACAAATTAGACAAACAGCCAAACCACGGTGGTCTTGTGTTGGTACACACTGCCATAAGCGACTTCTCCAGCCCTGTGGGTCATGGGAGGTAAGGGAAAGATAAGGAAAGCAAGAAACTCGTGTTTAGCACTTTCCTGTGTTCTATTCACAGCAACTAAGGCAGGTCTGCCTGTTGCAATGTTTTTTATATATATATGGTATACATATACCTACTCAGACAGAAATATCGCATTTTCTATATCACAGAAAGTGATACACACCCACACCACATTCAAAGACTATTAACTTTGTTTAAAACTGATTCAGAGGTACCACAAAAGTGGAAACAAAACAGGAAGTAGCTGACAAGAACCCGTCTGTTGAAGAAAGTTCTGTAATGCTCCAAACTGAATTTGAGAAAGAATCTATTACTCTTGGCATTTCTGTTTTTGTTCTTCTCAGTGCTAAAAATTACAAATGTTTTATTGGTGGCTACCTTATAAGAGTGTCTGTGGCCTGGGAAAATGATGAAATCCACAGAAGAAAGAACACATTTCCTTCCATATAGTCTACAAACTGATGCAAATTTAAAACTCAGGATGTTTGGCATGAAACTTTTGGCATGATTTCCTTTGTCCAAATTCAAAGTCAATTGATTAAAGTTGCATATTAAGATCCTGTGGAATTCTGTACGATACTCTCAGGATCCGCTCTAATTACAGGTAACACACTTCCCTGGGAGACTGCATGTGTAATTCAAAGGTGAACCAGGTTATTGTCTCAGGCAGAGTTGCCACTGGCTCATCATGAAAACCATAAGGAATACCGTGATCTAATGTCAGTTGTACTAATAAACTGATACAGAATGCTCTGCCAACACCCAAACTCCTGTGCTCAAAAGAAGCAGCCTTAAGGGATGCTAGTCCACAAAAATTACTCAAGCCTTTTGTCTGGTTCAGCCATTCAGCCTGATTCTGGGGGGAATTTAGGTGACACAGGCATCATAGGTAGAACAAGACTGAATGGCCATAGACTTGATGAAGCTGGGTAGTCAGACATGGCAATTACATCTATGCATAAGTCAGAGGATGCAAGCTGAAAACTGTGAGGCAAATTAAGAAAACAGAAGGGCCAGGGTTTTTTTCATTTTACAATCTGAATTGTAATTACTAGTTACATAAATGTTGTTTCTTCGTGACAATTTGGTTAGCTAAATCACTCCTGCATTAGCTAAATGCAGTTCCTTGCATATCACAGGGAATCCTGATATGCAATATTCACATTAATCTGCTCCATGGAAGTTAACTTCAGTATTAGGCAGGACATGAAAAGCTCAGTACAGGAATATATGACATATGAGGAGCATATAAGGGAATTGCTTTATGGAGACTAAAGAAGGTTACTAAAGAGGTAACTGATGTGCTCCACAACAAAAATAAACCTGTAGAAAAGACTGTGGGAGTTTGCTCAGAGGCACAGAGAAGGGACAGGAGGCAGTGGTCACAAGCATCAATAAGCACCGTTCCCAATGTACAGAGGTAAAACACCCTGTTGGGGTCATCAAGACGAGGACAGATTGCCCAAGCAGTACCTCCTTGAAGGTTCTCACAACTCAGCTGAGCAATCTGACCTTACTTTGAAATTTGTTTTGCTTATCAGGAAGCTGGACCAGATGAGCCCCAGATATCTACAGCAGTGAAGAACTTTCTCACTATGCTCAAGACATCAAGTAAAGTTCCTCACACACATGCATCCAGACAGAAGAAAAGAAAAGAGTCTGTGGCCCTGGAAGAAGGCAGCAATTCAAATATTGGTGCACTTCTCCAAATACCACTGGTAACTGATAAGGGAGAAGACCTTCTACATGTCTGACATTCCTGGCTTTTATCACCACACAGTTTGAAATCCATCCATGGCATAAGTCATCATGGATACAGAAAAACCAGTAAGGCTGGGGGTAGTGCACAGTTAGTGTGTATGAGTCTGGCTCAGCCTACCAGGTGGTTTCGAACTAACATTAACCATAAGAAATACAATTTTTTACTTCCTGGGGGACAAAACAAAAATCCCAAAAGGCAAACATCTGGGGAGAAAACGAATACAATTGGCTAGACCAGTACATGAAAGCAATAAATGTGGAGACTTCTGTGCAAAAAATACATTGGACTCTCGAGTGGTAGCACTATTTCTGTTCAATATTTTGTGTTGTCTTAAAGGGGAAAGGCTTGAAAGTTATCTGTCATGAGATGATCCACATGTTAGAATAAGCATAAACTATAATTGCAAAAAATAGCTTGTTTCCTTACGCAAGATATGTTGCAAATATGAATTTGGTTTGAATAGTTAACTGTATTTCCCAATTGTACTTAATTGCATGTAAGTTGTAGCTGCACTCATCTGAGTATGTGTTTTCTTTCACATATTTCTAAAGACTAACAAGTACATTCCTTGTCTTGGTAAGAGCACTAAGTTTTATAAAGAATCAAGAAGCAGCCAAGAACACTCCCTGGCAGCCTGTTTAGAGGGAGAAGAGCATGCTTTGAAGCAATCAAAAGGGAAGTGCAAGCTGAATCTGACACAGTCTCCAGGTTTGGCACGACAGCAGTAGTCCCCCTTATTTGACATAAGCAAATACATTGTAGTAAAAAAATCAAACAAACCTAATCAAACAACAAAACACCAAAACCAGCCAAAAAGCCAACCAAACAAAACAACAAAAACCCCCAAGCCCAAAAGTGTAAATGGGTGGATAAAGAGTGATTTTTTTTCTCCTCTTTGTGCTTAGTCCGTGGTAGGATTGAGAACACTATGCGGAGAACATCCACTTTTCCAGTCCCTAGTGTACTATTTAAGAGAGAAATAGTTCAGATAGATTACATGAACTGCTGCTTACTTAGTAAAGACAGAGAATCTGAATAATCTCTTAGGGGAATCATCAGCTTTGATTTTCTTTCTACTTCTAGAGGTCATTGCCTCCTACCTCCTGCAATGAAGCACAGCAGTTTTGGAAGGGGCCATTACAGAAAATTATAAAAGAAATCCAGATCCTCCAAATTCATTATCTCCATTTCTGCCACAAAAACTAGTAATCCGAGGAGGCACCGGATCTGCTCTCTGTCCTGGTACAGATGTGAAACAAGATGTTTCTATCTCCATGTAAAAAGACACTGCCAGACACAGCAAACTAAACACTTATCTAAATTATGGGTAAAACACTGTTCCTTTATTCATTTAGGAAATATAGTTGAACTAAGCCCAAGGATTCAAATATAACTGAGAACTACTTAAATTCTGTAAGCTTTTCCATTGCATGTGCCACTTCTTTCAGACACAAGACCCCCTTAATTTATTTCTGGTGAAAGAAGAAAATTAGTTCTTGCTTTCCCCCTAATGCTGTTACTAATTGCAATCACTCCTTCCAGTGCAATAACATTAAAACGATGCAGGAAACCCAATTCCTAAAGCATTTTTAATGCAACTTCCATTCTAGGCAGTATAATGACATTAAAACTCTCTGATGTACTGTGCAAATGGGTAGAGATGTACTGTGCCTACTCTGGCTTCTCAGGGAGAGTGAAAGCAATACAATATTGATGAGGTGGGTTCTGGCAATGAAGAAAATTCCCTTTTTCTGAAGCAGTCAACTGTTACAAACTAATTCGCAGAGCTAGCTCTCTTCTGACAAGTCCCTTCAGTGCAGCTTCCCCTGACACAGAAAGTGACAGGCTTAGGAGCTGTGTCTCCAGCATCGTGTCTGCTAATGTCCTCATGGGCTACCCTGGCAGAAGATAAACAAAACAGAGACACTGATGTTATCTGAACACTGAGCCGAAATAACAACATCTGCAATGTTGCACACACACAGTTGGATTTTTGGTTCTTTTTTTTTTTTTCTAAAGCAGGGGGAGAGAGAATGTTATTAAAAAATCGGGTCCTGATTAACAGTGTAGGCAAGAGATTCACGGAGGAGTCCCAGCAGAAGGGGGTCTCCTGGGAGCTGAGGGCAGCTGTGCTGGCAGCTTCTGGCTGCCTGCTGCTCTGGCAGCCAGCAGTGGGGCTCCCAGGGCCAGCTGGGGACAGGACAGACACACGTGCATCTCTCTTCTGAGCAGCCTGCGCTGCCAGGGCTGCGCTCCCTGAGGAGCAGAAGGCTGTTGACTGCAATATGAAATTGGAGTATGAGCTGCTGGTAGAGAGCTCAGGGAAATCATGCAGATGCTGTTGCCCTGGCAGGCGAAGGAGGCAGGAAAACATTCACTTCCTGTGTTTCCAAGACAGAAAGTCCCTCACCACTACTTCTGATGATGACCCACACTACGGGAGAGAAAAGAAGAGCACCCATTTTACAAGTAAATATGAATAAATAATTTATATGTAACACATTTCAATCACATAAGTCTACATGCAGGAAGAAGTAATGATATACCATAAATTTTTTCCACTGCTTTTTCCAACCCTGTTGCAAGAACTTTGCAAATCTGACTCTAAAACCTCCCATGCAGAAGCAATAATGCATAGAGAAAACTTTTATACACAACACTTATTCAAAATTAACCTGCACACTTTAGCAAGGGATGACTTAAGTCCTACCTTCAGTTAGAGAGTAAAATTATTTCAACTGCATCTGAAACAAATTCGCATCATAACCGAAACACAGCTACAACTAAAGAAAAAAGCTCCCCCC
>VZRS01005638.1:261534-291578 GCA_013398055.1 Ifrita kowaldi | reverse complement strand
AAAAAAAAAGGCAAAAAAGCAGCCAACTAGTTTTATAACAAATCCTAATTACTCAGATAAACATGCATGAGCATGCCAGTAAAATCTATAATGAAAAGAAGTCATGTTGGATGGATAGTGAAGGTCGAGTTTAAGGAGGCAGATATAGGTGGCTCACTCAGTTTCATTTAGAGTTTTTACTATATGCCAAAACCCCCAGTTGCGATACAGCTGAACTGAGTGAGGGAAAGACATATTGTGTATGAGAGTGAGCACCTGAACTACCTGTTTTGAAGAAGAGATTAAGATAAATGCTCATGAAGATCACAAATCATAAGTGAAAGCTGAAAAAAACCCTGAGATATTTAGCAAAACTTAAATCCAGTAAAAAGTAACTATAATTAACTAAAAGGTTTTTTTTCCATATAATATGGAAAACAAGAGTTAGGATTAGATATAATTACAAATAATTGTACCATTCACTCCTCTGTTAGACATGATTGCTATACATGCATATGATCATGCTTCTGCAATATGCCAGACATTTACTATTCAGGGTAAAACTGAAGCTTTTCCATTTATAACTTCTGTAAGATATCTTGAAGAGTTGTACAACGGTGGAAGCATTAGTCAGAGACAGGATGTTGTTTAGAACATCTTTGCTTTCTTACATTTATATACCTTAACACATAACAACTTGCACCTCACTTTCTATGCTCAGACTCACAACACATTTCAATATTTAGGAGAAACTTCACAAATGCAACATGTACTCACAAGCAGAGAAGCTATACATTAGCTTTACTAAACACATAGGATTAATATCAACAGGTTAAGAGATCTCAAATTTAAGCCTCTTTATGCCCAAGTCTATTTAGGACATCTGTACTATAGATTCACTGCCGGCTTCAAACTCTCAGCATGATTCACTTCACAGAGAGCTTTGCCACATTGTTTAGGAAATGAAAGAAAGGAAAATGTAGGACTTTTATGAGCAACCCTTTATACACTGAACAGTCATTCCTAGAAACGCATACAAGAAGTGCTGTTGATGAGCAGCTAACTGCAGCTTCAGCAATCCTCTGGGTACTCTACACCCAGAGATGTAATCCACTCGAGCCTAGCTCTTGTGGATGCACAAAAGGAGATTATATGCACAGTACTTTCACTCTCCTCAAATCCTGTGCAAGGGGTATTCAGCCTGTACTGCTGGGTGATTAAACACTGTGCTATAACCCACACTGGTGTCCCAGTGGATATGGTACCAGTTTCCTCAAAAGTGAAAGAAAGGAGTTTAAAACTAGGGTAATGTCTTTACCTCCCTGAGCAACCAAGAAAAGCTGTTCCTGTGGAAGGCAGCATCCCTTCAGTGGTTGAGAAGGAGATGTCACTCCAGTGCACATGCATTTGGTGAGAGGGGAAGACTATTACTGCAAAGTTCTCTAAGGACACCAGTCAGCAATAAGGTATCAAGCCATCTCACACACATTTACATCCAAAATCTGCAGCCTTCCAGACATGGTCTGGCCTGTAAGTCAATCAGTGCTTAGTACTCCATTTATTAAATGGAAATTGATATTTCAAACAATATTTCAAATGCCTAAGCACTTGTGAGAGCGTCTCTCACTGAAAGGTTCTGTAGAAAAGACCTTTGGAGAGAGAGTAAAGGAAAAATTTTGGTAAGATGCACAGTGTCTTTGTATGTGTTATTCAAGATGCCATGAAAGAATGAGAATGAAATATGTAAATATTTATGTAGCACAGCGTGTCTTGCCAAAAAAACCACAAAAAACCAAAACTGAACAAAACACAAAAAGCCCCAGGATATGAGTGAGATCAGCAGAAATGAGGTGGGCTGACTGAGGGATGTGTTCCAGTATTGCTGGCTGCTATATGTTTTACATGCTATGAGAGATCATAAAAGATGCATACACTTACAACTCACGTGAAGGTCACCTTAGCAGCTCACTTCTAATTCCATCTGGTTCTGGATTTAATTTTCACCCACGAAACAAACAATTAAAATAGATTTTCTATTTCTACGTGTCTTTGAAATACCTGTTTGGGTTTTTTTTCATTAGAAAAAAATCATCAAGATTTCTGTGCTAGTAATTTTTAAAAAGTTCCCTAGCCTTCTCTAAAATGTGTATTGATTTCTGTAGAAAATTAAATCATAACTAGGTTTTGGGTAAAAGAAAAGGGATAGCAGGGAAAGCAAGAATTTCCAGAATAAAGGACCAAGGAAGTTTAGAAAAAAGACTTTAAAAGCATCTTATAGCCTTGCTTTCCTTGGAACTTTTAGAGATGGAAGAGAGCTAATGCTCAGTATATTCTCCTCACACTACTGACTTGCACATATAATTCTTCTTCCCGGTACCCATGATAGAGACAAAAAGGCTACTCAGACCTTTCATTTGGATTCCAAAGCTTTTTCTTTCCTGAGTCTTCCCTCACCTTCTTTTTGAAGTGATTTTTTTTCCTTATGAACAGCATATTGCCTTATTTTGATGATCCCAGATTTCATATCTGATTCATTTTTTTTATGTACAAAAGAATCATTCAGAAGAACAAAGATATTTCCCATCTAAGTCACAAAGAGATCTCAGGTTTTGTATTTCAACATCCTTACTGAAAACACTTTTCCTGCTACTTTAACATAGCACAGCAAATGAATAAGTGTACAAAGTGAAACAGTTCCAGTGAGAAGTTCGATTATTTATGGTCTTAACAGCTGTAGTCTTTTTGGTTCCACTAAACCTCAAAATCTCCTACATTCAGTACAGCTGCCCATAGTACTGCACAATGTGTCTGGCTTTTCTGGCAAAATCCTGTCTGTCTTCCACCTTCATGGAAGGTACTAACACACATTGAGCAGAGCAGAAATGGAAAGACTGGGTATTTTGCAAATTAAGTTTTTAGCCTGAACAACACTGAGATAACGTTTTACAACTTTCTAATACTGTAAAAATATCATTATTCTGTCTGGTTGACATTAGTTGGGATAATACTAGTTATAAATTAGTATAAATTAACTAAATTGTGAGGATTATTAATAGGTACTGCTGTATTAAATTCCACTGCAATTCTGCCTGAGTTTAATGATCAGAGAGATGTGTAATACAGGATACAAGTCAATAAAATAGCATTTCTTCAGATAGATGGAAACAGAAAGATTTGTGCACATAGAAGGAATAATTCATGGCATATAGTGAGTGGAGGTCTCCTTTGTTTTCCATTCGAACAACTTCAGCAATCAGCATTCTTCCCTACCATAGAGGCAGTGGTTTATACATGGGGAAGAAATACATGGGTTAGGGAAAATGAACAATAGGGAAGTAGGAATTTACGGTTTACACAAAATTGTCATTGCCACAGTATGAGATTTTACATGGCTTTTATGGAAGCTGTCTGCCTTTCTCTCTGCTATCAGCTCTGCTCCTGACATATCCACAGATGGCTACGGCAGTAACTCACATTTACGAATAAGAGGTCTAAGTCCTGGTTCAATAATGACTTATTCTGTGCAATGTGGAACCTTTGAATTATCAAGAGGCCAGCATTTGCTTTGACTAGAAGCACCTTCCTGTTAGTTCAATACCATGTAAAGTTTTTGTTCAGCTATGTGATGTATTACAAATTACTCTCTTTTTTTTTTTTTTCCCCCCTTTCTCCTTCCTGGTAAACTAATTTAAAAAAATAATTTGAAGATTTGTGACTTGAGCTAAAAATTATATTTCTCTTGCAGTAGAAAATGATAAACAATCCCTTGTATTCTGAAGTCTAGTTATGTTCTGTCAATTCTTTTAAATTACCTTTTTCATTTCCACAAAAAAAGATAATCTGGTAGAGAGTCAGTATTCATCTTCATAGACTTAAATTGAAATTTCTCTTTTAAGCTAAATGCTCCACCTCTAAAGTAGCTCAAAACATAGCCATTTACATTTGTTCCCTGAAAACAAATAATCAGCTCCATCATTTGCTGAAATTAAGAAATAGAGCAATGTGGGTAATAGAACCTCTAGTCTCAGGAGCCCTTTTGGTCTCAGGAAGCCATTTTGCTTTGTCTTCAAGCCAAAGTATCACCAAAAAGACTGTTTAAAAATTTGAATAAAACCCAAATTCAATATTGCTGAAAACTCATTGCTGCTCAAAATGAAAGGGCACGTATTAAAATAACTCTACTTCATGAACCTGTATGTATATGAACAGTAAAATATTTAGCTGACTCTTAGAATAAAAATCATACAATCATAGAATCACTCTTGTATTTGCAGAAAATTTGCCTCAAATACTTGACATTGTACTATTGTTGTCCAAGATTTAATAAGCTTTCATAGCTAAGCTGTAGGTGTCAAAAATTTGTCAGAATATACTAGCTTGTAACAAGAGCAGTGTATTTTTATCCATTTCATCACTCTCCAAATTGAATGCAGTTCTGAGAAACCCTCATCTTGTATCATGAAACTAGAAAGCAAGGACTTCCTTTATGGTTAATGTGCAGGTACTCTTAGATGACATCCCCCAAGAGGAAGTCACAGTTCAGTTCTAAGAAGGCCGGTGTTAAAAAGGAGGCTTCTTCACCAAGCATGCAAACAGAGCTCCTGGTATCTGCAACAGTGATAAAATCTCCACATATGTAGGAATGGTGTGGAATGGCAGTAAATAGTAATAGTAGCAGAAATGCCTCTGGATGACCCAGACTTTGCCACTCTAAGAGTAGAGTACTGTGTTTTATTATTTAAATAGAGCAATGACAATGGAGAGAGAACACTCAGAAGGATGAAAGTGCTTTCAGTTTGCTTTATCTTGCTTCTTGTATCTGGTGAAGTCAGCAGCATTTCAGTGGAGGAAAGCAAAAGTTTGATTTCTACCAACCCTGATGAATCTCTACAGGCTGTTGAAGAGATTCCCAGTGATTTTAACTCACTGATTTTTGGGGACAGTGCTGGTATTCTGAGGGCTTTGCTGCTTGTTGTGTTTGAAGCTATGTTTGAAGCATAGCTACTTGCTGTGGTTGAATTTGATATGGGTACAGTTATGACACTTTCATGCTCCTTTGTTTCTGCATAGTACACCACATACACGAAGGATAACCATTTCATGTCTGGTTTGTTATAAAAATAAATGAGATCTAAGAAACTCAACAGATGTAAAGAAGTACTCGCAAATTTTGTGGGGAGGCAACAGATGATTTTTCGTTAAGGACTACTGTAAATTCAGAAAGACACTGATGATCTTTTAAGGAGATACTGGTTCAATGAATATAGCTATTTTGCACAGCTTTCCTTAGCTGAGAGCTAGGAAAACCGTTCTAGCCTTTATCTGATCTCAGAGAAATGATTACTGGAAATGGAGCCATTAACCACCTATTGAATGAAAAAAGTAATTGTAATTTGGGTACACTTCTTTAAGTATCCCTCACTTAAGCTGTATTTTAAATCCTGTTCTAGATATTCTGCACACACAAAACAAGTAATCTTGAAATCTTAATTGCTGTTTGATAAGGGGATATTCAAATATTATATATATATGAGTGTTCTCATTAGGTAACACAATGAAACTCAGGGATAACACCTCTACACTCAATCACTGTAGCTGCTTTTCAAAGTCATTGCTACAAATTCATAAATACTTGAAGATATTACACACAAAATTTTTTTTCCTCCTCAGAAAAGACACACAATAATATTCTATCTTCCAGTAGGTGAAACACACCACTATTTTGTTTACTTCCAGATGATATCCTCCCTGAGGCATGAGTCTTTCTTCTGACATCCAGCACTTCTGCAACTTGTTCACACACTTTTTAAGAGTAGTTACTTTTGAAAGATGACAATAGAAAAGACCTTACACTTTCCTATCAAAAAGAGTATTCATATGATGTCTAACTCCCATAAACATCAACATTAAAGGAAGTTTGACAGGATTCAAAGAAAAAAGCTTTCACCAGGCAAGACTGGAGGAGCAGAGACTAAACAAAACAGCAGACTGTTCAGAGAACATTTGTCTTTTTTTCTACAGTCTGTAGATACACCATAGTTGTAACAAAGGTTGGTTCACTATTAAAAATCTATATTCTGAAAAGAAGTCAGTCAAATAATGAGGCAGGGATCCTTAAACTATTATGATCTCATGAATGAGGACAAACTGAGTTCAAGACAATCAAGACTATGAATTTACAAAGAAGCTGTTACTCACAGGATTTGAAATATAGAAAGATAGCATCACTGGATAGATAAGATATTAACAAAATGTTTTAACAAATATTTTCATAAATATTTTAATAAAATATAGCAGCATAATAACAGCAACAACTGTTAAAGTAGGACCAGTACTAATACAGTGAGCATTAAAGTATAGTTTAAGTATTGTATTATATTAAAATTAATGCACAATGGCATTATTTTGAGACGAACCCTTGCAATGGTACTTTCAAGTGAATAATTTCTGTAGACAGTTCCAAGTGTCACAGTAACCACATACAGTTTACAGCTCCCCTGGAGAACCAGAAATTGCTAGCTCTTTAAACATGCAGGGAAAGCAGCAGGGTTTCAGCTGCATTGCTCTGTGTGTTACAGCTTGGGGTATGGGTTACACAAACACCCAATTTCTGCATCTCTCTGTTTCTTTCTTGGCGCTTTCACTGCAATAATTTTAGACTCATTCATATATTATGTTTGTACAATGCCCATCACAACATCCTGCTGAGTTGTAGTTTTCATGCATTTGTATAATGTCAGTGTTTGTAAAAAACACCTAGCATGCCAAAATGCATCTGGATGTCTGCCTACAAGCCCCAGACTTCAAAACTTACTGAGTTCCCAAACTATTCAGGTTTCTGGTACTCCTGCAAGAGTGTCCTTAGTCACCCTCTCTCTTCCCCAGGACCTCCAATGTTTTTAGACAGATCTCTCCCCTCACTCTTCAAGGACAGAAATGGAGTAAGGAAGGCTCCAAATGCTCCTTTCTGGGGATGATGGGGGAAGATGGGGGGCAAAAAAAGAAAGAAGCAGTATTTACCAGTGGTCACCATCTTTCCTACCAGGAAATCAAGATTTACAGAATTCTCATTTTTCTAACATCAGACAGAAAACTGTGCCTGCATTCTCACACTTTCCTCCTACTAACACAGCTCACTTATGGGTACAGGGGAGGAACCAATCTCCTTGTCCATATTTTCTAACACCAGCCTACAGTGTAATTTCTCCACCCTGTCAGGATATAAACCCCACCTTGATCATCTTCAAGTTTGTTTAGGGGGTCTAAGGCCCTCAGGCCATATTTTTTCAAAGGGGGCACAGGAAGACAAAAAGCCATGTATTGCAGCAGCACAGTGAAGAAACATTTGCCTGTATTTGTAAATGGCTTGTGCAAATTCACATCGATTTAGTGAAGGGTCTTTTTGGGTTTTTCAAACCAAAGTATTTACTGAGAATAGAAGAGAAAGAAGAGAATAGTTTTAAAGGTAAAAACTCCTATCTGAAAGAAAACAAAAATCACTGCACGCCTTATGGAAATAAAGGCATTATTGTAGATATACCTGTCATTCTACTTCTCTCCCTTTAAAACAACTATTTGTGCCCATGATGTTTTGAGACACTGATGTCTTAACATCTTAACATCTGCCATATGCTTGTTTGTCTATACGAGCACCGCTGTTGATCCTCCTGCTGGCTGAAATTTAAGGTGATTTAAAGAGAGAGAGAAGCATCTGGACTTAATTGCTTATCCAGTCTTTGCAATAACACTTTCACTACTGATAAACATGTACAGTATGAACTGCACTTAAATATTGAAATTACATATAATAAACTGCACAATAGATCTGTATACAGAGGTGCGTGCCTACCTTTTGCACTCAAAATAAATAAAAACAGAAGAAGGAAGAAAAGTTCTCAGGTTTTGAGTTGATTAAATATATTTATTATGAAGCTGCACTGTATACGAACACCAACATCAAGTGTTTTTGACTTGCTAGCTGTGTAAGACTGATCTGAGACAGTGAACAGCTTGGCCTACCAGGGTTTATGTTTTCAGAAGCATTTAAAAGTCAAAACTTAAGCAAGGACTTATGAGTTGTACTGACACATTGTGTTTGCTGACCCCATCAACATAATTTTTGACTACTTCTGCTCAAGGAGAAAGCTAAGGAGTGCAAAAGCCCCAAATCAAAACACATCATTAAAAAATATATATATTAAAATACAGAAATTTTCAGGCAAGGATCACAAAATACTTTCTTAGTCAATTATGTACACAGCCATTCAAATATACTTCATTAGATAATCACACATGTAAAGAATGCATTGGGTTGAATATTATTGCTGCTGACGGTAGTCTAACGGATATTGTGCACAACCAGAAGAACTTAAAGGCTCCAGAAATGCAATAATCCCTGGAGTATTTCAGTACTAAGATGAGTATGGGGTAAGGAGGGAGGTGAAGGGAAGAATATACTGGGCTTGTTTGGCATTAGAAGGAAATGACAATACAGGGTATCACAAATACAATGCAGATTGAATTTTCTTTCTTGGTAGAGAGGAAGCATGCGATTTCCACTAATGTCTGCAGAAACAGGAAAAAACCCCAAAGTGCAAAGGATCACATGAAGGAAGGAAGTAGCTAGTATTAAGCATTGACTGTATTGAATTAATATGCTTCCAAAATGTCATTAAAAAGACACCCATTAAAATAATTATGCTTCTTTATCTAGAAAAATCCAAAAAGGACAATCACCCTTTCCTCATCTCCAAAGTCGTTGACTCCCACTGCTTCCCCTTGTGCTGGTAAAAGTGGAAATTCTTTCTGAGCTGGATCTGTTGCTACCCAGGTCAGGGTGTAGCCTTGTGAATGCTGATACTGGTAAAACAGCTGGTCGAAGAAAAGCAGCTGAATTGACGAAGCAGGAAAGTTCCTGCCCTTTCAATGGCCATTAGCTTTTGCAAGATTAAAATGACCAGGCTTAAAGGCAGGTGTATAAACAAAACCTGGAAAAGGTGAATGAGCTGTATTATGTGGTTTTTAAAACATTAAGCACTGGGCTTTGAATGAAATCCTGCCATTTTCCAAAATCTATTCCTGTTATTTCCCCTTTTATTTTTGCAGAAAACATTCCATTGATCTGCTGCAGAGACACATAAACAAAATGCTTTGTCCTTTTTAGAGACTGAAACTGCTGGCTTAGTACGATAAAAGAAGGTGTCGCACACACCTGGAAGACGTTCTCAGACACCAGTTTCAAAACAGAAGAGCGGATAGGACTAGCTGTAGAGCACTCCTTAAAGAAATTACAAGAAAAAACCACTAAACAATCCCTAATTTAAAAGCTGCTTCCCAACGGAGGGTGAAAAACACAGTTGTCTGGTCTGAAATAATAGACCCCCATTTTAGGGGATGCCAAATGTCTGGTTTCTTTGCTCTTCGTTGAACAGCAATAAAATGCTGATCAAAATGAGAGTGGGCACAGCATTTGAGTGGCAGAAGAAGTAGCAACCTACATCATGTACAAGGTTTGTGTGATATGACCACAAACTCCTGTGGCCTGCTCTCTCTCCTCTGTCTAAGCTCAACTGGGTCCTAAAGTACTGATTTACTATCATTCACCAGTTCTTAATTTCCACTTTATAAATCAGAACTTAATTTAATTTTTGGAAATTGTAAAGATATCCTAAAAGGGAAGTAGCTCTTGAAATATAAATTCATCTCAAATGGAAAAAAAAAGACATTCAAAATATTTAATAATTTATAGTGGGTTTTTTTCCTCTGACTGATGGTTCAACTACTCAGTGATTTATATAAGAATTTTTTATTTTTAAATAAAAATAAAATTTGTCCTAAAAATTCATTATGTTTTAATTATAACCAAAAAAACCCCCTAAATGACAAGGGAATTTGTTAAGACCTCACCTGGATAACCTCCAGGAATTTACCAACACGTACATATTGGAACACATAATAAGGAAAACTGATATAATAATTTAATTTTGACTAGGGGACCTTTTGAACTGAGGTTTCCTAGGAGTCATCATGTGAAGAGATGGAGATCTCAGATTTGTTCTGGAGTAGAAACACTTCATGAAATATCAATGCTTCTGTCAGGATAAGGAAACTGCTTTCTGTTCCGGCCTACTGAGGACTCTAACAATAAAAAGATTTATGCTAGAAAAATATCAAACGAAAAAAAGTGCCATAATATATAAACAGAACATACACTCCATGTGGAGAAGCAAACAAATATTTTCTACTCAAACACAGCAGCTCATCATATGATGTATGTCCATAAGACAACCTAATGCCGGCTTAGCAGTCAAATGTTAATATATGGAAATCAAAGTCAAAAAGCATAAGTTTTACAGAAAAAAATATGATCTGAAGAAATAACTTTCTATATTTCTATTGTAAATAAAGTATGATGGCATGGCAAAGACAAAAATAAGCCTTATAAATCTCATGTTATAGAGTAGACAAGCAGGAATGCCTAATTTACAAGGTTTACAGGACAAAAATGCAAACGATGAATGTGCAACAAAGTGCATGTAACCTGAAAAGACAAGTCACTCGAATGGAAAAGATACTCTATGAGAGTAAACCATTCCACACAAAAGCAAACGTCCTGTATAAAGGAAATTTATGGATTTGCAGAGATTTGCATTCTTATAATGAAGGCAGAAGTCAACTGTCAATGGATGTCATAAATCCTCACATTATAGGGTTTCAGGTAAGACAATCAAACAAAAATGGGTTTCTTCAAGCAATGCCTCATGATATTCCATAGGGTGATAACAAAGAAGCATCTTCATTTGCTGTATGCAACCCAATGAACTGGAATCATTGTCAGCCTCCAGAGCAGCAATCAGCCAACTGATCTGAGCAGAAGCACAGATCCTTACGCATAAAGTGCAAGAGTAATAATCAAAGGCCTACAAACCTTGCCAGTTGAGATCAGTAACACTATATTTGGACTAGACTTATCCAAATGTTCTGCAGGTTGGTGTTCCCCAGGGCTCAGTATCAGGGCTTTATTTAACATCCTTATTGACCAGGGGACCTGGACAACGGGATCGAGTGCACCCTTGTGAGGCAAGTTTGCAGATGACAGGAAGTTGAGCCCAAGCATTGATCTGCTGGAGGGTAGGAAGGCTCTACAGAGGGATCTGGACAGGCTGGATCAATGGGTTGAAGCCAATTGTATGAGTTTCAATAAGGTGAAGTGCTGGGTCCTTCCCTTGGGTCACAACAACCCCATGCAGCACTACAGGGGCTTGAGGAAGACTGGCTGGAAAGGTGCCTAGTGGAAAAGGACCTGGGGTTGCTGGTTGACAGCAGCTGAGTATGAGCCAGAGTGTGCCCAGGTGGGGGTCAGGCCAAGAAGGTCAATGGCATCCTGGCCTGTAGCAGCAATAGTGTGACCAGCAGGACCAGGGCAGTGACAATCCCCCTGTGATCAGCACTGGTGAGGCCACACCTCAAGTCCTGTGTTCAGTTTTGGGCCCCTCACAACAAGAAAGACATTGAGGTGCAGGACCAAGTCCAGAGAAGGGCAACAGAGCTGGGGAAGGGTCTGGAGCAGAAGTCCTGTGAGGAGTGGCTGAGGGAGCTGGGGGTGTTTAGCCTGGAGAAAAGCAGGTGAGGGGGGAAGGGGGGAGGGGACTTCTCACTCTCTACAACTACCTGAAAGGACTTTGTAGTGATTTTCGTTCTCTTCTCCCAGGTAACAAGTGACAGGACAAGAAGAAATGGCCTCAACTTCCACCAGGAGAGGTTTAGATTAGATATTTGGTGGTGGGGGGGAGAAGAAATCACACAAAGGACAGTAAAGCATTGGAACAGACTGCCCAGGGAAGAGGTGGAGTCATCATCCTGGAAGTTCAAAATTTTTGTGGATATGGCACTTGAGGACACGATCTAATGTTGAACAGAGTGGTAGTGCTGAGTTGATGGTCTTAAAGGTCTTTTCTACCTTAACAATTCTATGATTCTATGAAAAGGGAAGTGAAAAAAATTGCATCACTCTGCCTTGTCTTCACTACTTTCACCCAAGCAACAATCACAACTGAGGTGAATTCAATATTAAATATACTTTAATGCACCAAAAGGATAAGAATGTTTGGAAGTCCACTAAAATATCATATTTTCATTACATGTTTCCTGTAAAATAACACATACTAGACTTATGAGAGAAAAATTTTTCACTAGTGGCTCGAAGTAATTTTTTTCAGTTGGTTATAAATTTTGCAGGTAAGTACACAAAAATAGATCAAATAAATTCTACAAATAAGACTACATATAATGAATCCCTGTCTAATCCAGACACAGAGACTGGAAAATTAACACTATTTGAGTGTGACCTTGGCATAGTCTGTACAAGCACCTTCTCTGATCATCTCTGTAGGATTTGGAGCAGAATTCCATAGAATCTGAAATATTGCCAGATCCATCCATGTCTGAAGATACCACACAAATGCATCAGACTAACAACACCATTCTGAAAAAAGACAGCTTTATCTCCAGAGCAATATATTAAGAACAAATGAAAGGAAAAAAATATATCTGCATGACTTTACCTTATGAAAATAAAGACAACTGAATAAGTAACAAAAATATTGTACATGCTTAGACAAAGGACCTCCAACAAAGAAAAATAATCCATCTCACAATAAGAAACTGAAGCCGAATCTACTTCGTAAAAATCTATTTTGCAGCTTGGGTAATATTTCCTATTCTGCATCTTAAAAACTGGGTATGATAAATTATCAGACCACTAAATTAAATTTGAATGTGCAGTGCGCATTTGCCATAAGAATGTATGCAGTGGTGTTTATAGAGGTATCATATTTCATTTAGCATCACCTTTCTCCTGCAGGTTTGCTATGTGACCTTAATTTTAGTCTCTGATCCTTATAGTTCAGCTTCCTGAAGCACACATGATCGTAATTATTGCGGAGAAAAATCTTTTAAAGTGTATGAATTGATTAAAATAATTCAAATATGTTTCAGACTTAAGCACTATCACGTGTTTTGGTTTGTTTGCTTTATTGTGCAGTTATCACTGTCTGCTTTTAAGAAATGCACTCTTGTTTCATACTTTTGACTAATTACTACAATTTGTGTAATGTACGAGGCCCAAAGAGAAGCAATCAATATATCAGGTTATGCAGTACATTATCAATCAAAAACAACCAACCAAACAAAACAAACTATTATGGTGTTAGCCCTGAAACAGCCCATGGACTTTACTTTAAAATCACCATTCATTTTTCTACAACATAATTCATATTGTGGGTTCATATCCCAGCATAACAACAAGATGTTTGTGCCACAAGTAGAGGTAATCCAAAGTCTACAAAAGGGTAGAAGCAGAATTATGGTCCCAATTTGTCCTAATTTCTCTTTTGCCATTATGTAGTTCCAGTCAAGAAAACTGCAAGGACTATAAATTACAGTAAGATGACGTTCTACTATGAGAGTCAAACCAGCCAAAACTGCAGTGGAAAATGATGCATGTTTTCTAATAAACGAGGTCTCTATGGTGTCTGTATAGGTAACTGAGTGAAATCAGGACACAGGACCTGGAAGAGAGTTGAAGGGGCAAATATTCAATAAAGGGTTATTAACACATTTATTGGGGTGATATAACCATTTCCTAACTAAAAGTCATTCTGAAGAGGGTGACAGCATTTTCTCTTAATTCTTTTTCCTTTATCATGCAGCTGCTTGCAGCAATTACGAGATTGAGAAAAAATTAGTGTTTAGGTTAAGGTCATTTTCTTTATACCTTTTTTTTGCTTATGCACAGATACTGAGTACAATAAACACGGCATGTTGTTTTATGAATCTCAGATATATGTATTTTGGTGCAATTGCTGCAAGGATTAAGAACAGGCAGACTATTATTATTATTAGTAGTAGTAGTAGTAGTAGCAGAGCTCTTGAATTCTGATGATAATTTTAGTTTAATCAAGACTTCATAATTATGTATCTAATTTTCACATTTAAAAAAAAATCTAAGGTAGCTGTAACAGAAAATTAATTTTTTTAGATAGAGACTTATACTTAGTAATATTTTATTTATATCTTTGTTCCGCATGGCCATGGAAAGAGTAACTTACATTTATCACCTTTCCATATGAATGTTCAAAAAAAATTAATAACAGCACGAAGAAAGAAAAAATATTTGTGCAAACCATGTATTCTGTCACAATAAAGTATTAGGTCTGGGTTAGAATATGCAGGTGATTAGCTAAACTCTTATCAGTGAAATACAGGTCATTCTAAGCTGAGAAATATTTCCTCACTCCAAATTAGATAGGTAATGTGCCAAACAGTGTATTTGCCCAGGCCATAACTGTGGGTTCTTAGTGATTATGTGAATGAGCTGAATCTTATTTTTTTATGTTTCATCAGAAATATTGAAGTACTGGCTCAACTCACTGTCTCACAACTTGTAGAATTACGTTTGAATCATTAATGCTACCTACTTTCCTCCCCTGAGTTCTCTCTAGGTCAATTAGTCAATCTCAAATTTGTTGGCTCATAAAATGTGAAAGCATCAAAACCTGAGAAGTTACCGCTCTATGTTCCCACTGCTTTTCCTGAGTACAAATCCAAACATGGGTTTATAAAATACTGAGATGAATATGGTATTTCTTAACCAACAATTGCAAATGGGACAGAGCACATCATATTTAGTCATGATGAACGATCCAAACAGTAAGTTAATTAAGAATCCAAGATTCTTTTAAAATTTGTTTTGTATCGGAACTGCTACACTTTATCATACAACAGAATATATATTTACTAAGAAAGATAATATTTCTCTCTCTTTTCATCCAGATGCAGAGTAAATCATCCTAATTCAATGCAGTGAGTTTTTGTTTCCAGCTCCTGTTGAGAAAATATTTTAAGAAGAAAAATGAGATCAGTTTCTATAATATTTAAATAATTCAAAGCCATTACAAAATCATATGATCTGACCTTCAGAAGATTGTAGATATCCATGTTTCTCTAAATTATTTTTCATTAAAACATTTCCAGTCTTCACAAAACCCTTTGTCATCTGTTAAAGGGGAGAAAAAGCAGACCTCAAAGCATCATTGATGGCCAAGGCCTGCTGAGTAATTGGTGAATAACTCACATGTCATTTGGATGGATATAGCTGCATAACCTTAACAGGGGATTAAACTTCCATGCTTCGGAAGTGGGATTATCTGACTAGAACTTCTCGCTTTGTAAAAAATGCAGGGGTGACTACCACAGTACTTCAGAAAGGATCCTCCAAGATCCTTCAGAGGAAGTGACTGTGAGTTGATACTTTGCTTCCAGTTAGGCACCAGTGCATCTTTCAAGGAGAGAAGAAGAAAGAGAAAGCAGTCTGGCCAATTGCTGGGAAAAGAGAAGGAAGATAATTCTTCCAGAGCATTTGAAAGCATCTTGTGTCAGGAGCTCTGAGTTTCAGCATCTCAATACAGAGCTATGAGCAAGTTGGAGGTTCTGAAGCCTTCTTGTTCCCTGCACTGTGCAAACACGCCTTTGGCGGACACAGATTTCATTTCACGTATCCTCACAAGACAGGACTGATACCAATACTGGTGATCTCCTACACTGTATGCCCTTCTTCACAACGTACCCACAAGCATTCTAGAGTGCTGTGAGGCACAGTCTACAAGTTGTATAATGTGAATACATTCAACTCAGCTGGAGTTGAGTGACTCTTCCACAGCACTGGTTTACTAATGCGTAGCAGGCTTAAAAGAAAGCTACTTCAGATGATGGATATGTAACACCAGGAAATAAAAAACAAAGCCTGCACTACAAACGGCAATTGATGGGTATGATTCCCAGTGTTAATACTGAAGAAATAAGCCTTCAGCTATTCAGAGAGATACCATCCATGTTTTCCTTTGAAAACGGAAGAGTGAGCTTGAAAGTGAAGAAAAATAATGAATTCCCAATTTCACTACAGTAGAAACACATTTCCTTGTATTTTCCATTTTAATACCTTGATTAATACTTCAAACACAGTGCAGATTTTTGAGAAGACAACAGTCTAATGGCTGCTTAGTGGTTTACCTTGAAAATTTGGTCATAACAGTGCACTCTGCAAGGGGGGTTATTTAGCCATAAAAACATTTCTACTATATATTTTTCTTCAGTGATGACTAAGGAAAATAGAGCTCAGGTTTTAAAACAGTTTTTTTTTTCCCAAAGTATGCTTTAACTGAGTGTAAATGTACAATATGCACAAACCTGTAGAAATAAAGGTTTTTAATGGTCCATCTAAAGAAAATGGGAAAGATAACAGGGAACTAATGGACCATTCAGTTTCCTAGACTGCTTACGGTTCTATTACAAAGAAAACACTCAGAATGATTCAAGTGGAAAACACTCAGAATGATTCAAGTGAGACTAGAAAGTCTTCCACAGCTCCTCTTGGTGCTCTGTTGCTCCCTTCTCCAAATAAATCATAAATAAATCTGATCACTTTTGCGTCCCCATGCAAGGATTTGTCCAAGGCCTTGAGCTCTGATTGCCCCAATCCCTACCCAGATCATGAAGCTGACAGTGTAAGCTGATGTGGGGTAGCGAGCCCACAACAGTTTACAGCTGGAATGAGACCATTTATATTGAGATGACTGGGGACAACCTGACCCAGACCCTGCGGCCTCTGTCAGAGCTGCCTCTCAGAGTTTTGTGGCCTTTCAGTTTCTACCCAGTTGTGTTCCACATCAACCACTGCTTCTGCTGTAGACAGTAGAAGCATCCAAAGGGGACCTAAAACACATGAGATCCCAGACACTTTGCACTTCCTCATCCTGCATAATTTTCCTACCATCTTTGCAGCCACGATGGAAGCAGCACAATCTCGTGGTTAACTGACAATAAGGACCCTTGTGCCTCTCTCTGGGAAGGAGATAGATGAAGCCTGAAGACAAAACCCTGCCTCGGGATCCTCAGGGATGCTTCCTCCACCATAGCTGCGAGTGGTGCCTTAGCCCTATTCATAAAGAATCAAAAGAAGTCCTGCCAAAGAAATGATGGAGAGCCTCACTGTGCATCACTGTGCAAAACAAGTAAATATTCAAATTGAAATGAAGTAGGTCACCGAAAACAAACAGCTTGACAGCATGTAGCTGGTAAAAATTGCTAGCTCAACTGCTAGCATGTGCAAGAGTCAGAGACACAGCAGGTCTCTGAACTTTGCGAAAGCTGCCGGTTGCTGCAAATCAGTTTCTTCAATCGTGATACAATCAGCCATCCAAACAAATTTGTGAGACACTCAGCCACAAAGCCATTACTGCAAAAACAACTCCAGATCATAACTGCAATGTAATGTGTACTTAGAAACCACTCTGCTTCACATCTACAGAATACATACAAAGTTTGTCACCCTTCCTCCTTGATATATTAGCTGCCACCACACACTGAGAGTAACTTCAGAAGATTCTTCTGACAACTTCTGAATTCAAGAAGCTTCTATGATAACAGCCTCGCAGTTGCAGTGCTGTTCTGCACTACTTAAGTGTTTAAAAATATATCTTTGTCCACATTTTAGAACAGAACAGACATCAGGGACATTTTCTTTGAAGATAAACAGTCTTTGCTCCATTTTGAAAACTCAAAAAAAGTTTGAGTGAAAAATCAAATCAGGAAGGCAGAAATTGCAAGGCATCTCCAGTTAGATCAGGTTGTCAGGTCCACAAAACCTGTTTCAGTGTTTACATACTCTTGTGATAACAACATGTTTCCATTACTCTTGTCCTGAATCTCAGCATCTTGGAAAAAAAACTCTGGCTTCATCTCCTCTAGACCCTCCTTTTAAGTATATAACAGCAGAAATACGATTTCCCCTCTACCTTCCTTTCCCATAGTTGAACAAACCCAGCACTTTTTCACATCTCATGTGCAAAATTCCCTGACAAGTTTAGTGGTCTCCACCAGACTCAACTTCAGAAAGTCCATACACCTCCTGTTCTGGGGACCCCAGAACTGGACACAGCACTCAGATATGTTCTCAGAAACAGAGTGGTGGGATCACTTCACATTATCCTAGAGTAACAGAATCTTTTCGATTCAATCACTTCCCTTGACTCCTGCTGCCTACAGCCCTGAGAAAGTGCAGGATGCAACTGGTCCTCTTTGCTGGAAGAGCATGCTGCTGCCTCCTGTTCAACCTTGCTGTTCACCATGAACTCCACTTTCCACCACTCTTTCAAGTGTTGAAAGTAAAATAGCAAATGGGAAGTCAGGTAATGTTTTAATGTTTTTATAAATGATCTGGATGCAGCAGCCAAATGTAAATTCAGTCATTTTGCTGACCATAATAAACTAGGAGGAACTGTGAAGTCTCTCGAGGATAGAGAGGCCTTAGAGAGAGCTCTGGGTAGCCTACACAGCTGGGCAATCACATTAAATTGAACAAGAGCAAGTGCTGGATTCTGCATCTGAGAAATTACAGTCCTGGGTGTATGTACAAACTGGGGATGAGAGGGTGGAGAGCACCCCCACAGCAAGAGAGCGGGCAAGATCCCTCAAGACGAAACAGAGAAGATGCAGTTAAGGTAACTTGGTTTGTTCAGCTTGAAGAAGAGGGGCTGAGGGGTGACCCCGCTACAGCCTACAGCTCCCTCAAGGAGGACAGCAGAGGAAGAATGGCTGATCTCTGCTTTCTGGTAAACAGTGCCAGGACACAAGGAAAGGGATTGAAACTTCCTCAGAAGAAGTATTGGACACTAGGAATAGGTTCTTCCCCCAGAGGGTGGTTGGTCACTGGGTCACGCTCCACAGGGAAGTGGTCAGGGCATCAAACCTGTCAAAGCCCAAGGACTGACTGATTAACTCATATGGTTTAGTTTTAGAAAGTTCTGAGAGGACCAAGAGGTTTGGACTCAATGGTCCTATGATCCTTATGGGTCCCTTCCAATCCCAGATATTCTATAATTTTCTGATTCCAAGTATACATGGATGAGCTAACCAATTTTAGCTCAAATCAGGAATTAGTAATCTGCTCTCCCCAGAATGAGATCAGGAAGCAGACAGCAAACAGCAGATAGTGAAAGGATTAACTTGATTAGATAAACTTTCTGCAACAAACTGATATTAGTAATACAGCATTTAAAAATGTATTTGTATTTTATTTTGTGCATGAAATCCAAAGATGTTTCTTTAATTTTAACTTTTCTATTTTCACCTACTTTATTTTGTTTATAAAGTCTCATCAATATTTCTGTTGTCAACCTACTTCAATTTTTTATTTTTAAACAACCCACTTCTATGAATGGAATTTAAAAAAATGGAGTAGTATGAACAGACATCTGCTAATATGTATGTAATCCAAAGAGGTGGGATATATTAATAACCACTGCTTTAAGCATAATGTGTTTTAGCATTTATGTATTCACAGAGTATTCAGATCACATAGTGTCTTGGGGTGACAAAGTATCAACCACCCAGATGAGTTATCAGTATCTCATCCCTTATAAAAACTTGGGGTGGCATTTTGTGTTTGTTTGTTTTGGATGGTTGGTGGGGGGGAGGGGGGTTTGTTTGTTTTTTTTATTAACACTGACACAAGTGTATTATATTTTGCTGCCTGTGGTCTCCCAGTGGAAAGCTGAAAGTCCCCACAGCACGAAACAAGTGTTTCAATGGCAATTGATTCAAGTTTCTGAGAAAGGTATCAAATGTACAATTCAGAAGCACAGCCTACGGCGTCATGGAAGCACAGACAAGAAACCCAGAAAGAGCTAAAATTTTAAAGGAACTGTTTTGATACAGACCAATTATAAGTTCCTCCTCTTAGCAAGTTTGATTTCTTCAGCTTTAGGAAACAAGGAAACGGGCTGTTACTGCTAATGGGGACTGTTACTTCCAGAGTATGTTGACTCAGCAGCTTTTGCAAAATAAATCTAAATTCAAGGGATATTAATTCCAAGCACACAAAAACAAGGCACTACAAAGCAACTTTGAGGATATTACTGGTAGCCTTAATCATGATGATACACAATACATGCTTCCAAACTGGTTTTTTTCATTGGCAGACACCTTTTTCTAGACTGTTTGTATATATCCTTTGCACTCAACAGCATTATGGCAGAAATGCTATGGGACAAGAGACACATACCATCTTAGCTCAGATTGTGTTGCAGTACTAATCTGGTTTTGTCTAAGGCCAAGGAAGAAAGGGTGAACTAGGGCCAACAGCCACGTCAGCCAAACTTAAACCACCGTTGGAGAGAGATCCTTCTTGACATGAAATGACCTCTGAGTTTCAAATGAGCATTTACTACCATGTGCTAAGAGTAGAATTAGGCTTGGGATGACTGTCACAAAGAATCTAGTTATCAATGCTTGAAGCAACATCACATAAAGTGATCCCATTGATACTGAATAAATTGTATTCCACAAAACAAGCTAAAGTAGAATACTCCACTGTGCATTTCCAAAGCACCAGGAGCCAACATTCCACCATTAATGTGGTTTTACTATGATAAAATCTCATTTTCTGATTACATCAATGTAACCAAGGGCTAGAATTGCCATGGTTAGTGAACATATACTTTTAGCTCAAAGAAAATGAAAAAGCAATTTTTTCTGTTATGCTTCTAATCAATTTAATTAATAATTGTTCCACACACTTCTTCGCAGATACTCA
Source organism: Ifrita kowaldi (assembly GCA_013398055.1). Lineage (NCBI taxonomy): Eukaryota > Metazoa > Chordata > Aves > Passeriformes > Cinclosomatidae > Ifrita > Ifrita kowaldi. The sequence continues at coordinate 270,949 of VZRS01005638.1, read as the reverse complement.
TATTTCGTTGATAATATTAAGTAGTCTGAGTTTGCTTCAGCTGTTTGCCCTCCTCATCTGTTTTTAGAGGAGTGTGCATGAGATTTGATATGGAACAAAAATTGCAGCATTGGTTATCCACAAATGCATTTGCAGCACAGAAAACCTGAACACACACTCAGTCTTGAACTAAAATAACATAATGTGCTTTATACATATCCTGGACCATTACAGTTTCTCCTTCAAGCTTTGAGCTCTGCTATCTAGCAAATAAGGGTCACACCACCCAAAAAATGGGTGTGTCTCCATTGATGCAACTGGATTTCAGACGAGTTGGAAATAAATTAATGGAAACTAACTGTGCTAACACATCTCATGGTGGCAAGATGCTAAATTTGTCAGGTAATTTTGTGCAAACTATTTGTTCATTTCAGTACATGGTTAAAGACTTCCTCTTGTAGTCACATCCGTGGCAGGCTACAATATTGGGTGAAAAGTAGTTCTTCTCATTTGCTCTAACTGTACAGACACCCATTATATCATGGGATGTTTTAGTAACAAATTTTTGAATGTTAAGTAAGACAGAAAATTTGCACTGCTTAGGAAATAAAAGTAACGGAAAGAAAATAATCTCATCCTTAGATTTTATATGTTTGTAATAGCAGTCATCAGACTGTAAGAAGAATCAGCCCTCTGAGCAATTTACTATTCCCATCCTGAATAAGCTAAAGCTCCCACAGTTAAGATTAATAAAGAACTGCACAGGATATTTTTGTCTTGATAGATCAGATTTTTATCTTTAAATTATTCTTAAATAATGACATATATCAAGATAAAATAAGCTGATCACATTTAATTTCCCACTAGGATATCTCTGAAAACATTTTTTTATTCTGTCCCCCCCACCCCTCCAATTGGGTTAGAAGGCATAAAATCACCTTTTTATTCCAGAGAAATGCACACACACCTTAAATTCCCTCATTTGTATGTAATAAAGGTAGCACATATGCTTGAAATTCAGCGTCTTAATAAGTACTGTGCTGCTGATAGTCCCCCACATTGAGTTTTAAAATTTCTTTGCTAATGTGGCCATTAGAAAGCATTGGTTTTATTGCTACACAAAGAAACAGGAATATTTCTGCTGTGCAAATAGAAAAGGACTGAGCTCTCCCAAAACTCTCCCTGAAGACATAGTTGCAAGTCAACTCACGTTCTTGTAAAGTCAGTTAAATCAGAAAGATGGTGTAGGCAATTTAACAGAAATGTTATTCAGTCTCTTCAGGACACTGAAACGAAGGAGGGTTGTGATGCCCTCTGCTTCCTTATGAACCCTTCCCTAGTTTATAGAGCTAGGATTAGAATGGAAGATTGAGCAGGAGTCTCACACATCCATGCTGATCTTTTCAGCAAGATACCTGACATCTAGAAAAAGAGAGAAAACTATGAGCAGCAAGGGACTCTCAGTCTAACTTCTGTGGACGATGTAGTGGAATAAATAATTTAATAATCTTTATCGGAAAATAACAAAGAACCATATGTCATGAATCATTACACTAGCCAATTTCCAAACACTGCACAAGAATTTTTCATCAGAAAAAGCTGCCACATCTCCCCCCTCTGCTCATAGTGGACAAAACAAGAAATCATAGATTTTAAGTGCAGCAAGAAAGATCCAGGCAGATGCCTCAGAAACATATTTCTGATCACCCAGATAGGGTCACTGAGAAGATTGCCTATAGGGGTTATGGCTTTAGGAACTTCAAAAAAACACCTGTAAGAAATTATACATGTTGAAGTAGTTCTAGTGGCAGGGTAGAATAAGCATGTCTCTTTTCACAGCATACCCCAATTTATCTTGTTCTCACAGAAGAAAGTAAGTGTAGGACCTCCAAAAAATTGTCACCATATTCTTATTTAACACAATTTTGGATTTGAACTGAATAATTTAGAAAAGTACATGGCTTCCAAGAAGTATCACTTTGCAACCAGCTGTTCCAAGGACAGTACAAAATTAAAGTCATCACATCCAAACCCAAGGGGACACCTTTAAATACTGCTCTGCTTGTCTAACAAGCATTTTGGGCAATCTTGATACCTGGTCTATCCATCCTTCAGCCAGAGGGAGCTGACCTCTTCCTCGGCTGGCTCAAGTCAAACTGAATTGCATGTAGCCATTATTGCCATCATAACCTGGCACCACTACTGCTTCTGTGAGCATGGGCTAAGCCGACAAATACCTGAAAACTTCTTTGAGTAATGCAGTTCAGGAAGAGGGCCAGCAGAGAGGTGGGCAGAAATGTAGAGAGAAAAAACTGAGAAAAGCTGTAGCATCATGGCTGGGTTGTGCAGATCTTCAAAGTTTTAATGTGATAGTGCACAGTTTGCAACAGAAAAAATACTGTTATCAAACCCATTCATCTCCTGCATAAGACACCACCTAATAATTTGAAGGACTGAACACAAAAGTTTAATAACAATGTATTTGCAAAATGCCTTCTGCTATTCAGAACACTAAGAAAACGCTACACACAATCTGAAAAAAAAAAAGTCAGTCTGAAGCGTCCTCAGGTTACCCTGCAATTAGTTTATCCAGTTGTTTTGGTCTCTCTTTTTAGCTATATGCAAAGATGAACATCCAGCCACTGCACTGCAAAATAGCTGTGATATTTCATCAAAACAGACCCAGCAGCAACATGCCACACCAATTCAGCACAGCAGGACGTTAAAAAAATGGCGTCCTTCTGAAACAAAACAATGCATCCTCCCTAAATTCTTAATTATGATGGCTCAGTAAGTTACTATCTTTCCTGTCTGCATTTAAAAGCAACAGGTAAAGAAAAGGGTAAATGAAAAACAGAGTTTCACTCAATCACCTTCTCACTAATCTACAGTCAGCCTGATGATTGTTTTAATTACATTATAAAATCCTGATATCTTCTTCAGTAACTTCCTTGACACTGTTAAAAGCACTTTGTCAGACTGTTTCATGTCATTATATTACTTGAGGGATCAAAGATATTTTTGATGAAGTGATTTTACTTCATGCTTTATTACCAGCTTTGACATAAATTTCCAGAGAGCCCCAAGGGCATTGCTTTTTACACTGTAGCATAGTCTTGTTAGCAATTCAGGTGGAATAAAACCACTCAGCTTCACTTTATGGTCTTGTGCCCTGAATTTTTCACATGGCACCCTCTCAAACAGGAACAGTATAGCAGAACCACATTAAAATCTTATGCTCTTAGCACAAGATTCTACTAACACATTGTACCTGTAATCCCTTGATTGTATGATTTCTACAGTTAGTAGCATTTTACAGTTATTTTAAAACAACACTGTGTTCAGAACAAGTCTTAAATTTTTCTTCTATTAATATACATCAAAAATACTACTCTTTTTTTTTTTTTTTTAAATTATTTCTCTGGAAATGGCCATAAATCATCTCTCATGCGGCCACAAATTAGGAATCTTGCATTTGCTTTCTGATAAGGAAGTTTAATGCAATGTTTCATATATTATCAATTAAAGGCCTATGTGAAATGGCGCCACTTGCAACCTCTTGTAAATACCCACACCTGAAGACGCTGAACCTCATGAGAAGCAGAGATCAAGGCAAAACCATCTGGTGTGGAAAAAACGTAAAATCCTGGAGTACTTCTCTGATACCTCACCTTTGTCGCTGTAATCCGTTGGCCATGTGGCACAGAAGAAGGCAAAACCTCGCTGCACTAAGATGAAGGTAGATGTTGGGCTACACTATGTGGTGATAGAGAGATAGGCCCTGAAGGCTGGAGACAGAGCCTCTTTCCTGGGCCCATCAGTGACCCTGGGGCTGTATCCAGGTCACCGGGGATGGGCGGAGAGAGGATTGTGAGTTCGTGGACAGGGATGGACCTGTGAGAGGTGATGATTGTAGTTTGTGACCTTATAGGGTATTGGTTACCTGTCACCACAACAGGCAGTATCTGGGCACTACCCCAGGTGATTGGGGGACACGGTGGTGAACATCTTTCCTGTTTATATGATGTTATATCCTGGGTGTGCTGGTGTTTAGAGGAATTCTGGCTGCGCAATAAATGGCTTTGCATCTCCGTCTTGTGTGCGGAGTCCATGCCCATGCATGATTACTACAGGTAGAGACACCAATGAAAGCTGGGCTTAGGGAAAACACTGAAAATAATATCGAGGTGCAAGAGGATTAAAAACCTGTAGCAGTTGCAGGTTCCTTATTTTAAACAGCCAGGTATTTTTCTACTGTAGCTGCTGCAACAAGACTGAACATTTAACATTACCTTTTCTATCACTTTCATTTTTTTTTAAAAAAAAGCACTCACATGGTAGTGACATACCTAGAAAGAAAAATCTTTTGGTTTTATCTGCTGAAACTCTCTGGTTTGAAATGAGAAACTTTGCATTCACAGAGCCCTTTCCAACTTGAAAATCAAAACTATTTTTTCCCTTTACATGACATTAGTAGATTACAGCCTCTGCCATCAAAATGGCACTGATGTGTCTACCTTTCACATGTAGGTTTTTCCATGGAAACATGACTTCCACCACTATGCTCTTTGTTTTTATCCCTCACTCTATTTTTTCTTAATTGGGAATATATTTCTTGTTGTGGAAACCAATTTGGTGCTACATCTCTTCCAAACCAGTGGCCATCAACCCAAGTCATTCTCCTGGAAAAGATTCAGTCAATAAGGCAGACAGCTAACAAGCTCTGATTCACCATGCATCACATAAAAAAATGTGCACTGCACCAAAGAATTAACCACACAGTTCTTTATATAAAATGGAAAAATCATTATCAACTTCTACATTTCGTTTGCTTTCAGAAGAAATGAACTGGCATAATCCATCAGAAAATCCTTACACATGAACATGTCCAGTTGCCACATTAACAAGATCAGCTCAACTCATTGCTGATGAGAAGCATGACTTCAAGGAATCAGCAGCTTTTGAGAACGTGCACTCTCCAAAAGGCACGTTATCAGTTCTTCAACCTCAGCTGTGAAATGCCACCACCATTCTGCCATTGCTTGGTTACAGAATGTGAAGTGCTAGAGGCACAGCTGACAGCTGAGCAGAGTAATGGAAGCACACCTGTGCAAAGGCATTGTGAAGTCACATTGCAGCACCCATTGCTCCCGCAGTTTGGGGTGTAAGATGAATTTTTTTACATTAAAGGGGGAGACTGCAAAGACACAGCAATTCCCTAGCCCCAGGTCTCTTTCCTGCCATCCTTAAATGGCAAAACTGATGGCCCAAGGAGCAGAACACAGAACAGAAAGCTGAATCTTTCTCTTTGCTGGAAATGTGGCCTTTGTTCTAAGAAAAATAATACATCCCAGAAGACCTATGAATCAGTATCAGAAGATGCAACATGTATTACAAAGGTGATAGATACAACTATGTTCTTTCTGACAGGAACACGGACATTTATCAAGTAATTTCTTTCTGAATAAAACTTACATGCAGACATAAAACTCATCTGTATTTCACACCATACACAGCATCCCACCATACACAGAGGTGTGACTAGTTTTTCTATTAGTGAATTTATAAAAAGGTTGTTACACTGACAGGTGCTTTCTCCATGCCGGTGTGTCACTCTGATCTTAAGGGCTTCCCCAAATGGATCAAATCCTCCTGAGGGATGCAGAGTTTTGGCTCGTTCATTATGACTATTTAATTCAGTAAGCTGAGTGCAGATACAGGTAAACTACCACCCTAACTTTACTGCCAGTAATGTGCATACTATTTTCAAAAACATTTGGTATACCACCTCAGTAATGGTAACTGTATGCATTAGGATCTGTTTCAAGAATCTCAATTTTTCAATCAAGACTTAGCAAACCTGTCCTCTCATTTTGTTGCAGTTTGAAAGGTGAATTTTGTAAATTAACTAAAATAATAATCAGAATTCTTATCTATTAAACTTAAGCTAGAAGACCTCACTGCCAACTGGACATTAAAAGAGTAGCAAAGAGCAAAAAACCTCAACATGTTGACTGCCTTTGTGTTTAGATTTTTGCTCATTTTCTCATTGATAGCAAATAAAATAGCATAAAAAGCTTGTGCTTCTGTTTTTGAAGACCAAGACACAATCTAACATTATCCTCTCATGATTATGGCACACAAATCCACCTTTCAAGTATGTTTAAAAATCCTTTATCAAAAAGATTTCTCCTGAAATATAGGACTACTCTATCAGTCCAATAACTTTTTTTTTTTTAATTACCGCAATCCATTTGAGAAACAAAATTACCTCCAAAAGATACAACTTTCTTCTATCTTACAATCACTTTTTCTCACAGTAGGGGCTCCAGAAGTATAAACATTTACTGTTTAATGAAGAACACACTTCATTCTTCCAACATTCTGGAGAAGCAATATCCCTCACTCAATTTGCCAAAACAGGTTTTTAAAAATTATCCTGAAATAAAATTATATTTGGTAATCAAATAGCAACACAATTTTAGTTGATGTAAGCCATTGAACAGTGTGGTATTTCACCATGTACTTTAATGAAGCCTGCCTGGTATTTCCCAGTCTTTATTCCTGTAGACACCTTCTTTACAGACATAACTGAACTTGTTGCAGCAGGAGAAGTATTGTCCCCCCTTTTTATTTACATAGATCAGCCCAGTCAGAATTTCATATGTATGTACCATCACATTCAAAAGACACTGTGTCTCATTCTAATGAGCTATTTTTCAGGTTTTAAATTTTCCCTTGGGTTACCTTATGCATTCTTGCTAGGGCAATTAAATAAAAATAATTAATAAAACGAAGATCTAGTTTTTCATTTGGTAAGAAATTTAGTGTCTGATCTCTCTAATCTTCCACCAGTTCAGGAGCTAGGTTAGACTACCGCCCAGGTCAGGTAAATTTTCTTCTTTGTTTGGTAGAGCTGGGCTGGCATTTTTGCCGAGATCTATGCTGGGAAAGAAGAACCAACACATTTCCCCCAGTGTTTCTTGTGATTGGCTTTGTTTCCTTTCCTCTGGCCCTTCCAAAGTTCCTGCCCTACAAGCCTAGTTATTTACATGCAAGCCAGATTCATTATGAAAAAATTTACTAGTCTTATTAAGAAAAAAAAAAAAGATTTGTAATTCGTTGCTTTTCAAATGTTTCATACAGTACTTCTACACTCGCACATCTATAAATCTGCGGTGTTAAAACTTATTGCACATTACAGACCTTTTGTTATTCAGTCCTCTTCTACCTCCATTTATTTATTTTTTTTTCTTGAGCATATTGCCCATTTCTTGATAGCATGGCATGTATTATATCTGTTTCAAGCAGAAGTCCAACATCTGCAGCCTCTCCTAGGGCACAGTGCTCTCTGAGTGAAGTCTTTAGTATGATGCCATTCATTCATTCATTTTTTAAGAACCCAAAACATTGTTCTAAAATGTCTGGGTTTTTTAACTCTAATCTGACCATCTCAGGAGAACGACAGTTCTGCACAAAGCCACCCTCTCTGTATGTGTGCCCAAAGCACTTAGTCCTTACTTCAGACAGAAAGGCATTAGACAGTATGTTAGCACGTTTTAAGCATATTGAAACAACTACAAAAAAATATCAGCAAGGAATGTGCTACAGGAAGTAACTTATTAAAAGAAAAAAATGGGAGCAGAGAAGGATGAGCTGATGACACAAGTGGTAAAAATCTTCTCCAATAAATTGTTTCAATCTGTGCTTCCAATACAGCTCCTAGTACTCTATGTGCCTGTCAGAAAATAAAAAACTGAGAAAATAGGATTATAAAACCTCACCTAAACATGAGGGTATTTGTGAAGTGGGTTAAAAGAGGAGCACATGCCTGGAAGAAAAGCACAAATGGGACGCATCTACAAATGGTCCTAGCTTATCTAAAATAAATGAGACCACTGTGGCCAGAGCGCTATCCAATGTCAGTTCATGCAGCTGAGCACTGCTCATCCATTTCAACAGGGTGGAACAAGAACATAACCTACCTGCTGAATAACTCCTGTAACTATTTAAAAAACAGTAATTTCAAGACCAAAGAGCCTTGCCCCCATGCAGTCCTAGATTTCAGTGTTTATTTACATCCATCACTGCGAAAGCACTCATGCTACATTTAAAATTGTATCCACAGAGTAAGAAATTTAAAATTCTCATTGAAAAATCATGGAAGTAATTGAAAAGTTCGTGCCCTTTATTAGAAATGTTCAGGTAATGTCACAGTGAATTTCTGTGTTTGCAAAAGAGGAAATCTCTGCTATCTCTCATTGTCACAAGTTCAAGAAAAAACTTATCCTGGAACTTAATGGTCATTTAGTTCTTTTGTTCTGGTAGACTACAATAAAGTATAGAAATGAAAAAGATGTAATAGTGTTTTATATTTTCTTACTCTAACTAAATTTACAATGCATATTGAAAAAGAGTTTGACAATGATAGATAAAGCATATAATAATAAAAATGTGCCATAACATATCAGGCTTTGCAAAGTTTATTTTGTTATTGAGAGCATTGTCTGCAGAGAAAAACTGTATAGAAAAGTGTCTAGTGAACGTCTACTTAGAAACAATATTGCATTTGCCTTTAAGACCACTTAATCCAATTGGAAACTGGGCAATTAAAAAAAATGAGCTTAGATTATTGCACTTGCCTTTCCAATGTTTTTGGATTTAGAGGAGCACCTTTCATTTAGAAAAAGAAATGTTTCTTCTTTATTTTGCGAAGGAAAACATGAAATATAAAAGAATACTTTGTATACAGGAAAATATTTATACTACTCCTCTGGTAATTTAATGCTGCTGTTATTACACTCTTTCCTTGATGACAGGAGAATTTCCTCAGGTTGGCTGATGGAATTCAGACCATGGACCCCTGTTCTTATGTCAGTCACTTGCTTTAAACACATTAAATAATAAAAGACAAAGATAAGAAGCCAAATTTTAAGCTTTGTTGGGGAGCCTTGAAGATGCTGATGTATGCATTTCCCTCTCCAGTCAACGAGCACTGCTTGTGAGCTGAGAGAGGAGCCAGAGTCACACCTTCTTTGCTGTGGTCTTTCCAACACCTCGCACACCCTCTGTGCAGAGCTTGCTTATCTCTGGTTATTTTCCCTGCTCTTTTTAACTCTGCAGGGTCCAGTCACTATCTTTCCCTAACAGGTTACAGCTGTAGCTTCAGAAAATCATTTTTAGTCAGCTCTTTTAATAATTAATCACAATGTTCATCCTTAATATGCAATGAAGAGAAATCATACACATGGGGCAACATTCGTCTGCCAAAAAAGAAATACTTCAGTCTATGGCCCCTCACCCCTGACCCACTGGTGTTGAGAATGACAGTAAAACTCCCCACATCCGAGTTCTCACACCTCAGCAAAATTATGTTCTCCTAAAAGCATCAGACTTGGTAGAGCTTGCACATTCTCATGAGTGCTTCTGGGGCTGG
>VZRS01005638.1:0-260263 GCA_013398055.1 Ifrita kowaldi | reverse complement strand
AGCCACCTGCCTCACTCATGCGCTTCCCCGGGCCGAAAGCAGGGCACAAGGGAGCGAATTTGAATAAAGCAAGGGAGGGGTACCTGCACTTTCTTTCCCAGAGCATTGCGAGGAAAGGGAAACCGGCATGAGGGGAGGTGGGGCTAACGCTCAGACAACAGAGACTGAGGGAGGGTGGCGGGGGGAATAAATTCACTCGTGATTTACTGATACAATGGACCTAGAAAGCATTTAATTGATCTGGCGTAGTACCGGTGTGCTAGTGGCCAGTGGCAGTGGTTAGAAGCTGTACTATAAGAGCATGAGTGCTAACATACACATCCCGGCAAAAAAACCCTCAGACAAACCCAAGCCAATTCGGCTCATTTGAATATTAAATATGTGCTCTAAATAAATCTATCAAAGACATGAAGACCCATGAAGTAATATTGCTTGGGCAATTCAAGTATGGCAAAACATGTTTCCATTTGGGGCAGTAAATGGCCTTCCCAGACAATGGAGATGTTCTTGATGGCAGCTTTCCAGCCAAAGAAGAAATACCTTTTTCCCACTATTTTTTGGTTTTGGTAGGGCATGAAGATTACATGAAGGAAGAGTAAGGAAGTGTAAAATAAACATCCTACAAAGTAATGGTGATTTTTCATTTTGCCAGTAATGACCAGTCTTTACTCCCATTATGGATGAAAGCACCTGCTTCTCAGTAAAGTTAAAATCTCTAATAACACAGGTTAGGAAATACACATTCAATCTACTTGGATAAGATTCACTCATTTGCTGTTTTCACATTTGCTTTTAATCCCATAAAGCACATATATTTCTCCTCTATTTATAATTTATTCTTAGTATTGTGTCTACATTCATCAGCAAAGCTGATCCAAGTGAGGTGCAAAGAGATGAAGACTACTGTTTCTTTTGAACATAGTCAGCTGCTCTTCGTTGTACCCTCTCAGGAACTGTATCAAGGTTCTTATTCAACGTCAGGGTTGGATTAAAAAATCTTCTGCCCAGAATATTAAGTCCCGGAACAAAGTGCAAGACGGACTATGCACCAGAAGAGGTCTCACTTGTTCCACCCCACCGTACATGGCAAAATTATAGACCCTCAAAGATACAGGGACTGGACCATGAGTTGTCCGTGGAATGGAGTGGGTAGGACACCAGAAGACATGACTCAGTGATAGAATTTGTGCAGATGAATTTCTGGTTGTGACTGAGCAGCTAGTTAAAATTATACACATTTAAATGCCTCTTGTTTGAGCTCTGAATATATTTCTTTTATGAGAGGAGGAAAAAAATCTTGCATTGTTAGTGGAATTAAACTTGAGTAAGTAAATATGATTATCTGAAACTGCTTTTCCACGGTTGTATAAATGAGACAAAATTAAACAGGCAGAAGAAAATAATCCGGACTTAAAACAGAATGCACCTTAGAAGATGTACGGCATGATAATTTTGTTCAGCTACAAAGGTAATTATATCCAATGATTAGGCTTTTGGGGTTCATAGTTACAAGAAAGAAAAGGACTCCAGTCAGAAAAAAGAACTCAGAACACTCAAGACCATGGCTTCCCCCTATCCCACATCCCCTCAAATAGTGCTTAGAATTTTTTTCTACCTTTGAATTCAGGAAAGAGTTTCTTGGGAAGGTACCATACTCACCATTACCTTGTCCCTTTCATGTCCATTTTGCATTAGGCATCTGCCATAAAACAAAATTTTCAGCCTGTGTGATAGGCATAAAGAAGACAGAGGAATCATAGCATGCTGCCCGTCTTTTCAATGAGTAGAGTAATAACTCTCTGAAGATCAGCTAGAGAGCTGAACACAATGAAGAAACATAACAGATAGCTTTAATAAACTAAAAATAGTGAGTCCAATGTATCTTCCAGCTTCCAAAGAGCTTCCTGTCTTTGAGATGAGCTCTATCATTGCCTTCTTCTGCAAACAGTACCTTAGGGATGAGAGTTGTTATTTGCTGCAGTGTTTAATACACACCAACCTTTTTACACATGCCTGTTTTCCATGGCCTCGTACCTTGCCTAGTCATTTGTATTTGCACAAAGTGAGTGCAAGAATACAAACTCCTGTCAGTGGCAGTGAAGAAGCTCTGATGGACAGGACATTATCATGAGATAGGAGCTTCACTTACACCACGAAGTCCTTGGGTGCCTTTAGGTAGACAACTTAAACTGCTTGTCCTTAAGGCCAAGCCTTAATTAGTTCTATTTTCAATGTATGTTTTTTACCTATAAGCAATACCAGAGTGATTTTGTGGCTGTTGAGTGTAAATATGAGGAAACTGAAGCAAGGAGATATCTTCATATTCCCAGCACCCTCCCACTCCCCCACCCCCATTTTCGATTAGCGTAAATGGTGAAGATTTGGAAAGTACAGAAGTAAATTCTGAAAAGCTTCTTTTTTTCCCAGGGATTCTGACAATAATGGTTAAAAATAGTAGTAAAACTTTGGAATATGGTGGGGGGGTTTGTGTGGTTTGGAGGGCTTTTTATCACTTCAGTGGAAATGTCAGGATTTGAATTTCCTATTCCTGTTGGAAAACACAAGTGCTCAGATCAGATCAGCTCATACAATCTGAGGCCTATGAGGAGAGGCAAAAATGTAGCAGTCCCACTAGAATTTAAGTCCTGCTTCGCTAGATTTAAAAGACAGAGCTGCCACTTTCATATCAAAACATTTTGTCCTTGAAGCATGCCCACTGCACCACCAGTATTCACTTCTAGTTCTTTGTCTCTTGTGGAGGAGCACCTTTGGTACCACAGGAAGGCAAAGCAAACAGAAAACAAATTCCATTGCTTCCTTAAACACAGAGAGATTTCTATTCTTCGTAAACCTATTGTTCATGGAAAGCATTTTTTGACCACCTCTTTTGGATTCCTGCAATCTGACATGGTAATAATTCCACACTTAGAAAGCTCTGATATGGTAAAATTTAATACCTCTGGAAACGCTACAGAATGAAAAGTTTCTCAGAAACAAATTAACACCCAGACCACTCTTAGCACATCAGCAATGTCCAACATTTTCAACCTGAGAGCAAAATTAAACAGGAAGGTATTATAAGCAAACCCAGACACTACTCTCCAATCCTGTCCAAGTAACAATTCCTTTATGAAATAAGAGATGCTGTGTAAATGAAAGACAGAAAGGGCACAACCAGGAAACCAGAGAGATGTATTGGTCAGCATGGTAGAAAACCTCATCTTCTATATGGCCACTGCCTACCTGTGGAGAAACATCAGGCAGAAGAGTTTTCCCATGGTATCACTCCTGTTTTTCCCATGCACATCATTGACCAGAATCATAAAATCATAGAATAGTTTGGTTTGGAAGGGACCTTTGAAAGTCATCTAGTGCAACATCCCTGCAATAAGCAGGGCCATTTTGAAGTACACCTGGGCTCAGAGTCCTGTCCAACCTGATCTTGAGTGTTTCCAGGGATGAGGAAACAACCACCTCTCTGGCAACCTGTGCCAGTGTTTTACCCGCCTCATTCTAAAAGCTTCTTTACATCTTACATAGATCAGCCTCCTTCAGTTTAAAAACCATGGCCCCTTTTCCCATCAGAACAGGCCATGATAAGACATCAGTCCCCATCTTTCCTACAGGCACCCTGCAGGTATGGAAGGCTGCTGAAGGTCTCTCCGGAGCCTTCTTTTCTCCAGGCTGAATAACAACAACTCTCTCAGCCTTTCCTCACAGGAGAAGTGCTCCAGCCCACTGATCATCTTTGTGGTGCTCCTCTGCCCTGGTGACCCCCAGAGCTGGATGCAGCACTCCAGGTGGGGTCTCAAGAGACAGAGCAGATGGGCAGGATGCCCTCCCTTGCCCTGCTGCTCACGCTGCTTTGGATGCAGCCCAGGACACCATTGTTTTTCTGGACTGTGAATGCCCATGGCTGGCTCTCATTCAGCCCCTCATCCACCAGCACCCTCAAGTCCTTTTTGGCAGGGCTGCTCTTGATCTGCTCATCACCTAGCCTGTTTTGATACTGGGGGTTGCCCCAACCCAGGTGTAGGGCCTTGCTCTTGGCCTTGTTAAACCTCATGAGATTCTCACAGCCCTACTTCTCAAGCTTGTGCAGGTCCCTCTGGATGGCACCCTGTCCTTCAAGTGTTTCACCACACCACTCAGCTTGATGTCATCTGCAAACTTGCTGAGGGTGCACTCAATCCCACTGTCCATGCCATTGATGAAGACATTAAACAGTATGGGTGCCACTACAGACCCCCGGAGGACAATTCTAGTCACCAGTGTTGGTCAAAATATTGACCACTGGATGTGACCATCCAGACAATTCCTCATCCATTGAACAGTTCACCCATCAAATCCATCTCTCCCAAATTTAGATAGAAAGATGTTGTGGGGACCAAAGTCCTCAATACGATTTATGTGAGAAGAAAGATACGTCTTCACAGCATAGCTAGAGAGCCACTTTGTCAAGGCTTCCTTGCTCTTCAACCAAAGGGCTTGCACTGCCCACTGGGACAGCAAACACTGGAAAAAATAGGGCTACCCTTGCATTTAAAACTAGAGCTACCTTTGCTTGCAGTGGCCACCATGGGACTACTAGAGAAACGTGATGATGTGGAGGTGTTAGTTCTTCGGAACACACTTTGGCCATCTCCTAGGTTTGTGGAGGAAATGGCAGGATGGCAATAGGAAAAGAATTCAGAAGCTCTTGTTTCAAAGTCAGTGCTAACAAATCATTCTATTGGTATAGTCAAGAAGCACAACTCACCTTAGTATCCAGTCACTTTGCACGGCTGTAAGCTTAACAAGGTCGAAAAGTACATCAGTGAATGAACGTGAGGCTACACTAATAATAGCAAGAGTGTTTTTTTCAACACGCTCATATTTCAATTTATTTATGTTCATTTAATGTGATTTCTTGCGAAAATCAGAGGATAGAAAGATAAGTTTATGTTATAAAGTTTGGGTAAACTGTACTTAATTTTGTGCTTGCCATAATTTCCTGGGGGACACAAATTTTATTGATGCTTAACTCAACTGATAATTAAATTATAAAATTAATCCACTGCTGCCACATCTTTTCTATTCATTGCATGCCTGAGGTAGTTTTTCTGCCGTTATCTCTGTCAAGGTATTTCGTAGGTCTTTTGCCACATGCTTATAATTCCCTCTTCCCCAGACACAGACACACATACTAATGTAAGGTAATGTCTATATACTTCTTAAATATAATTAAATAATTTGTTATAGATCAAGACAACTCTGTAGATGGTTTCAAGCATATCTATAAACATTATTGTATGTAGCTATAAATCATGTCTTTTGGCAACTAACTGAAAAGCCAAAATTCTTTCTTTTATCCCAAGTTTTATAGGGATGTGATCAATATCAAATATGATTATTTTATATGCCTATTACCTTGAGATTACCTTTAACTGATCTGCATCTGGCTTTTGCCTGGAAAAGCACCTAGCTGGGTGACCGCAAGAGATCTCAGAGGTATCAGAGCACACAGTACTGCAGAGAACAGGGGAAGCAGACTTGAGAGAGAGCAGGTGGACTGGACAGTGCAGCACACCCAATGCGCCCTTGTCAGAAGTTTTTTTTTAGAGACTCTGTTTGATTGTTCCCAGTTCCAAAATACACAAGTGGAGGACTCTCAAAGTCAGACTATGGACACAGAAAATGTAAGTTTGAGCAGACAGGTCACAAGGAGCCTTCACCATTATTTGTGGTTTCACTTCTGCAGCTACTGATAATTTGCACCACTTTACCTTCAGTTGCTCTCCAAGTATTTGTAAATCTACCTACCCCTAAATATTGAAGTGTATCTTAGAATGGTGTATTACACCACACATTCCTCTTTAATTGCAGGCTGAAGCCTTTTACAGTTTATCTTTGAAGGAGATTAAGACACACAGGCATATAACACTTATATTTTGGGACTAGAAATGTCCATGGTTGATTGTTACTTAGGTACAAATACCACATTTAAATTGCAATCTATCTTAGTTTAAATAGAATTTCAAGTGTAGGCAAGCTGTCAGTTCTTTAACCTCTGCAGCATATGACAGAAATAAGGATGCTCATATATTCAGGTTTATGCTTATGCTAAAAGTTTCTTTCCATCTTAGCCATCATGTTCTCATCTGCATCATTTACTTTGTGTAAATACCTTCTCAATTTTGACCTGTAACACAATTTTCTTTAAAATTTCCCACTCAGTTATCAAATTTACTAAGTCATTGTGGTATAGTGCTTACTAGTCTTGATTATTTTGCTACAGAAAATTCAGAAAAATACAATATTTCATGAGCAATTCACCCTGACTGTTACATATTTCAGCAAAGACCCTACAGAACAACTCTCCTGCACTTCTGCACTTCTCTTCACTTGACTCAGACAGATGCACTATGCAACAAGGGCAACTGCCTCACTTTGGCCCATCATGCTTCAGAACCGGAAAACAGCTTAGTACCCTCTGAAAGTAGCAATGAATTACAAAAATCTCTAATGCCTTCTACTATGGGGTTATAAAAACCTCAAGATAACCAAATGGTATTTTCCACAGGTACTGCATTTCTGCGTACCTCACCCCCACAACCTCTGCCCTCCTCCCAAAGGCCTTACCCTAGAGCAGACACCATCTCTGACGATGAAGCCTCCTGCAACCACTTGGTTCAGATGGGTTGAGCACATTCAGTGTTTCATTACTGATGTGTCTGCTTTCCTGAGTATTCCGTTTCACTATATTTCTGCAATTTTCTACATGCATCAGTGCAGACAGCCAATCCTGCACTGGCTTCAGTACTTTCCCCAGCTACTCAGTTAGCTGTGTACCACTGTTCATACTGGTTTGAGGAACTGATCTGGCCACCAAGCCCTTACAGCGAAGGGTCTCTGTCAGTAAATGGTTCAGTCACCAAAATGGAAAAGACCACAGAGGGGCACCCTCACACTTGTGAGGAAACACGCCAGTGGCTGATGGCCCAGAAGAAACACAGCAGGCAGCACCACAGAAGCAGTTGCAAGGAAGATTGCCAAATCACCGTAACACAAACAAGGTACAGTGCTGGCAAATAACAGCAAAAGAACTTGGTAAAGAGCTAAAATAATGCTTATTGCACAGGTACTATGAATTAACTAACTGTATACTTGAACTTTCACTAGGAAATCCTTCACAGAAATTTCAGCCTCAATGAAAAAATAAAGCTTGACTAGAGTTGTAAGTTTTCCACACATATTTTGAGCAGCAATGACTTCTACTAGGCAATGGGAGGACAATTTACAGATTTGGTGGTCCTCTGCATCTCCTGAGCAATTTGTGATTTTCTTTCAAGAAATTGTGTAAGGCTGAGATATTAATGAAATTAAACAAATGAAGAATGGTCTGATTTGGCCATTCCTCTGGACAAAGGTACTGCAACAAACAGCATTACTCAAAGTCCCACTTTATCTTCTCAAGTAGATACAATTGACTCCAGTGGTCTACTTTAAAATACACTTGCAAAAACTGATAACTTTAATTGGGTCTATTTTCAGCACATTGTGGGTTTTGTTTTGGTTTATTTCTAAAGGCACGTACCAAGTCCACACATATTCTTGTTACATCCTGGACTCACAAACACCTGCAGTTTCACACCTACATTTTCACTGAGACTATTATAAACACACCTGGACAGCAACAAACTCTGGATGGTGTTTTCCATATACTCTATTGCAATTATTATGTATTTGCATACAGTGTCACACTGGGAAAAAACCAAAGCCTGGGGGCTTTTAGACTGATCACTGATCAAAGCTGTGGGAAGAGTAGTCAATGCCTCCGGAGACAGTAATCTAGTTTCCCAGTCAGACACAACAGATGGGTGACACGAAAAGTGCCAGATGAGGGCAACAGTAAAAAATACATCAATTGTATCAAATAAGCTGTAGTCTCATCTTGCATTTGCCTAACCACTTCCTGGGGCTGTTGTTTTTTTCTTTTAATCCCTTTTGCTGTTATAGAATTTGGACCCTTTTCCTGCTCAGATGTATAGCTTAGTTCCTTGCTCAAAAGAAACCACCGAAATTAAAAATCCAGAAACTAGATCTTCATTGTTATTTTTACATTGCATCACATTTGTTTCACAGTTTATAGACATATCAAATAATTTGAAAAGCCATCACTTGTACTCCAAAAAATCTGCCCAAAATGTGTTAATTTTGATGACAATTTTAAAATGGTTTGTGAACTCCAATACTAAGTGAATAGCAACAACAATCCCTTAGTCATGCACTTCTAAACTCTTAAACTAGACAGCAGAGTAAAACTGGAATATGAAACTGCACTGTAGAAGAATCTTTTTCTTTTCTTGTTGGTACAGCACAACTGTAGTACTACTCATGACAGACTAACTACTAGTTTATTCAAGGAGATAAGTTGCCCATAGTTCTTCACTTCTCTAAAGAAAATACACATAACTATTGGAACAGAATAGCAGAGTCCACAGGAACAGGGAAACAGAGCAAAAGAAAATAAAAGAGGATTTTTTTTAGAAGTGCCACTCAGTTATGCAACTGGTTTTTGCAATAGCCTTTAATCGAGCATTGTCTAACACTGCGCTGTGCTCATGGCTCCCTGATCACTACTAAAATTCCAGCCACTCAAACCAATACTTAATGGACAGATTCCAGTGGCACTATAAAGCTGCTGGAAGACTTTTCTGGAGGAGCTTTTTCGGCTTACCCAGCAAGACTTTGTCAGGTCAATGTCTCCATTGTAGACTGTTTTGTAACATCCAACAGGCATAGCATGTTTGTTGTTTCAAAAGTGCTCTGATACTTGAGCCCCATGATTTGTACAACTTTACTAATGCTACTGATACTTACGAATCCTTATTAACAAGATTTTCAAATCACATGCTAAAACAGCACATGTATATTTTATTTTAGACTCTTCAGTACTAGAATTTGAAAAATAAACTTGACAGACAGCAATTTCCTAATGTAGTAATCCCATATTCTATTTTATCAAACAACGATTATCCTGCCAACCTTAACAAATAACAGATTCTCTCCAGGACTGTGTGAATTCATCATCTCTTTCATGTTTTTAGCACTTCCTTAACATGCTAGGTCAGAAATTTTGGCTCTGTGATTTATGGCTGATTCCCAGAAGGCAAACAAACAGATTCTTCCTGTGTTGTTGGCACTAAACTTGATGCCTCTATTGTGTTATGTATAAAGTATCTGTTATAATGAGGACACAAGTAATGAATTATTTTTAAGATTCATAACAAAGACTTCCTGATTCATCTATGGCTATGATTTACATATTTTACTACAGCAGTTAAGCTAATTTAGAAGAGAAGAAACTGAAAACTGTTTGTTTAAGCTGGACAGACATAAACAAGTTAGAAATTCTTGGGAGAAAAACTTCCTGGAAAATAATAATGAATGGGTATTTGTATCAACATCTTTGATAACCATTTTTCAAAATTATTTGATGTCTGATACAATCTTCCAAGAAGTCAGCACTTGGGATAATATTTTCATATGGGGAATTTTTAGGAAATTTTTAATTAACAGTATTTCTGTGAAAAGAACTGCACAAATGCTAAATACAATCTGTTTTCTACAAAGTTCATGCAACAAGCAGGAATTATGAACATTTAGGTACTCTTGGAAAAATTGAGACATTTTAGATAATTAGTAATATTTTGTGTTTATTCTATGGAAAATCTACATTTACCCTCTTTAATGGCTTGGAGGTTTTGGTTTACTTTATATTAATACACACAAAGTTTCAGAACTCTGAACTAGTATCTTCTCTATTTTCTGTTTTATCAAAATCTACAGATAAAATGTGTTAAAGAATAATTCATTCAGTATACTTTAATGATGATGAATTACTCTCAGCAATCTATTTTTTCCTTTTTTAATTATTGTTTTCTCTTATAATTTTTTCATTAGAGGCTTATAACTTTCTGTTTTACAGTGACCAGTAACAGAAAATCACATATGAGGGCGTTGCCTCTTTCACTACTGATGCAGCTCACTACCTCATAGAAGAGGAAGCAAAACGGAACATGTGATACCAGAAAGTATTTCCTACCTTGAAAGTTCCATGAATTATTTAGATTATCCAGCTACATGTCGTAATTAGTGTGTTTATTTTAACTAATGTGAGAGTAAAATGCCAGCTGAATTTTTTTCAGTCCTGAAAGCACTGCTTAACCCTGTGCTAGATAAAAAACTCTAACTTTCTAACCAGTGGTAAGCAATATATGAATTCCAATTCAGGCATACTTGGTACAAAGGGGGGCAAAACAGATGAAAGAAAAAGCCCAGTGCCCTTATCAGCCATTTTGACTCCCACATAAACCTCCTTGTTAGAAGACATTTTGAGATAATGAAGAGGAAGAAACAGAAATGTATTCAAGTGCGATCAGAATAACCAATAATGGCCCTAGTTATATACAACATCATTTTTTCCTTTTTGAAAATTCTACTAAAAATAAATTGTCAGACTTCTGACATATTTATAAAGAAAACCTTCTCATGCGTGTATCCATGACAACCTAGATTTATATTTTGAGCTCTAGAAAGTTGTTACAGCACAGCTTACATAAATTATTCTGAAGAATGTCACAAGATAAGATGGTTTGCTACCTGAGGTATTTTATTTAGCATAATATATAATATTTCGACTATACTGAAGCATAAAGGAAAGCAAAAGCATTGTGTCATGGTTTGAAGCCAGTTTTGTAAACCTATAAAATAAACTTATTTTTAATACAGGGAAAATGTATAAGCACTTCATGACAAAGAACACTGAAAATTGAAAAAAAATCTTTGAAGACTTAGTAATTGAATGCTAGCATATCATAATCAGGAAAGCAAAGAAACACAACAGAAATGTGAAGCATACATTGCCTGAAATAAACAAAACTTGTTTTTACACTAGTATATCTCCTACTGGGGTTCCATCTGGACTGCTTTGGGCACACAGAGCCTACTTTTTTCTCTCTCTCACCTAGGGAAAAGGATCTGCTTTCACTATACTGAGCATTACTAAAATTGCATTTCTGTTACACATGTTTTCTTTTTGCATTTGACTTGAGAGTCGTAGTATATTATTTATATAATAGATTAACACAGTAGGCAATATCCAAGTACAACATGGAAACAATAGGAACATAGTTCATGAGATTTTTCCAAAACAAATATCAGTGACTTCCCTAGCATTTTGCTGTGAAATAAATGCATTACCTACTTTGGAAAGAGACTTCGAGGGAAGAGAGATACAATCACTTCAGTAACTGTTGAGTACACTGCTAAGAATTCAAGTGGTGTTAACAACTACTGCCTCTATGACCTTTTTTCTGAGCAGAGCCTACTGTTTTAGATTGCAAACCAGGAAAGCAAAAAAAAGCAGACAAGTTCATAACAAAGCCTTTCCCTGAGCTATCTGCTAAGGGAAAAAGTTCTTGACCTCAGAGATGCAAAGGTTGGGTGATACACCACCAGGCAGCCTGGCACTGTGTGAATTCCTTATTTCTAGACCCACACGAGCACCCTGGGGGCTCTGGTCATGAGGGATCTCGAGTGGAGAGGTATCTAGATGAGGGCTACCCAACAAGATTAAAGTGAAATTCAACACCTCCATAAAATGCAGCAGCACAAGTTTCTTCTGAAAGCCCAAGACACTGACTTCAAGGACCGCAACTTAGACATTATCTGCACCTTGTGAATTCTTATGATGGTATACCCTGACATTAGCTCAGCTGGTTAAAGCATGATACTAAAAACACCAAAGTCATGGGTTGATCCCTGTACTGGACATTCACTTAAGAGTTAGACTTGATGAACCTTTTGGATCCCTTCCAACTCAGAATATTCCGTGATTCTGTGACAGAAAAACAACAGAAATTAAGCTGATATGGGGATGGCACAAGTTTTGCAGCACATGGTCCTGAAGGAGAGCCAGCAAGCGAGAGGGATGTTTACCCTGCATGTGTCCCCAGCTGGTCAGATGTGGTCTTCTCTGGCCTGTTGTCTCCTCCCTCATCTCCTGATAGATGGGAAATGATTACCCTATGACTCCCTTTTCTTGCCTGCAACAATGGCCTATATGTGCAACAAAGTAGTCCTGAGGGTCAGAACCTTTGCTCTTCTTTCTCAACTGTATTACGGCAACTTCAGAGCTAATTTTCTGCATAAGCCAAATTCAATTTTAGTCACTTGTACAAATATTTGTGGGCACAGCTCATGCAATTCGGAAGTACTGCCAGAGCCTTAGGTAGACAAAGATAATACTTTTATGAGAAGGATTTAATTACAAAACATCATTATAAACATATAAACATTTCACTCAAATTCTTTTTGTTTCACATTAGAGAACATCATTCTCTACAACCTAGTACTATGTTTTACATAACGAAATGTCACTTATACCAACCGAAACCTTCCAACCTAATACAGCAAAAATTTGAGTCTGCCTTCAGTTTCTTTCTGTTCTCCCTGAAAAGCAGAAAATGTGCAGTAGAAATGAAATACCTTAATAAAGAACCACCAGCATTAATAGTATCTTCTGATATTTTGTTACAATAATGCGCAAATAAGTAATAGCTCACATGATACATAAGAGAAAGTGCTTGAGTGGATGATTTACCAGAGAATGACATTACATTTTAACTAGAAATCTTGGGAATGCAGCTACTTTACGTGTGTACAAGATGATCTCAAGTCCTATGTCCTGTGCTGCCCCAGCGTGACTTGGCACCTGTGCCTCTAAAGAAAAGTTCATCCTTTCTAAAAGCCTGTTAAAAAAACATATAGAGAGGCATCACAAAGGCCATACTTGAACATAACTTTATTTGAATTTGTTATTATCAGCTATAGTCAAGTGGTAAGTAAATTTACAGTGGTAAAAAGGTTACACACTGCTATATGTTTGGCAATTTTAGAACATTATTATTCAACTTCCATTCTTCTTATTCTCAATGGTAGGTTTATCATAACTGATTAAACAATCTATTCCTCTGATAGCCATTAGTTTTCCATGGAAATTAATTTTTTGGCCTATTAAATATATTACCTAACATATGCCCATCAACCAGCACAATTGATGTATAAGGTTTTTATGTAGACAGCAATAGCTCAAAAGCCATCATGTATAAATACTTACGAGAGTTAAAAGCAAGAACAGATGCCATGCCATGCAAGTGTGATGCTACATAAAATTCTGTGAAATTTAAATGCATTAATTGAAACTTTCAAGCAAGCTTACTTGATGTGTTTCCTTTGGTGTTGACTAAAGAGTGTCAAGCAATTGCACATCAAGAACTGGAAAATCAGTGTTTTGTACCAATATTAAGATACTAAAAAGTTACAGCTATTAGTCTTGTCTAGAGTTATCCTCTACACTGAAGATGAAGAGCTTTTCCTTTGCACTGTTTTAATAATACTAAAAATCTACCTTGAAAGTTACCATTTTACAAAGACCACTTTGAAATATTGTTCCCGTCTAACGGTTCTTATGAAGCAGCCTTGGACAATGCCACGTGATAAGAGCTGGACACAATGAAATATAAGATAGAATTAAATGCTATTAGTACAAATTTCAAAGCCCAGTTTTCTGCTTTAGTGCTACTTTTCCCTGCCCATCTCAGTTAGAAAGACCAACTTTGTGAAGTTATTTCTGACTCTACTTGGAATAGTTGCTTAGTTGCTACTAATCAACTCAAATTAAAGAAGGAAGAAGACCTTTTTCAAGCAACACCATGGGAAAATGACTGAGGGTATGGAAATTACTGGGGAAAATACAGTTGCTAGGGTGGAATGCAGTCAGCATACCTGACCTCCCAGACACACACAATCTGTGGGGGTCTCACTGGAGGGCGGAGCAGAGTGGAGATGCCATGGCTCTGTCAGAACCCTTGCAGGGCAGGGAACTCAGTGTCTTTTCCTGCTGATAACCCTCACAGCAGCTTAAAACCAGGAGAGGTAAAGGAAGATGTCCTGCTCTTGAATGAGCAGCTGTGGGGAAAATCACTGACACATGTTCCCCTGCCAGAGTTATCTCCGGTGCTATCCTGAGATATCTGCCCTCAGGGTACAGCCACCCCTCACTGAGTAAGATGTACGACAGGCAGCAATGGGTGAAGATGTGGAGATCCAGGAGGGGTCTCTCTGTTGGCCTGGGACCCCAAACCACACCCTAGTGAGCTGCTCAGTGAAGGGTCCCCATAACAGGATGCTGACAGACTGGTCAGGCACAAGGGTCATGGCTTTCCTGGGGCACAGATGGTCACATACTAAGGGTTTGAGTAAATCTCCTCTTTCCACATGATGGTAGCACTGCATACATTAACTTTTATTTTTTAGCATTTATGATGGCTTTCAAGAAACAGAATATTGGTAAATCATACAACTGCTTTTGAAGTATCAATAGACATAACATTTCAATATATGGGGAACAACATGAAACTGGTATACATTATTAGACTTGACAAACATAAAAACTGAAATGGGACAGCTTAATTTCTTAAAGAAAAATCCATTTGTCTGATCAACTGATCAATTTTGATAATTTGCTCAATCAATAACAATAAAAAAAAACTTCAAAATTTTTTTACCTTTTTACAAGACCATGTTGTGATAAGACAAGGGCAAATGGTTTTAAACTGAATGAAGGCAGATTTAGATAAGATATTAGGAGCCAATTCTTAACTAAGAGAGTGGTGAGGCTCTAAAGCAGGTTGCACAGAGAAACTGAGTATCCCATCCCTGAAGGTCTCCAAGGCCAGGTTGGATGGGGCTCTGAGCAACCTGGTCTAGTGAACAGCATCGCTGCCCAGGGGAACTAAATCATCATAATGGTCCCTCATAAAATCATTTCTGTCATGATTTTCTGATGAACATTGATTCTCAAAAATGCTCATTCACTGTTATAACTAAGCAGTAATTGAGAGCACTGAGTGTACAGGCACAGAGGTTACCACACAGGGCTCCATACAGGTAATTCTGACACTGCTATCAGACCACTCTCTCCGCCCTTGCATGTGCCTCCTATCAGTGTCCATGAACTTGTGTGCGTACTATACATTTAAATGCTTCCTAACTTGATGCACATCTGCTAAGGTAATTCTTCTGGACTTTTCTGGACTCTTCTACTGGTCTGTGTGGCCATGGATTCCTTACAGCAAGACTTACCAGTAAAAACTAAAGCAAAGAAAAAAGCAAATGCATTTTTCCCAGCTCCTCTGTCATCATATTCTCTGCCCCATTCACTAGTGGGCCCATACTTCTTCTCTTCTTCCTTTTCGCAGATATACCCATACAAGTCTGTCTTGTTACCTTTCAATTTTCTTCACCAGATTCAACTCCAAATGGACTTCATCTTTCCTAACTCTATCCCTGCATGCTCAGAGCGTGTCTCTGAATTCCTTCTGGACCACCTGACCTTACGTTTACCTCTTGTGAACTTCTTTTTTGTGTCTTTGTCAGGAACAGCTTGTTCGCTCATGTTTCCTTTGATTAACTCTGTCATCAAATGGTCATCAGAGCACTCCAGAAACCTCCTGGATCACTCATGCGTTCTGTGCTGTGCCTCCAGCACATACCAGTGTGTTTTGTGGCTCTCCTGAGGATAAATGCCCATGAACATGAGTCTTCCACTCAAGTTGGAAGGAAGCTCTAACTGATAAGGTCCAGTGTTGAAGAACAAATCTGTTCCTGTTGATGAAGCTGACAGCTTTTACAGAGAGGAACTGAGTGTTTTCACACCTTCAGAGTCTGTGGATGAATACTTGAAGACAAATATGCACTCCTTGGCTCACAGAAATAGTATCTGAGTCCTGGAGTAGTTTGCCTCCTGCCTCTTGCCATTGCAGGACCATAAGGTCTAAGATAAGATAGAGTCTGGTACATTCACACAAATGAAAGCCTGGTTGTTCTTATTTTGCAAACTAAACCCATGTTTTGCAACTGGTAGACTTTACACAAAGTCCATTTCAATTCTTGAAGTGCTTTGCATAGGAACATTTTTGGGAGTGGCTTGATTTGGTTTGGATTTCAGCAACTCAGTGTTTAAAGAGTGTCTTTAGAAAAACAAAAATGGTAGAATTTTTGATAGTGGCAGTTTACTGACTGTAAATTTATGTTCATTCAAGTTTTCCATCCTAACAATTAACAAATTTCAGCAATTTCAAATTTAAATTTTTTAAAAGCCCTAATCATCTCATGTCCCCGTTCTTTGAAATGTAGACTTGTACACAGGATTTGAATGACTGCTTCGCACAGCAACTGTATGCCACAGATAAGGAAAGGACATTAATCCAATAAATAAATCCTTTCCCACAATCCTTATAATTGGAAGGTAAACAGCATGCAAAAATTTACTCAAGACAGGAATGGTGACAGAAGACACACGAGAGATTGCTGTAAAATGTACAAGTAACCACACAGTAGAACTTCTATTATAGACACAGGGTCCACAAACCTTCTCCTGGAAGACTCTGATTAAAAAAGGATCATTGCAGCCACACTAAGAGCTTTCATAGGTTTCAGTATCAGAGATCACTGCAGTTTATTAAATAGCTATCAGGTAATAAAGACCAGGAGGATTATATGCGCTTTGACTTTTTTGAGGAAAGGAATGAGGATAAATAAATCTAAGTGGAAGTCCCTAAGTTTACCATTACAATTAAGTACTAGTTTAATAAAAAAATGTAGTGAAAAATAATATTGACGATTTTATTCACATCAGAGCCCTAGCTAACTTATAATTGTAGAGCTTCTTCAGTTTGTAGCTCTCAAATAGTCACTGACAGTGCTTTGTAAAAAGTGGTGGTTTGCCTTATATGTGTTGTATATACAGATGTATTCAATGGAGCAAAAGGTATTTATACTGAAAGAGCTACCTAAGAACTAACCGGTTCTGGCGTTATCTTTGGGCTCCGCAGCTTCCTGTGAGTTACAGACTGGTCCTGGTGTATGAACTGTTCCACTAGTCAGCAAATGTCATTCCCACACCATTTCCTGTGCGAGTACAGCCTGTCGGGCACAGCTGCCAGAGCATGTACTCTCAAGGACCTGGGTAAGCACTAGGTGCCTGCTTACAAGATGCCTTCACCCATTATAACCCTGCAGGCTTGATTCAAACCTCCGTTTTATCTCTGGATTGTATTCTAAAAGTAAGGACTTAATGGCTGAGAAATTCACAGATGTGAGGAAGAGTATGAGTCTCACCTTAACCAGAAGTGATCACCAATAGCAGCACATAGGTTGGTAAATCAGTGTCCATGGATGAGCTAGCTTTGCTACATTGCTGTGCACAAGGATGGGAACACAATGAGCAAAGTCAGACTCCCGTGTGAGCCTGCTATTCAGGAAAAAATCACAGAACCAGCAGTAACATGTATTTAATGTTTCATGAATAAGGAACCTAGAAATGTGCTAAAAGGAGAATTCTGAGTCTTCTTAAATTTCCTCAAACACTACCTATTTGGCTTAGTGGATTGATGGTATTATCTACATAGACAGAATGAATTGTGTCCTGAAATATATTATTTTAAAGATTTAGAATTCAAATTACTTGGAGTGAGATAGATTATGGTTGTAACATTAATTATTTCTCTGTAAAATTAAGATAAGCAAAGCAACATTTTTTTTTTACATCTACAATTTTATTTTTATCTTACCAAGATAGGAAAAGTGATTGTGACTTTTTTTAGAGAGATCAGTGTGTTTAGGAGGTCAAGAAATGTGGTAACAGAAGATGAGTGGGTCTACCTCCAATTAGATTCAGTCCTTATGAAAACAAAGTCTAAGGCTGAGGCAGAATGATACAGAAAACCTGAGACAAAAAGCTATCCTCACTAGCACACAAGACATTATTCAAAATGTTGATAGTGAAAAGCTTTCAAAAGTATACTTTCATTCAGCTTCCTTGATGAGGAGAAGAAAAAGCCAAAAACTTCATTAGGGTAAAGCTTTAAGGGATAAAAGAGGATGTTAGAAACCAGAAGGTATCTTTAAAAAGCTGAACTCATGTTTGAGGCAGGGTAATAGGAAGGACTATAAACTCTCGTAGGTTAAAAACAAAGGGCAGCAGAAAGAGAATTTGAGAAGCACTTGCAGAGAGAACAAGTAAGTAAATAAATAAATAAGCACATTTAAACACTTTAAGGAGGAGAAGCGCTTTTTTTATTTTTTCCCCCAGTTTTTCTGAAATAACTTTTTTTCCCTGTAACTCCAATTGGCTGTCACATATCTAAGACAAATTGTCCAACTAATAATTGTTGCACTATGTTAATTGACAGAAGCTATTTAAAGTATCAAAATAATATGTGCTGAATAATCAGCTTGACTATTCTCTACTTGAGCAGGCATCTTTGAGTAACACCAGTCGGAACACACACTCTACAAGCTCTACAACACTCTGAGATTACTGTGATACGGAACACATCAGATTTAAAGGACGACAACTGAAAAGTGGGACTTTTCTATGAAGTCACAGATGGGTGTTACAGACTGTGTGGGCACCACGTCGATGTGCACACAGATATGAAGAGCATAAGAACAGAAAGACTGTCAGACCAAAGTATCCTACATCTGCTAAAGGCAGTGCCCATGGAAGAGTGTAATAGGGCAAATACACACAATGATGAGGGGTGATGGTGTCCTGAACCCTTACAGTTACAGCTTCCTAGATTTCAGATGGTGCCTACGTTCTTAGAAACCCTGAAGGTGGCTTCTGTTTTGTAAATATTATGCACTCTTGAACCAAACCTATTTAGCCTTTCTGTACCAGCAGCACCCTCCAGAATAGAGTCCTGAAAATACTTACACAATCCCAAAGGGTCAGGGGTCAGTTATGTGGAGATACCTAAAAAAAACTTACTATGACATTTAATAAGTTTCAATTAAAAACTTAGAAAAGCCTTAACTTTGTAAAAAATGGGAAGATTCTGCAAAGAAATGCGAATTACTTATACACAGATATGTCTTTACATTAAATATTGTGCAGCATATGTATATTAACTTCCAGCATCACAAACATTTTAAAAAGTTATTTTCAACTAAACTTGGAATCTAAATAAAACACTGCAGAAACACTAATTATGAGATTCTAGGGAAAAGGAAATTCCTCAGAAGAAACTTCTTTTTTTAAATGCAATTAAGAAGAGTTTACAGCAGCTTACCCTTCATCCTACTGCTGATTACATGGTTTCAGAACAACAACAGAAAGATGATAATCAAAGGTCAAACCTAAAGCTTATTGAGGCTGGATGAGCACTCCTTCAATTTCAACAGGCATTAGAAAATACTTAGGAGGAGCAACACTGCTCAGAACATCTGTAATTATACATCCCTCCACAGTTGCAGTTTGGAAGGAAAGCAAATTTTCAGTTTGCCCAGGTCCCCTCCAGCAACTTATTTCGATGAGTGAACAGGATAATAATTAAGCTCCTAATGTTTGTGCCCTATACCCCATTTCTTTTGGGAGTGATGATTTACCGATACCTTGTCCAACAGTGTAACATCATTTCTACATGTAAGGCCTCACTCTCCTTGGTCAAACACGTAGACAATTTTCAGACCACTGACTTTTTAAAAATAAACATACTGCAAAATCTGTCATTACTAACAAATATGGAAGAGTCTGAAAGAGTCTGAAAGAAGCCTGATAACGTGCAAATATTCACATCCAATCTTAATAGTAAAATTGCTTTAAAGCCTCTTCAGATCAGAGAATGCAATTCAGATTTCATCTACTGAGAAATTTAAAACAGCGCAGAAAATGGGAGCACTTGTCACACAGGAGAAGGATGCAGAAGTAGGTGCTACCTGGATGGATTTTAAAAGTGTGATGCATAAAACAGAATAGCTTTATATGTCACTACTTAGGAGACTGCTTCCTTCTCCATGACATATTGCCACGAGACATTCAGTTTGCAGGAACCTTTGTATGTCTTTCCCACTTCATAAAGAGAGCTGCTGGCAGAGTGTACAATACCAAGCACTCTGCCTTGACAACAGGAACATACTTCAAAACAGATTGGAACTTTTGGCTCACTGAGTCTCTTCCTGTGCTATGAGAGGCTCCTTTAGTTTATGGAGTATTTTGCCTTCCTGAATATCTCTATCATTGGCCATCCAAATGTTCTGAAGTTGCATTAATGCTCAGATGAGTAAGGCACTTGAAGATGCCTTGTAAGCCTGTATTAAAGGACTTGAAACCTTTCAAGTCTCCAGGTTATTGATTACCTGACCTGTGGTAAGGTAACAAGCAAACTACTTTAGCAAGACAATTTTTTTTGTGAAGACTTCATGGTGTTCAGTCCAATGTTGATGGTATTTACTTGTGTGTGTGCGTGCATGTGTACACAAACTGCATTAGCTACATGACAGTAAATATAGTAAACACCAGTGAGTGAAGGGAATGCCACAGGACAACCCCAAACTGCTGCACTATGCTACAGCTTCTCTTCAGCTCCTTCCTCCTAGCTCGGCATGGACATGGTGAAGAGAGACAGAGCAGCTACTTGTGGTACATAACAAACATGGATGAAACAAGAAAAATGTTCTCCTGCAGAATTCTGTACCTCACATTGGTGTATTTACAGAAATACAGAACCATAGAATATCTCACTTTGGAAGGTACTCATAAGAATCATTAAGGCGAACTCTCCATTACTCATAGGATTATTTAAATCTAAACCATATCAGTAACATCATCCAGACACTCCTAATTCACTTTTTCTATTACATTGGTGTTTATTACAGAAGCACTGAAGCTGCACTAGCACAAAACCAGGTTTACTCATACAAATATAGCCTTGTAGGCCTCCACAATGAAAGGAACTAATTGAGCATATGGCACACAAGTTTCACAAGATCAACAACTAGAAAGATTCAGAGAGAGTTTACTGCTTCTGTATGTATTTTGAGATATATGGTACATATATATATACATGCTTTATATCCATGAAAACAAAACAAATGCCATTAGGAAGTTTGATTTTTTGAAACATGCATGCATGCCAATCACGTTTCACTGATTCATGCTAATCAGTGTTATGGACAAGTAGAAGGACTGCAGAAAAACTTGTCAGTTTTAAACATTTCACTGTCCAGTAGTAGTAATTTCAGCATTCTGTACATGTAAAAGACTGAATTTTCTCCCTAGCAAATGTTGCAAATAGGCATGCAAATAAATTTAATGAAAGATGCTTGAAAGTGTGCTAATGCTTTTGAAAACAGGGCATAGTCTTAATTGTTTAAGCTGGGTTTTTAAGAAAGATAAAAGTGATGTACAGATTCTCTGGCACTTGAGTCCTCCATGAGAAGTCCATAGAAACTGTTCCCCTTGATGCTTGAAGGCAGAGTTGGACACTATCTGTAACCTTGCTAAACTGGATTACCCCCACTAGAATCCTCTGCTCCCAAACATGGGAGCAGGAGAGCTGAGCCACAGTGAGTGGCAGGATTTTCCAACCCACTGGAGATACCAGCACACACTGGATATGACTTATGAAATATTAATTAGCATTTTCATATGCAAGAATGAGGAAAGCTTCATTGTATTCTTCTATTCACATGCATTTTTTTCCTAGAAAAATATTCTTGTTTTACCAAACAATTCTCAGGAAAGTGATGAACATAAATACAGTACAGGTAAGAGGAAAACTAAGCAGATTATAATAGACTGACATCTGAAATGTGTCAGACAATGAAAATGTGTACAAGAGAAACTGTATTTGAGAAAATCATGTTACTGGGAATCTACCACTTAGGATCTACATTATCTTGAATCCATGGTGTATCATATTTCAGCTCTAAATGTGTAATTAGCAAGCCACTTCCTCTTTCTTTTGTGCATTTACAGTCTTGCTCTCAACAAGAGTTGTCAAAGTGGATCAAAAGAAATTTTTTAAAAAGGGAAAGCAGCAAGTTGCATGTAAGTCTCACCACTCCATCATTTCCTTTGTGCTGGCCATCTGAAAGACGTAAGAAGAATTTTTTCTTATTCTTTGTTAAAAGCCTAGCCTACTTCTGGCACGTTACACAAAAATGAAGCATAAAGAAATGCTAGTAGACTCATTCCTTTTTCTATTTCATTCGTGCTTATCAACAAAAAATGAATTTTCATTATAATGTAAGAGAATTCTTTTTGGATTCTACTGTGGTTTTTTGTTTTTATTTTTGTTTTGATTTGTTTGGGGTTTTGGTTTGGTTGGTTTTGGTTTTGTTTTTTTTTTGTGGTGCTGTGCTGATTTTAGCTGGGATACAATTGATTTTCTCCAGAGCAGCTAGTATATGGATCTGTGTTTGGGATTTGTGCTGGAAACAGTATTGATAACAGAAGGATGTTTTAGTTACAGCTGAACAGCGCTTGCACAGAGCCAAGGCCCTTCATGCACTTCACCTCCACACTAGTGAGTGGGCTGGCAGTGCACAAGAAGTTTGGAGGGGACAGAGCTGGGACAGCTGACCCACACTGACCACAGGGATATTCCAGACCATATGGCATTATGCTCCGTGTATAAAGCTGGGGGAAGAAAGAAGAGACATTTGCAGAGCTGGCATTTTTCATCCCAAGCCACTGCTATGCATGATGGAGCCCTGCTTTCCTGGGGATGGCTGAACACCTGTCTGCCCCTGGACAGTGAATGTTTTGTTTTGCTTGCATGCACGGCTTTGTCTTTGCCTATTAAACTGCTTTTTATCTCCAGCCACAAGTTTTCCCACTTTCTGATTGTCTTCCACATCCCACCGGGGAAGACTGAGCGAGGGGGTGGCTGGGGTTGAATAACCTGGTGCCTAAACAGAAGAGAACAAAATAATTTAGGAACACTAATGTGGAACTGAAATTTCAGACTACTCCTCTTGTCTTTCTCTCTTGATCACTGGGGCTTACACTGCCAACAGTACATATAATAATACAGACAATGAAATACCCAGAAAACACAGAATTAGAAGGGAAAGCCACTTGATTTTTATGACCTCAATTTTTATGATAAAGGAGTCCAAGAGAATTTCTGAAGGTAATTTAAAATAGCATTTTATTCCAAAAGAATTATTTGCTTCATTTGTCTAACAGATGTCTTTGACAGACATCCATGTAGACTGTCCATACAGATTATCTGCAGCGATACAGAAATACAATTTGTTCCAGAGAGGTGTGAAGAAATCAACACTCTCCTCTGAACTTCCTCCCTATAAGGAAAATTTTCTTTCTATTTCTAATCTGTTTCTAGTTCAGCTAGCATTTTGTTTGAAGGCCATTTCTTATTTTGTCAGGTCTAGACGGCCTACATTTCCTTTAAATTTTTTAAGAAGAATCTAGTTGAAAGCATTTAATAATTAATATGTTTAACTTTCTTTCCTTTGGAGATAGATTTCCATGGCTGACTTAAACAGTGTCACCCTTCTGGCTCTTGAAACACCCAAGCCTACTGTGAAAAACAAAAGATATGTAAAAGCTCATTGCAAATATCCATAAACAAGAGCATTCAGATCTCAGGGTATAGCCAGGAATTTACTCAGGGTCTTTCAGTTGCTGAGTCCTGTGAAACAACATTTTTCCCCTGATTGCAAAAACTGCTGATGAGTTTTTTAAAATATATGGATGATTAAAAGGATGGATAGAAAATAGGTTTTTTGGCACAAAATCTGTTATATAAAGGATTATTTTATTTTCTGAAGAAAAAAATCCTCAGGATACACACTAATCACTTGTTAGTTCCTTAGTGAAAAGGAGAAGCTGATACAAAAGCGAGAGTCCCACTGTAATAACTTCTGGCTTTTGCCCCCAGGTAGTACCTCATTAGTTTTATTGTTTGAAATAAAATCTGTGCAAAGTAGCTTACCACTGCCTTTGTTCCCAGACAACATGTGGGAGGGCATATTCGTGGAAGGAGTAAGAACTTTCATTAGACATCAGCAGGTTATGTAAGAGAAATAAGGCTGAACCAGACATCATGATTTTTCTCTACAGACTTTGAGAAGTTTAACTTTTCACTTTAATTAGTGACATCTCACTGATACTGGCTCAAACTAGAACCCAAATATTAACGTGTGAATTTAGGGAACATTGCACTGCCCACACATTCTGTGGATGAAGTCTACATAAAGGAAAATGAGATCTCTTTATGCAATGAAAGATTTACAAGTTGACACCAGTGAACAGAAGGCAGTCACTGAAAGATTTTATCAGCCATCCTGGCAAGACACTTGGTGCTTTGCCAAGACTGTGCTTACCACTAAGTACAAGTCACTGTTTCAGATTTTAATGGTACAGTAGGCAGACATTAGGGCTACCATGTTATTTAGGTGCATGTGTCCCACATAAGCACAAGAAAAATACCCCACTGCAATTCTCATGCATTGGACACTGTTTGCATCAGAGTGGTGGGATAGAAATATGACAGGAGTCTGTGCACAACTACTTTTCCTCAGGGCACCTTGGAGCATTTTGCCAGCTTCCAGCTCCACAGGTCTCTGCCAGCCTCAGCAAGGCAGCTCCCATGCATCTCAAGCATTGCATGCATTCCCTGGAGGTTAGGAAAGAGTCTGGCACGGTGAGTCAGAAAACCAAACTAATGTCTGGAAGACATCGGAGCCTGGAATAATAGTAACAGCATCCTAGAGAAATCCATGCCTCTGTTTTTAAGAACAAGTGTATATTTAGCTGTTTGTGTTTTTTCATTATGTGTTGTGAACATAACTTTTATAATAAGCTGCTTATACTGGAACATTATACCTGGATTGCCTATTAATAATATGACAAGATTGTCATTTCTACAATAGATGCCATACTGATAATTAGATTTTTAAAGATGTCTTCTTCTCTGTATTCTCTTATAAATTGAATCTGGATTCACAAAAGGAAAAAATAAAAGATGAATATCGAGCCAATAACTGAGATTATTTCTGCAACTGTGAATATTTCTGTTTCATTCCAGCTAGAAATAACATTTTCCTGTCTGTCCTGAAAATCTTTATGATGTGGTTTCCAAACTCCTTTCAGTGAAAAATTTAGGTACTACTTATTACTATGCAGTACGTAAAAGGCACATAAACCTCTCTGATGATCATCTCAAGAGTTCTTTGCAGTTATACTTTCTATTCCCTCTGCACACTTACTTTGTTCTATATGCCTTTTATGAAGTTATAGAATTAATGCCTGAATTATTCTGGATTATTTTATGTGAAGTTGGCTGTAAAGAAGGCTCTACTCTCTACTTTCCCCATCAAAAACAGAACTCAAAGCCCAGCATTTCATCACCACCACCAGATAAACAACAAGAAAAAGCACTGGACAGTCCACTGCACAAAGGTAAGAAAATGAGGAAGTGAGGAAGCTTTGTAAGTAGGCTCCACAGAATTATAGTACAAGTCCAAAATGAAAAGTTGTAGTGTACAACAATCCACGACACAGGGCTTTCTTTCAGCCCAAACCAGCCATGTATACAGGTGGTTGGCAATGAATGGCAGTGAGGAATGCCATTTACTTCTTTAGATGAGTGTCTAATCTCTTAGGCCTAAATACTGATTGTGCTAGCTGAAATCCCACAAAAATTTGCTCAGGTTTCCTTTTTTCCTTGGGTTTTTTGGTGTGGTTCTTTTGTTTTGCTTTTGGTTTTTTTTTGGGGGGGGCGTGGTTTAAGCTTTATGGAAATTTGTTTGCAATATTTCAGTTATGTGTGTGGAGGAGAAATTATTTGACTGTTTCTTATTCTGTATTTGACACTATTCTTCTCAAAAAAAATTACTTCTATAAACACTTAGTAAAAAAATTCCACTCATGTTGTAACAAGTGGTTTACATCTTGAACTGAATTAGCTGCAGGAGGTGAATGGTACATTTTGCGCAGCTTTTCTAAGGTCTCTCTCCATTCCATTAAGAAGGGGAATAATTTTTCCCCTCTGGTCTTTGTAGGAAGCCATGGAGTTTCTTTGGGGTACCATGTCCCACATTTGCTCGAAACACAGGTCTACATACTTTTATGCTGACAGCATACGCTAAAGAAATTCTAATACAAGTAACATAAAAAGTTCCCTAATGGTCTGCTAGAAACAAAACCTGATGCATTCATTTTTAAAGCATGAAGACTAATAATGCAGGAGTTTTTTTCTGCAGGGGAAAATAGTCTTTCAAGCTAAATAACATACTATGTTAGGAAGAAAAGAAAAATCACTGCAAGCAGTGCAGTATCAGCCTATCTGCAATGACTTAGTCTGCTGGACCTAGAAGTAAATGCACTTCCACATTTTTTATTCAGAGGCAAAATTATTAACTTTGGTCTCAGATGGCATTGAAATCTGTCCACAGCTGAAATTATTTAGCACATTCATCCATCCATAATGAATCCTTATCCATACCATCTGATTTTTTCGCCTCCTCTGAGCCTCCTTCTGCCTCTCTGTTTTGCTCAGTTCCTAACTTACAGGGCTGAGGCTGTCCTACTCTTCTTTCTGTGGAGATATATTGGAACTACATGTGAGGAAATACTTGGTGGTATTTCCACGGTTTGCAACATGCACAGTACATTGGGGATTATGCAAGATTTACTGAGGATACACACAGGTTTTTGTTGTAATTTCCTAATGAAGATTATCAGTGATATTTTGAAGAGTTAATAAAACATTTTGATATTGTTTGTATTCCTGCAAGAATACCCTAATCTCTGGGAAATTTTCTTACTTTGCTCCTCCACAGTGGTACCACAGGTATCTACAAGAAACCCCTCCTGATCTGGAGAGAGCAAGCTGGAATCCCTGCAGAAGGAAGCACTTCAAATTCTGAGTCAGTCAACAAGGAGCTTGGCATACAATTTTTCAGAGTATAAACCATTTGCTATAATTTCCCAATTGTGTTAGAATGCAGTATTTATTGAAATTATTATTCTGACATCTTTTATTTATGAACAGAAGATGATATTGGATTTGGAGAATTAAACATTATCTTCTACCTCTTTTTTTGGAGATTATAGTATGGTTCTGGTGCTAAATATAGTTTTTCAGATGCCTTCAGTTTTAAATGCGTAATTAGGTGTGAATCTATTGTTATCCCTATTTACTAACAGCTCTGATGCAGTGGTATTTTCTCTTTGAACATTGAAATTAAGGAAGATTACTGTCAGTGCTGCAACAGTGTTACATACCCTCACTGAATTCCCACGACTAACACTGTGTGAGACAAGCTGACTGCCTAGCTGAGAAATGGCCACTGAGCACTGAAACTGAATATTCACCAGAGACACTATTCCTCACTAAATGACAAGCATCAAATGGATCAAATGTATCTCAAATATTAAGTCACTACCTTTTGCTTTGCAAATGTTTCTGTACAAGTTATGGCTACACCTATTAAACAGTGTTTCTTTACTAAATTAGGCTTAAAATTGTGATATTCCTCAGCCATCTCCCCAGTTACACATTGAAATGACCCTTCAGGCAGAGACTTTTAATCAGAATAACTGTAAATCAAACAAATAAATGCTTTGGACTGTGGTTCCTGTGACCAGTTCTGTGTTCACTTGTTTGTTAAATCAGACGTGTAAGTAGCTAGGTTTTCATATTTATTTTTAGAGAAGACATTCAACAGGAGGTATTGTTACACTGACTGACAATCAAGGCAGATTGACAATCTGCACTACCCCGCTACAACCTGGCCTAAAATATTGTCATTTTGTCTTTTCCCAAAAAAATCAGTTACTGATGCATAAATGCATGAATTCTGAATTTTATCAATAATTATCCCTAAATGAACTGCAGTTGTATTAGCTATAGATCAAAATAGATTGGCAAACGAAAAGAACACAGACTAATGAAAAACTAAGGAAGGATATAGGAAAGGTGCTATCTTCACTCAAGTGTATGCTGTTTGAGAAAAATGAAATAAAAAGTCTTCAAGTGAGATAAAAAGTCTTCAAATCCTTTCATCTCATTAGGGAATTCTATTCCTCCAAAGCAAAAAAACCCCTAGTAATCTAAAAAAATCCATAGCCTTTTATTTCTTTACAGAGCTTAATTTCTTAGATCATTTAGACTAAAGCATCTCTAGCACATGGAAAATTGAACCAAAATAATTTCCTTAGTATTTGCAACAGCAAATAATTGCAAATATATGATGTTGCTCTTTCTTTATAAATAGGTTTCAATGATGTTAAATGTTTGAACAGGGCAAGAACACCTAACAATAAAATATGTCAGAGTCCTATTATAGAAAGGCTCACCCAAGATATTTAGAGAACAAATTCTAAAATTAAATGTTATATCTAAAGCAGATTGAAACGTTGAAGAAGGACACAGAAAAAAAATACAGTGACATTTGAAAATACAGATATTTTTGTCATCCCATGACTTCGTTAGGTTATTTTAGCTGCTATTTATCTTAATATGATTTGGACTACTGACAAAATACAAACAAACATCAAGAAACTTCTGCAAATTATTTTTTTACTTCTCTAATAGAATCTCTTTAGTATTCTAAGGGTAAATCTTCACCAAGGATCAGCACAACTTCCATAGGGGACCTTTTCTGCTACTGTCATTCTTTGGGCTTGAAAGGAACCCATTCCCTCTGGCCCTGGTTCTCAAATTCCTATGATCAACTATGACCGAAAGAGATTTACCCAATTTTCACAACACTTTTACTCATGTGCCAGCATTTCGCTCTTTCATTTTTCCCCACCATCAATTCTTTCAGATAAAATTGCAGAGTCATGTGTTTACATGAAAGATGAGATAGGGAAGGAAGAAAGCAGATGATGCAAATGCTAAAACTCTTTATCTATAATTTTCATTTCTTCAAGACTGGAGTGCACAGATTTCATTAGCAGCTTTAGAAAGTGGCAGAAGCTGGAGCGGTACACAGGAGGCATAAAAGGGCAGAGAAAAGCAACAAATTGTAAGAGGATATTGAAATACAGGCTTAATGCGGCAAGGGATGGACTCAGGGAGGTCACAGCTGAACTTCCAGTCCTGTTGACAATGTCTGTCACTGTTTTGCAAGCCTATTCTGGAATTTCTCATTACAGAGACTGCATCCCTGCTAGCTCCCCACAAAATCCTGCATTTCTTTCTGGTCTTCATTGACGAAAGGAAGATAAAGATAAATTAGATGTGCACCTCTTGACTTCTAACCGCTATCCTTTAATAGTCACCCACTCTTGCAAGGCACTCCAGAGCACACTTGCAGCATCCAAAAGCCGAAAGAAGTCCTGCAAGAAGTGTTATTGGGCTATAAATCTGTCCGTCATCTCAGGTTCAACCCACTACACCTGCATATTGCTCCTGGCATCAGCTGCATTGCACTCAAAGCATTAATCACCACTGTGGCTCTTGGACCCTTGCCAGGATCGAGCTTCCCAGAGTGACGCCCTTCTGTACAAAAACCTTAGTTAATCAAAACTTATACTATGAGAGCTCATGCTGCACAAGCACCAGTGTTATTTCATGGTGAAGCAGAACTTTTGAGAATGCGCATAGGAGCTTCAAGGAGGGCTGTTCTACAGCTTAATTTCATTTTAAAAATACACCAAGAAATCTTAAAATACAACTCTGCATAGCAAAACCACATATTACTAAGCACACTAAAGCATATGAAATATTGGCAACATGAACAGACAAAAAATGGCAGAAAGGGAAGACCAGACACCAATTTAATGACTACTTATTTTGTGAAGCATGACATTTTTATACAAATCCCAGACCCTTTATACTTTGAAAACCTTTCTCTTTTTTTGTTGTATGCATTATAAAACAATATCAGAATTAAAACTAAAAAAAATCAACCTTTGTCTCCCCTTAACCTATTTTTTCCTGTATTGCATTATTTAATGCACAATTTTCTGAAAAAAAAAAAAAATTAAAAGTGGAAATATTGCTACTTTCACTGGTGTACAGTCAAACTAAAACAAAATAACCAAAAATTACAACAACTGAAAGAAAAATATAAAAACAAATATTAAATTGGAAATTAAAACACATACTGATTTCTGAAACAATACAGGTTTTACTATTTATTTTTCAAAGAAAACAAAAGAATACATATATTTTTCTTATTTTGAAGAATAAATTACTATTTCAGTGTTTCCTGTGCTTCAGGAATTCAGTTTCTGCTACAATCAAACCATCCTGCCACCCCAAGAAGAACCTCACTCCCTGAGAAGGATTTAGGCCTAATAAGAAGACTTACTGATCTGTTTCATGACTTGCTTATTTGGCAATTTCTCGGATGTTGTAGGATTACATTAGCTTTCCATGTTGTATAGAAAGGATATGCAGAAATGCCCACGAATATTGAACTTTGGAGTCCTGTTGAATTTTATACAGTTCAAAGATCACTTGTTTAACAACTGTGTGAATAATTTGGAAACAAACAGTGAAGACAGCATAAGAGGACTGTAAAAATAAAATTATAATAATGCTTAAAACAATAAAAAATATTTTGTGTTCACTTATTGTTAAAACAAACAAAAAAGAAACAAACCAATCTTCAACATTTCCTCCCTGAGGTACAGTGACTCGGCTACAGCATTCATGCCTAGACAATAGAAATTAATTTTATCTGCACACATTACTCTTCAGCATTTTAGGAGAGTGGAGGCATTCATTAAATTTAAACCAGAGTGCTCTGGATGCTGAAATATGCTGAGGGGCAGATAAAAGCCCCCACGCTGCAAACGGTTGTGCACAAGCAGGGCAAGGCATGTAAGGAGTCCCACTGGATTGCTCAGTGGGAGCATCAGCAGCACCAAGTCACTGAACCCTGGGTCTGCATGGTTTGAACAGCAGTGGCCTGGGTCCCTGACCACGCTGGGCTGGCTTTCCAGATACAGCAATTCAAAACAGAGAGCTATGAAATAGATTAACAAGTAATGCTACATCTACACAGTATCATGACATAAGCTGTTTATACAAAAGAGTTTTTCTTCCATTTCATGAGATTTGTTAGCATGCTGTTGAAATACTCCTGCAAGAATTATCTCACAAAATGTCTAGCTGTTCTGCCAACACTGTATCTATGCTCATTATTACTCAAAAAACCCCCTGCTGAGTTAGCAAAATTTAAGTCTGAAGTATTGTCTATTTGTTTAGAAACAACAATAAATTATGCAACTTTAAACAGCAGCAGATCCCCAAGAGCACTTTTAATTAGAAAGCCTCTTGCTCTATATAATACACCCACATTTTTTCCGTACACAACTCTAGAATAAACAGTGATTTTGTTTATATTTCCTCTAACTTTCCAGGTGGTGGAAGTCCTATGATATTTTGAAATTCTCCATCATCTGAGGCAAGCCTTTTAAATGCAGTACCAGAGTGACCCAGACTGCAGTTACAGCATTACTTCACAAAGTCGTACTGCAACTGCCTGAGCTTAAAAGTCCATTTATCCAAATTCTTGCAAGGGCTCTACCAAAAGGTTTTGACAGGCAGCTAAAATAACAGCCAAACATGAAAACACCCATGGCCCTGCTCCTTTTGGAGCAGCTACAGAAGCACATACCAGAGGAGCTGTCAGCGGCTGGGGGCAGTGTGTAATATAATTTGATATGGCAGCCTTCAGAACAGATACTAGCAATATTGGCACCCTAGCAGAACTGTCTGCACTAAGCTGTGCTACAGCCCTCAGCTTCTGTTTGTCAGACTGTACTGCTCCGGCACAGGATGAGTGAAGTGACAGGACACTAACTGTACTGTCACACGTGGCCCTCTGACCAGAGAGTACCCACCTACCCTTTAGACGATTTCTAAGATCAATTGCATGTCAAAAAGAATACAGGCGAGCTCATGGGTATACAAAAACGTGCCCACAGGACTGGTCATTTATTCACATCGATGTTGCCATTCTCATAAGAGGTTGTTACCTCTCAAGAGCTTTTGTTTTGAAAACTGCAGGCAGATAGGCTTCTGGGATGTGGTATTTTGTCCTGAACTGACATTTCACCAGAACATGCATCTGCAGGGCTGTTCTTTAACTCTGCCATTCAGTGTTTGTGTTCTGTTTCCTGGAGTCCCCAGA
The DNA here is from genome assembly GCA_013398055.1 of Ifrita kowaldi. Lineage (NCBI taxonomy): Eukaryota > Metazoa > Chordata > Aves > Passeriformes > Cinclosomatidae > Ifrita > Ifrita kowaldi. The sequence continues at coordinate 228,247 of VZRS01005638.1, read as the reverse complement.
ATGTTTTCCAAAAGAGAGATGTTGAGAGCTAAGCTGACAAATTTGGAGGAGAGCAAAAGGCCAATCCCATAGCCAAGGTGAGATGCAGCTCAATTTACAACTTAACTTATAAAAGAAGGAGAGCAACCTTCTTATGCAGACAGATAGTGATAGGATAAGGGGAGTATTTTAAATTAAAAAAAGAGAGATTTATATTAGATGTTGGAAAAAAATTCTTTACTGTGTGGGTGGTAAGGCACTGGCACAGATTGCCCAGAGAAGCTCCATCCCTGGAAGTGTTCAAGGCCAGGTTGGATGGGGCTCTGAGCAACCTGGTCCAGTGGGTTGCATTCCTGCTCATGACGTGGGGATTCGAATGAGATGATCTTTAAGGTCCCTTCCAACTGAAACCCTTCTATGTTTCTATGACTCACATCAAAATTATTCACTGTGCACCTAGGTAGCAAAAGACAAGGAAATTATTTTTAAAAATTATCAGGAAAGGGCATTAACACCTCCATCTTTCCAGGACACTGAAGACTACTAATGGCTGTCATGGTTAAAACCAAATATACTTATCACAAATCAAAATACATCTTTGGGAAAGCTACCAAGTTCCCTTTCTCATAAACAAATTACAATCAATATGGCTCATTTAGGAGTGGAAAGTTTATGTCCGGTTAGGAAATGTGATATGGAAAGAGTAGGAGGCTCAGTTGGGATCATTAAAAGCAGTGAATCAGCCCTGGCTCTCTACAGCTTACGTGTTTTTCTCCTCTGCTTGACTCAGCCTAGTCTAGCTGGCCATTGGAAAATCTGTAGGCTAAGATTTTCAGGAAAACATTAATTTCAGCTACAAGTTGTAGCTGGTTAAAGCTGGTTATTCAAAAATCTCAATTCTTCTCTCTATGTATAGTATCAGATACTGCAGATGTCTGTGAGTTTTTGGTTTTTTCTAGATCAATTACACTTCCTGTACTTTAAAAATGGCTTGCTGCTATTTTTTCTTTTTTTGCTGTTAAGATAAGCCCAGTAACAAGAAGTAAATTAATAATACAGAAGACATATAATTTAATAATGTCCTGCCAAGTAGAACTGTAAAACTAAAAACAAAACAATAACAACAAAAAAAAGTGGAGTTATATCTTTTAACAATCTTAGCTAAGATGTAGAAAAATCCTTAATATTGGTTACATACAGTGACAGAGATAAGTAACATCCCAGAGCATCTTAGATTACTCTGATACATGGCATTATAGATTACTCTGTAAACATGGCGTAAAAGGAAAGTCAAATGAGAAACTTTACAACAATCATAACAATATTATTGTTTAATAAATAAACATTTCCCTAACCCAGATGGAGAAATAACCTGAAAAGGTTTGAAAAGGTATCAGAAAATAAAGGCAGTATGGGTTTAAAAGCTCCTTGCTACTGTTTTGCTAGTAAGTTTTGTCAAAATGTATAAATTTTGTACATAACAGGAATGGTGGCACTGGCTAAAAACTCAAAGGGACTATAGCAAAGTACTTACATTAAGAGCAATTTAAATTAGAACTATAGGGTGAAGAAATGATAATGATATGTCAGAAGTACCTCACTAACAATTATTCATTTTAAGAGCTCCCATTAACAAGGTTGCACCACATAAATAATTAATGACTGACAAACACTTGGAGTATTTGAAAACTCACCTATGGAAGCTATTTAAAAACTAGATGTCTACAGCATTCCTGGTTAAAAAAACCCAAACAAACCAATCAAATAAAAACCTGAAAACCCCAAATGTTAAAAATGGTAAAGAAAGCAAATGCAGGAGGCAAGGCCGCTTTTTGGTGAATGGCCATAGCAGTTTATACATTGGTCCATGTAAATATTTCTGCTAACAGCACAAGCAGCAGCAACGGGAGCAGCAATAGAACAAAAATCCAGAACAGGCACTTTATTTATCCCTAATGCTGTCGTATAAGTTTTCTTTTAAGGGATAGATAGCAAAGCAACAAAGTAGCAACTTATATTAAATTAAGAAAGGAAGTAAGAACGGCACATCAATAATAACACCAGCTGGGTGCCACTCCTCAGCAGATCACCTTGGCTCTCTTTGCAGTCAACAGGAAAGAGAGGTGTCTTTTCTAGCACAGAAAAAAATAAGATTTTGGAGGATTTCCCCACATGTGCATTAGATGCTTTCCAACTATATAACAGTAGTGGAGTTGTGTAAACTCTTGCTCTATACAGTATTGATAATGCCTGTGCAACTTTTTAAAACCTGCAACTCTCTGTATCTACCTATCACATTGCAATAAAGTTTTTTCAGAAGTCAGTTCTTCTTGGTATAAAGATCATTAGGAACAAAAAAGACCTCAGACTCAAGTCTTTCAGAGACCATGCTAAGATATATTATGTTTTTATCTAATCCGGGAGACTTGAGGCAATTGGCTGATGTCAAGACACCTCCCAAAATATAACAGCAATTGCTAATAGCATTCAGATTTTCAGCCTGCTGTATATAAATGCCTTGTGGTCACTTTCTTCTATACACTAGCCTGTGCTTAAATAATTTTAAAAAAAATCCCTCAAAATCACATTATCTAAGATGACATTTTAACAAACTTTTTTTTATTACTCCTTTCAACATAGTTTGCCTAATGTTTGGGTTTTTTTCCAATTCTCAAACCCCATCCATCAGGTTCACCTCCCACAGTCATTTTTTCAGAGCAGCAGCCTGAGGTAGTGGTTGATTTCGGCACAAGTCTCCTCGCACATTTCATCATTCTCTTCCTGCACCAGAGAGGTGGAAAGGATGATGATGATGATGATGATGCCTTTAACCACACTGTGCTCCTACACTGGGAAGAGTGAAACAGCCTGTGCTTTGAAGCATGTCAAAGGACCTGCTTGGTGAAATGCTGTGATTTTTTTTTTCTCCCCCCACAAAGGCCTCTCTCACTGCATGTTTTATCCCACAGTCTGAACCAGAATTAGTCTTTCATGGGACATTCAGCTTTTTCTTGACAAATCTTTGACTTCCCTCTTAGACATGAGTACTTTGATCCACTCTCTCTCCATTTTTTAACCTTACTTAAATTCCAAAGCTTGTTGCTTATACTTTTATATCAGTATGCTTTCAGGGATACATTCCTTGAGTATTAACACCGCTGTTTCACTTATTCTTCTCAGTTTGAACTGAACACCCACCTAGGTGCCAACAGCATTGGAACTAGCACTGCTAGTTTATTTTCCTGCAGAGCAAAAGATTCCAGCATCCAGTGTCATGGCATTCTGGGGAGACTTCCAAATTAGATGAGGTTTTTAAATTGCACCTGTCTTTCATTCAACGTTTTTCCATTTCATTTTGGTCTTGGCAGCTTGTGTTATTCAGACCTTTGAAAACCAGACAGATGGATCTCTAAATCTAACAGGTGGCCCAGGAAGAAGGAAGAACATGGAACTATGGTAAATAGGTGCTGAAGTAGACTCAGTGCCTACAGTAACACGGCATTTTTCCGTTCCAGCTGGGTGCTAGGCACCTTAACTGGACTGTGCGGCTCTCACACAGAACTCTTCTCTGTACTTCCCTACTCTATCCCTGCACTTCTTACCCTGACTTTCTCTGGAAGAGTAGAGGAAAGGATATTTCCTAAATTCACCTTGAAAATAAAACAACCTCAGATTAGAACCTGGAAAACAGGAATTAAGCTAATTAGTAGCCTAAGTACTACTATAATAATAATCACTAAGGTCTTCTGCTTCTCATATGACTTAGGGTGTTTTCTATCTTTTAAAAATAATTATGCATACTGTTTCTATGACAACTGACCCAGATTCCTAATGAGCTTCCCTTGGTACTACTAGTACTACTACTACAGCATGGAAGAATCATAATTTCTTTCCCATGAAATTTCCCATGCCTGTGCTCTGACTCAAAGCCTGACCTGTCTGTCCTGGATTACACGCAGTGTGCCAAGAGCCTCCAACTTGGGAGAGTTTTTTTCTTGCCAAACCTTTTCTCCCTCTCCGGTTTGGAAAGAGACTGGCAGCTGAGAGATGCTGCAGCAGCATGGAAAGCAGCTAAATGACAGCCATAAGCCGTTGTCATTTGGGTTGGACAGGAAAATTAATTCTAGTCATATGATCAAACATTCATGGATCCTAAGGGAAAATCAGTATTTCCACGAGACAAAATTCCCGTGTTTCTGCATGATTACTGTTGTCAAGGTCTTGTGTATTACCAGGACAGCTACAGTATCACTGTTTCATTTTGGTCTTGTATCTCACATACGAACATTCAGCAACTTTGAAGAGTTCGTGCTCCAGTGTAGTAACACAAATCCACACACTGTTCTATATAAAGTCCTTCAATCTCTTCTGATAAGCTTGTTTAATCTCCCCTTTTTCAATGATAACATTGACATTTTAGTATGTATACTTAGCTAGGAAAGACTACTCTGTTGCTGGGTTGTAGTGCTGTTTTTGTTGGGGTTTTTTCCTGAAAATAGCATAAAACATAAACAAAACTCTTCCTTTAGAAATAAAATCAAATTAATTAGGAGAAATTTAATGAGGTTTTAAAATGTGAAACCTCAGTAATTATCAGGTGAACACTACTGGACAGTGAATTGCACCAAAATATGAGTGGTCTCACTAGAAAGTTTATAGAAACATGGTTCGCCATATTATAGATGACCTAGTGCTGTAACTTTTCTCCTGCTTCTAAAGTCTGCGATGGTAGGCTGAACTCTTCCTGTGAGAGATTTATGAAACATCCTGGATCTCTTATATTCTCTCTCAAGTGTTTGATACGACGCCACCACTGAAGTGGTGATGCAAAAAACTGATTTCGAGCAGCTATCAAAAAACTCCAGATATTTTCCTCATGCTTTCTCGTTGACTTTTTTTTCAAATTATTGTTTTTGCGTATGATACATGTATGAGCACATCTTTTTCCTTTAGGGGTTTCATGGTGAATGGAGGTGAATTTTGGTGTGTGCTTCACAGTTACCAAGTTTCTTTCCTAATTCAATCATCAACTTTGCATCAAGCTATATTCATTCCTAAATCATTAATTACTTCAGAGATTATAAGGTGTTAATTATGACTGGCATAAAAATCAAGGCACGCAATGAAAATACGGAAATAAAATCCCTAAAATTAATTCACTTTTTTTATACTTCTAAATGGTCTTAAGCAGTGCTGTTATTTAAAACCAACCTGCGCTGTTCTCAAAGCTTAGACTGTACTTTCCCCAGGTCCCTCTAGAAATACCTTTACATATGCTTATGTTTCACTTTATAGTGCCACTTATATTCTGTATTTCAGTGTGCTTCACAGCCTGTGCAGTTCTCCCGTGACCACTACTGCCATAGTGTCCCGGTTTTGGCCCAGGACAGGGTTATTTTCTTGCAAAAGCCATGAGGGGGCAGAGCCTGGAGCAAGCAAGGGGGACGGAGCAGTCAGGGTGAGATGCTGCTGGCTGCAAGTTGAGTCAGGCTGGGCTCAGTGAACATTTTCCATGTCAATCACCCTCTCTTGAACACTTCCGTTATTAATATCGCAACTGTTGTTCATTTTCTTATCTCATTGCTGTCACCAGTAAATTGTTCCTATGTCAACTCTGTGATCTTTGCCTTTTGTGCCTCCCGCCACCCACAGGAGGTGGGGAAAGAGAGGGGAAGGGGAAGCAGGTGACCAGCAGTGTAGTTTGGAGTCTTGGGGGTGGGGGGAAAGGGAGGGGAGCACTAAATTGGGGGGTACCATTTCTAAACCAAGACAGTCACAGTGCCTTGTGGACACAGCATGAAGAGTAAATGACAATTGTTTCAAACATATGTTTCTTCAAGGATACTCATCTTAAAAATTCTTTGCAACTAAAAACATGATGTTTAACAAAAACATAGGCAGTAACCTAAAAAAAAATCCAGGAAATTTTTTCTGTTATTTGGCCTCTCACAATCACTATTTTTTCTAAGCCTCATCCACCTTACAAATTGATTGAGATCTTCCTTTCACTACCATACCAACCCTACAAAACCAAAAAGAGGTCTGAAAACAGATATGCTGACAGTAGTTATTTAATCAGAATCATTAGTCAAGTTACAAACAGAAAGCTCAAAAGATCTGACAGACTGAAATACAACTCCAGTGAGAACCCCGAAACGGAAACCTTTGAAAAGTGGTGGTTTTGTCAATCTTTAAGAAAGCAGCACAAATCACATGACCTACCAATGTCACAGAAAACCAGAGGTTTTCAATTACCTGCAGAGCACTAACTGTGCACCTGTAATTCCTTGATGAATCACAAACACATAATCTTGGACTGCTATTCAAATTTCATTGCAATTTACCGTGAATTTAAATAATTTATTTAATACTATCAAGGATAATTTGAAGATTTTTCTTCTGCTTCATTTTATGCTCTGTAAATTTGAAGTAACTCTTGCTTCATATAAACCACAAAGGAATTTCCTTCTGGCTGTTGGCAGTGCTTTCCACCTGCAGAAGATCATCCAGTGCAAGCTAACTCTGCTGTGATTTATCTGTCAATGAATTTGTCTGGCTTGGGTCATACTGGATGATTTTATCTTTTCCATCACTACTGTAAATTAAGCAAGTCTCAGTGTTCCCTACAACTTTGATGACATTTACATGCACTATTTCAAAAGCCTGACACCATTGCACTCAAGAAATACTCTTGGACACCCATTAGAGCTCTCAGTTGTTCAATGGCTTTTATGCAAGTATAAATTAACCTAGCAGCACCAAAAATAAATGTTAACCTTAAAAGCCAACTTTTTTTACAACAGTTCTCTGAATAATTGATCATTATTAGGTGGAGTTATTTATTCCATATAGTCTATATCAACTCCAAATAGGTTTTCACCTGGGATGCTCCATGTAATTAAGATTTGATTCATCATACCAAAAATATTACTGTATCTTACTTGGAAATTAATAGTTATTTTTGTACAACTATCTTTAAATCTTAACCGGGTTCTTATAAAATGAAACGCAATTCCTCCTGATGATTGTTGTATCCAAGCATTTTGAAAACAGTTGAATCTGACTCTTGTCAGTATAGCATCAGATCAGATGTGTTTTCTGGAAAATAGGTAATAATACTCATTTAACATGTCCGCTTAACCTGTATGCATCAGCTACATCTCCAAGCTTTGCTATGTTGAGCTCAAAATGGTACAGTTTGCAAATACTAAAAGCTTCCATCTGACTTCACATCTACTAAAAGTGCATCCTTTTCCACAGTGCCCTGGTTCACAGATAAACTAGTGACGTGCTTAGTCTGAGCTGTGAAAACCAAACATCTTTCACACATTCCTAGCACTTGGGGGTTTGTTTTTGACACTTGAGAAAGACATTTGCTGCCTTTGCACAGTAGTCTTTTCTTCTTCTGCTTGAGAAAAATATTACCTTCTGTCTATGTAAAAGTAGCAAAAATAACAGGAACAGGAGGCTTCAGGAAATAGTGTTAATTAAAGCAGTATGTTAAAAAAATTAGTGGCACAATATCAACGCCTACTAAACGAGAAAACAAGAGTTTGTGAACACCATTTCCCCTTTTTTTCCTGGAGCTCATTTACAGCCTGATTTTCAGCTGCAACCTCACATGCAGCTCACAAGCACTGAGAGTTGCAGCTGTATATTCAGCACACTTGAAAATAAGGCTGCAAGCCTTATTCCTGTTGCTCTGTTTACTCTGAAATCCAGGCCTGCTGCCACTGCTCTTTTTACTTCTTTGAATGACTGCATTTTAAAGATAAATCTCTAGGAATTCATTAAATATGTATTTCTTGGATGAGTTTAATAATTAAGCTTAAGAGCAATTTTGACATGAAAATCTTGGAAAGGTCACTCAAAATCCTAACCAGTGCATGCTTAACCACTTTTTTCTTGTTTGAGGGTCTTATTTAAGCGGAAATACACTGGACTATTTTTAACTATGTAATATTTTGTGAATTATGTTACCCACAAATATTACATAGTTAAAAAATTTGTTTGGGGCAAAACAGCGACTACTATTTTATTTTTTTTATATTGTCCAATTATTTTTTGGCAAGACCAAAAATAACCAGCTACACCAGAAAATATTTTCCAGTATTTACCTCCTATTTGGGTGAGAGGTGGTGGGGTGAGTGAGTAACAGATGCAGGAGCAACCTCAATTAAAATTTCATGGCAGAGAAGTAACAAAAGGAGAAGGGAGATAGGTACTTTAAAATATAAAACCAAAATTTGCTCACTTCTGAAACATCTGCTGATTAGTAGTTTCTCAATAGTGGAAACTACTTACAAAAATCAATGCATTTTATTTTTGTATTATTTGAAAAAATCAGGATATTGAAGTTAACGTGTTAAACAAATGGTTTTGCATGTTAAGACATATTACTTCCACTTTTTAAAAAATTCATATCTTTGACATGGAAAGATACTAAGGAAGGTGTGTATAGCATGTCGTAACATTAATTTCAAATTCTGCATTTATCATTTAGCTACTTATTACTCATTATCATTTTACTTCAAAATCAACTTGAGAGTCATAAGACAAAGGATTTACTATTCAAAATATTATAGCTCTATAATAGGGCCACTGCAATCCATTTAATGGACTCGTACATCAACACTGAGGTTTATTTTAAGAAGCTGAAAGTAACAGTAACAATCATCACTATAAACGCATCATTCATTCAGCATGGAAACTGTGGAATATCTTAGGTCTGTACCCCATTAAGCATACCCAAAAATACTGTATTTCAATGTTTAGCAAAAGTAAAAGTTGTACTATAGGTTACCAGGGGCCAGATTAAAAAAAGTAATTCCACTAAGACTGCAACACAAAGCCCATGTCAAGAAAGGATCAACATTTACTTGAACCTACTGTAGGGAAAACAAAAGTCAAACTTAGTTTAAATTAACTCAAAAATTTCTCTCTGCCTAAAAGATATTTCACCAAAAACTTCTTAACCTACTTTATTGCTGCATAGACATCTACAGAAATAATAATGATGGTGAGTAAAGAGTTCTACAGTTTAATCTTGTTGAAATAAGTATCTGATTAGATGAGGAGGATTACCATAAGTCTTAGACTTTAAACTGCAATTTGAATTTGTAAACACAGCTGTCTGATATGTCTGCCATGGGTTATAATGAAAACAACAATGCTCAGATATTACTATATTTTTTTCAAGCATTAAAAATAGGAAAAACCACCAACTGTCCCAGGAAGACTGTAAATGCAAAACAACTTTGTTGTAAGGCAGTGACTATTACTACTCAGGAATCAGAAAGAAGAAGTGAGCTATAATGGCCAGAAATACAGGACAAGACTAAAATACAGAGTTTTCACTAGCAAAACAAATCCTTCAGTGTACCAAATACTTGTAAAGACAGTAAAAATATCTATTGCTTACTGCACTACTGATAACCCACTAAGAGGGAGAAACTGTCTAATTTGAATCTCTACCAGACAGGACTTTCACTAAGTGCCTCCCCTGTAACAGAATCACTGGTAATCACATAATCCTTCATCAAGGCAATTTTCCCTTTTTCTAAGAGAAGCTGAACATGTATGAGAAAATGAAACCTAAAAAGAAGAGCAAGCAATCTGAGGAATTTCACATTTTATATTAGTGAAGGGTAGGCACCCTTGATAATTACTGTCAGAAGGGTCTTGCCTGAAGGATTCTCTTAAATTAAAAAAAGAACATTCAGTACACCTCCACAAGCAAGAATAATAAGTAAACTGGCAAGTTCTTATTTTCAACACCTTTATTCCCTGTTACTCTCCTATTTTTTTAACAGATTTTAAAATTTTTACTGCTTTAATTTGGAAACTCTAACCAATTTGTAGGTTTCTCCTACAAATTTATAGAGCCCTAATAAACAGTAATAGGCAAACAATTTCAAGATGTGTCAGTACTTTTTCCTGACTTCCTTACTGTTTCCAGTGCAGTATCCACTGACCACTTCAACTCCCTATCTCCCTCTCCTTTGCACCACAACACTCAAGCACCTTCAGTCACGGCATAGGATTCAGGCAGCAGATTTTAAAGTAGGAAACATGGAACACAACAAAAGTCTAAGCATGGAGCAAAAGAAACATGGGGAGCTTCATGGCATCATGGGGGAGCTTTAAATACCAGACAGCAATGATCAGGGAGTGTAACAGTGCATATGCTCCTTAAAGAAGGATAAAAAATTTGGGACTGGAAAGTCTCCTGCGTACGATAAGACAAACTTACGTAGCAAAGCAGGTGAGAGTTTCAGACTTCTACCTCCCTAAACCTACACTCCTCCCTAAACAGAGTCACACTGACCCACACTACTTGGCCCAACATCCTTTCTCACCGGGAGATACGAAGACCCTAGGAAGAGTTGGCATTTACAGGTTTCCCTTAAGGATCTTTCAATCCTCTCTCTGCTGTAAAGTTCAACAGTCTTCTGAGCTGGAGTTAATTTAACATGTTCTCGTCAAATGTTTTATTCCACTATGCTCTTAGGGAAAGACATCACCACACCCACTGTCCATCGTGCCTGGAACCTGGGAGCTTGGAGTTTAGCTTTCACAATTTCATGTGATCCGGTTGCTTCCAGCTTGAGACATAACTGACTTTCTCACATCAATAAACCTTTCAGATCCTGGCAGCCCCACATCCAGTACCTTAAGCACAAACGTAACACTGCTATGGGCATGACCAAACCACCTTTTTTCATATTTAGGGGGTCAAGCACTTGCATCCATGCTCAAAGACTGAAGGCTCAAAAGTCTAAATCTGCTCGTTTCCTCCAGAATGATCTTTCCTAAGAAGAAATATGTCTGCCAATATTTTACTTCTTATCTTCTTTTCCTTTTTTAAAAGCCCACTAACTTGCTCTGTTTAAAGTAGTAAATTTTTCCTCATTTCTATACTCAAAATATCGCTTCTCAGCTCTTTGGAAAGTGAAATTTCACACAATATTGAGTGGAATCAAAAGAAATCAATACTATTTACTTACTTGTTAGTTGCACCTGACCTGAAAAGTTAGAATATGAATGGAGCACTCTGCACTCAGTAGTTAAAAGATATTTTACTTGACAGTAAAAATATAGTCTACAAAATATACATTATTTTCAGTATATACACCAAAACTTACTTTGCAAAAATGGGGTTCAATGTCACAACTATACTCTTTAGACAAACTCTCAGTCTTGAAAAACAAGCAAAATGGCTGGGTTTCTGAGCCTTGTAAGAAATTGAAGAGGAAGTACTGGTACTCTGAATGCCTAGGGGGAAGCTACATTGTCTGTACCATATTAAACATTTCTGCATCCTGTGTGCTGGTCCACTCACTGGCATTCACTGCCTACTGCATAAATTTACCACACTTTGATCTCTTGATCTGCCTCAAGGTGCCAGACTTCTCTCTCCACTGAACAACTCTTCGGACATTTTTCCATTCTTTGCTGCTTTGCAAACATGGATGTTCCTTCTCCCTACTCTAAAGATCCCTTATTGGATTCTTTAAATAAGTCCTTACAGCTCTCCTCTGCCTAACCTAACTGCATTTGTTCCATTATTACTCCAAGTTTCCCTTTCTCTCCCACTTATTTTTTTTTTAGTAATAAATTCTATCAATTTCACTTCATTATTTCACTCATTCACTTCATCTTTTCACTCATTATTATAGCTTCAATGCATTCCACTCCAGTTTTGTGGGGTTTGGGTTGGTGGTGGGGATGGAACAACATGTTGTCATGTATTTAATGACTAATACTTAGTTCTGTGAATGGAGATTTTAAGCAGCAGCTTCATAAAAATGCATCAAAGTAAGAGCAGGAATTTGGGAAGGATCATACTGATACAAATCAGCAAAAAAAGAAATAGGATAAAAACCAAAGAAAGTGGGGAAGAAATTCAGGGTATACTAAAAAGAAAGCAGCACAACAAGACATAACACCAAAGCCCCTATCCCCATATATTGTTAATTCTCCTATGAAGAAAATTAGTAGAAAAACAATCTGTATTTTGTTTTCAACCTAAAAATCAATAAGGAGATTTAGTATTGCTTACTTTAAGACAAAAGGATGAATAACAGCAGTTCTAATGGCACAACTGCTGCTTACAGATCTCTATTTTTACCCACACACACATGGATGGAAAGGATTACAAAGTACACCCTAAGTTTAAACTGAGGACATTTATCCATGAAATAACTCTTCCTCCTCCTACTTTTTAATGATCTGAAGAGGGAATCTGGCCACATCAAGACTTTTTTGATCTCTGCCTGTTCTTTAGAGTATCTTGAACGTATTTTCTAGCTCAAAGTATTATTTCATATCAGGAAAAAGACAGGTGAACAGGTAATTGTATCTACTCAAATAACAGAGCGACAAGAACATTTTTCCAATTCTTGCCTAGGCAGTTCTCAGCTCTTCTGCACTAACAAAGACTTCTACTAAACTTGTAGTATTTATTTCATCTTTATTCACATTGCAAACAGAATGCAAAACTGCAATGTTCTTATTATCTTGATAATAGTGATACATGTGTAATAGATACAGATACAGCACATTCATGTCATGCCCCAGCTTTTCCTGAAACACTGCATCCCTTTGTTTTGAGTCTACCATGTTTCTTAACTTGGTGGTTCATCATTCAAAATTTGCCTGTAGGGTGCAGCAGACATTCTGCTGGCACAAAATCTAACACCTGCTTAGTGGAAGTTCATGCTCGGCTATGAACGCAAAATCTGTTCCCAGTAATTCTGTTAAAAAGAGGAACAAATTATTTCATAGGTTGATTGCAAAATAGGGTACATCTGTCATCCAGCTAAATGTATCCTTAAGGATGTATCCACCCACTGAGATCCCAAGAGGGTTTCTTGATTCACAAGAGAAACTCTGTAGAGCAAAGGTCAGAGTCTAACAGGTTTCTGTGACAACTGCAGATGGGATCCACCTCTGCGTTGTATCATTTCCCTCCTTCCACTGAAAAAGATGTACATCTCATATAACATCATTAAATCAGTAATGTACCATTAAATCAGGACCTTAATATCCATAAATTTGTTCAGTGGACAGGGACACTGAACACACTAGACCTATACTGTTTTGGGAGTTGAGAGAGAAACGTGATAAGCACCATACAGAAATCATGCTGGGAAAATTAGGCTTTATCGATATGCACCACATAAAGACTGAGATGAAATTATTTCTATTATATAAGAGCTCCAAACAGGTTGCTTAGTGTACTTTCTCAATTTTCTCCTAGATATGTAATAGTGCCCTAGTGCTCCAGCCATAGAATAAAACTAATTTTATAATAACCAGCAGAACAATACAAAAAAATTAATTTCATTTATGTGATGTAAAGAGAATGCTTTGGGTTTTTCTTCTTCATTTTTAACTTTGCAGCATTTTTATACTTACTCTATCAGTATTTCAATGTCTGATAAAAGTAAAGACACGAACAACATGCCATGAGAGCAATCCAGAGTACTGACAAAGCATATGAAAAAGAATGACTTTTTTAAACAGTAATTTTTAAACCACTGATATCCTGCTCAGCATCATCTCATTCCTCTCATTCCCACAAAAAATGCAAGCATCAAATGTGTTAATGCCATGAGAAGGCAAAAAACCAACAAATTAGCATGCACAGTCATAGTTATGAAGAATCTCTACTTTGAGAGACTTCCCTGTTCACCTATAAATAATATATATAATAACAAATGCCCATTTTTCCCACATGTAAGCCACATGTTAATAAAAATTGTCTGTTTCTTTAACCAAGTGTTTTATAGCAGTTCATGCTGATGAGAAGTGCATCAATAGCAAAGACATGGAATTCTGTATTTCATAGAGCAGCATGAATCCCAAAATCTTCCAAACCACTTCTGCTTTCCTGATTCCCACCAAGAGATGAATGCTGGTATCTTATTATACTTGAAATAATCTTGACAATAATTTGCTACTAGAAACTCTGCAAACCCTAGGTCACCAACAATTTTCAAATTGAGTACAATAAGTATGTATTAAACACACATTCTACACAGAAACAGTGTTCACTCAGCATTTCAGTCACCAACTCTTTGCATCAGTAAGTTCAATTCTAAGATCGCACACTGTGTCAGTTTCTTGTGGTTGATTCATATTTGTATTCTGAAAATAAAATCTTAGTGGCAACTGAAAAATAATTAACACATTTCAGCATCCAAGGGAAACATAAAACGGCTGACTAGAACATAGATGCTTAAATAAATCCATCGTATTGCAAGGGGTTTGAGGTACACATAGAGTTCAGCTTTTCAGAAAACTTAGGCAAATCCTCCTTAGCTCAAGTAACCAGAAAGACAGCACATTATCCATAAGGAGACAAATTTCAAAATGCAGAATACTTTGGGACAGGTGGAGTATGTTTTGTTTTCTTTATTTTGTTTTTCATATAAATAGTTTCCCGTATCTTCAGAGTGAAAAGTTGCAGTAAACATTCTAAAAAAAAAATCAAAAAGTGAAAGCCATGAGCCAAAACAGATAATGAGTTCATTAAACTAGCCACATCCCTTAAGTATTTATGAAACTTGAGGAGAAGCATGAGTTTGTTTTTCAAAAAAATCCTTTCCTGTAGCTCGTAATTGCTAATGGGATGATTCTGCCATCCTTGTGCATAAATAAATAATGCCAGTATATTACTTCAGCCACTGAAAAGGGCCAGGAAAATACAATTATCTCAGCAAATGCTGTAGCATATTTAACAACTAAGTTGAATAGTTACATACAACCTGGACACATCCACTATAATTTTAGATTTCCCTTATGTTATCTGTTGTAGCTTCATTCAGCCTTGATATGCTCTAAGGTTCAGAAAAATAGAAATCTAAATAAATTCAGAACCTTCCTGAAACGAAAATCAGAGCCAGAAGTGTCAGTAATTGAACATCAACTGAACATATACTTAAAAACCCTTCAGATGTTGGCCCATCTCCCAAAATTTGACACCTGCAAATTTGAACAATTTTGGATCTACACTACAGCAAAAATTTGTTCATCAATATTTATAAACAATGTGACAACCATGCACAAAATATTCATTATTAAAATAAATGCACTGTAGAGTCCTGATACTAACACAAAAGGGAATTTCTGAGCAGTTTAAAATACCTTGCATTACAATAGTGTCCACTCAAACTGAAATTTTTACATTAACCATATTGCTTCTTTTAAACAAACAGTGCTGTCATCCCTGAGGATCATCCTTTTCTTCAGTTTAGCATTTCCCTCCATCTCATGTTTTAAAAATGCATTTAAGCTGGCTTACAAAAAACTGAGTATTTTTATTGCCTTGTAAAATCACATTTTCTATCCATGAAAGCATAATGTTTTTTGAGTAATAGTATCTGTAAAGGCAATTGTTCCATCTAAAAGTGTGTTTACATGTGCTTCACTTTTGCTCTACAAACTTCTTTCACCACTCCTCTGCCCTGTGGAGTGATGCAAGCACTGATACAACTTGGACACCTGACTACAAGTTATGGTCTCAGTGCTGGTTGTGAGTGCGATACTCACAGCAGAGGTGGTGCTTAGGCTTTCCCTGTGCATGGCAGGGTCTGTTCTGACAGCATCCTCTGAGTGGTGGCTTCCCCCAGAACAACTCTCCTGCTCATGAAACAACGCCCATAAGAACATGAGAAGTAAACGAGTCCTGCCAATGCATAAACATCTCAACTAATGGGGCTGAATCCCATCTAGAGAGGGAAGAGTGGGCAGCGATAGTAATTTTATGTGCAATTATTGAAATCAACCAGAATTGCACCAGTGCCTTGCTGTTCAGATAGATTCATGCTGCATCTAGAAATGTCAGAAAAGGATATTCAGTTCCATTTCCTGTATGTACATGAACAGCAGCTCCTTCTGGAATGAATCACTGCTCTCTGGAAAAGCGTATATGACACAAAACATCTAATTCTGATTCAAAAATTGGCAGCAGAGTAGCTTCTGGAAACTCTTATACTTTGCAAAGGGCAGTGCTCTGATTGTTTCAAAGAAGTGTTTTTATTAGCTGAAATCTTGCCATCTTTCAACCACAACTCCTGACATACTTGCCTGTTAGAACCTGTTACCAAGTCTTTCCTGACACTTGTCAAATCATCTTCCAACTTTCCTCTTCGAGAAGCTGCTGGATTGAGCTTTTTGAGATGACTGCATGACATAGTGTATTCATAGTCTTTAATGTCACTCTATATGCAAGCATGGGGGAAAAAATCCTCTACAGGAAACAATAGCTATTTTTGACAAGGTATTTTAGTTCTTAGTTGAGTTGGTACAGTGTTTGTTTGTACATATCACTCTTACATTAGATTTTGCTCCTCTATTTTTAACTGTGTTATAAGTGCCTAAAACCAGCACTGCAATTAAATCATGGAACCAGAAAGCCAAGCCTCAATTGAAACAGACACTTCCCAAACCTCATGAGAGCAGCTACTCAAAACAGTCTGTATGAAGTAAATTTTGTCACTGGTTTTGAAAGCATTTACCCACAAATCCTGACAGTTGCCAATACTGAAGCTAAGCTTTAGCACACGTCCTTGAAGAACTATACAAACACTGCCTTTTCAGTATTGCAACAAAATGCATTTATGTGGGAAAAAAATCTATAATATCAGGAATGCATCAAATACATGAAATTCCTAAGAAGAAAGCAGACAACGCTTGCAAAAGAATCACATAAAAACCCAAGCAGCCCATGGCACCTGTAAGACTTACTGCAGAAGTGTAAGGTGCACTAAAGTCAAGCCTTACCAGGAAAGAAAAAGAAAGATTTTCAGGATGGCAATTATGCTTTTCTGGCTCTAAGCATTGTCATACAAAGCCCTTCAACAAGTGCCAGTGACCATGAAGTAACAACACTGTCTCAGGCTGCTTAATTTAGAGTCTTAGTTCTGTTCCTAGAAGTATAAGTGCAGTCAGACAATGTATGCACCTAAGAAAGCCTTTTAATTTCAGAAAGGAAACAGCCTTCAGCGAATAGGCACTCTTGGTAGCCAGCAAGTTTAATTCTCCTACGGCATTACTGATGCAGATTTTGTAAAAAGGTGTGTTCAGTGAATTTAAAATGGAGAAAGACATTGAACAGAGAAACCTTACCAATGTAGCAGATAATTACCTAGTGAGATACTCATCTGAGGATGCTGTTTCAATGTCCTTCTCTGTAAAAAGACCTTCTGAGATACAGAATACAGCCTACTTGAATAAATAAACTGCAATCAGTTTCTGAGTGTGGCTTGGCTTGGTTCTTTTACTATCATGTTATCACTTACTATTTAAGTCATATGAAACATGAAAGACTAATGCAAATGATACATTTTCTTTTCTGCATATTTTAAAGAGATTTTTAATTCCCTAGTTTCTCAATTATTAGCTAGCAGATAACGATCATGGACTTTTTCCCTCTGAAAGGCACCAGAAAACAGTAAGTAATAATTCTCACACAAATTCCATTACAACAATTGTTGGATCTCTGTAAATCACAAAATGTGTCAAAAATATGATAGAACTGGTTTTGTGTATCCTATTTGTTTAGCAAAAGCATTTTTTATTCCGTTTTAATATGGTGGCACCTGTCAGTTACAATACCCACAAGGGACTTTACAACCAACATGAAGAAATGTTTCAAGGTTATAACAGCAAACATATTTGAACATGATAAAATCAAATCTGATGGAATACATTCAGGGCATCTTGCTATGAATTAGTGCATGAGAACATGGCAGAACAGTAAAGGCTGCCTGAAAGCTCCTCAGCTCTGCTGCTTTCCAGAGTATAATTCAGTATGGCAACACACTGGGTTCATGCAGACATTGAAGTACTGCAGTCCTGTGTGGCACACATCAAACAGCATGATAATAAATGAAAACAGTGACTAAACACAAAGCAGTTGCTAGAATAAAGCTATTTTTCTGACCTTTAAGCACCACGCCTTACACAATGGGTTGATCCAGATTTCTTTTCTATGTCCGTTTTTCACAGGGAGATCTCAACTGATTTCTCTTAATGAAAACTGAAGTGCTCATTTTTATTTATTAATTTCCTATGATTCATACTTCTGCATTGTGAGACTGTAAGAAATACTTATTGTGCTTTTTAACCCTGCACAGTGGATGGGAATTCAGTATACATGAAGGTTTCCCAAAGACATTAGAGTATGGTTTAAATCCTTGAACTTTCCATAAAAATCATACAAAGCAGGAGTGTTCAGAAACTAGGAGTGTTCAAGCCTTATAAAATCCCAGATTTTAAATATAGCTCTTTTACCCTCAAATACTGCTTCTGTGTTTCTCTTTATAGCAAAATAGTGGAGCAGTTGCAGAACAACTGCAAGAAAAAAAAAAGCTGCAAAAAATCATGGAATAGACTTTCACAGAGAATTCAATTATTAAGTTCAATTTACTGACTGGTATCTCTGTCTCAAAAGAAATGTTATTTTTCTATTGTACGCTAGTAAAAATAAAGTAGAACAGATAAAATTCTGATCTCTTCTGAATTTATTTGGAAACCCAGCATTTCTTCTTGAAATCTTTATTCAATTTTCAAAAAAAGAAATCTACCATCTAAAATTGGCAGTGAAACAAATATATACAATTTTATTGGGTACAAGGTTTTAGAAATATGGGGAGGAAGAGGATAAACAGCAGATTGCATTTACCTGTGCTGAAGAGTCAGCAGCAGTAGAAAAAGAGTTTGTTACATCACTCCCAGGACACCTCAGTAACGTCAAAAAAACAGACAGGAAGGCCTTGGCCTTCAGTCCAGAGGCTGTTCACTATATACAGCACCTGCCACGATGGGAATGGTGTCCTTGAGCACTGCAGCAGCCCAGCCAGGAGGCTGGAGCAGGAGAAGAACTGAAAGACCCAGCAGTGTAATTCCTGATTGCCCAGTGCAACGCCAGCTCTGGCTGGTTCTGCCCAGAGGGCTGCGTGGAGGGAGAGAAGCCACAGCTGGGGCTGGAGTGGCAGGTAGTGGGCATGGAAAAGCTGGACATAGAAAAAGAAGTTAAGGAGTCGTTCTTGCCACAAAGGGAGTTGCCAGGTTATGGCACAAAATGCTCTACAATGCAGAAAGCAACCAGCCTAAAATAGAGTAAATCACTTTAGATTTAAGAAGAGACTGGGTTAGCGAAATCTTGCTCAGTTGTTTGAAGACTGGAAATACCGCAGATGCTACACTACAATCCATAAATTAATGGATTAAGTTACTTCAATCTTATAATTATGATTAAAATGATCAGTGACTGAACTGCTGATTCAGTCTGCTTGTTTAACTTTTCATTAATTAATGCACTCAATTTATTGAAACTTTTTGCTTGAAAGCATTCCACTGAGGCTTCATAATATCCCTCTGATTTCCTCAGGTATTCTCAATTATGTTGGCTGTTCAAACATGAAGAGATGCACTTGACAGATTCATACCTCTCCCATTAAGTACACTGATGTGTTCTTGTTAATAATTAAGGGTAACTGCATTCCCCTGCTTCTAGGTGTAACACACAAATCATTGCAAAATAGACCATACTTTAACTCTTAGTGAAAGCAAGTCACAGCCGTGATTACTCTATGGAAAAAATATCTGTTTTCCAGAAACAGGGGTGTGCTTGTGGGTTGAAGCATATTTTATTGAGTGGCTAAAAGGAGTTCATGTGTTCTGTTTTTTAAAGGCAGGTGATCAGTCACCAAGGTCTTACACTCAACTTCCAGAGTACATTACACTTCCAGACCACAAAGACATAGCAGGTTGTTTTCCAGTTATTTTTGTGTTCTAAACCCCTGGCTGGCTAAATGTACTTTATATACTGGTGGACCTGAAGACTCTTGACACAACAGTGTGGGCTAAAAAGACATCGAATGTTTTTGGCTTGTTCAAGTGTAAAGAAGCCAACAGACTACAGACCTATGCCAATTTACAGCAGCCTGTAAGTTTTATTTCTGCTTCAATAATTACTTTTTTTGTGTAAGAAAAGTTCCTGAAAGCAAACTGCATATGACATTTTTTACACCCTTATTTACTAAGAACACCTACCTTCAGTAGTTATCAACAAGAACTTTTTAAGAAGATTAGTTTCACACTGGAAATGAAATTGCTTGCTATCTTAGAGACATTCTAAAAGTACACTTAAAGCAATGTATATGTGAAGGCAAGGGATAAGTTGAATTTCTGTCTTTGGAGGAAGGGGTTTTTATATTTCCCTGCAGGTAAATGAAGGAAATACAGATGTATAACTAATAGATTCTGTGAATTTGAATTTAAAAAAGCCAGGCTGAATTTAGCACTGTAGCCCATGGGGCTTGTTAAAATCTGTGTGAAGACCTAAGCATCATCTTCCCCTATCTCAATGGGCTTCAAAGTTGCTCTGATGTAATATTAAACAACGAATAAAATGATTCTTTAGCATGAGAGAATTACAAAAATAACTCCATAAGCAGAGCCGAGCTTTGGGATAACAGCAGGGCACACCCCTCTTGTTCACCTTTGCTAGGAGTCAGAGCCTGTCAGCGTAAATGGCTTGTGCTCACAGGTACGCAAGAGGAGCCCCAGTGTCCCCCTGACTCCAATTCCAGGGAAGCAGAGGCTCTTGCAAAGCTGTTGCTGTAGAGCAATATGCCCAAGAAAGATCCCACGTGCGATGTGGCAAAACTTCACCCAGTTAGGCACAGGGTTAATCTACAGTCAAACATAACAAGTGAGCAGCACAGATTAACAGGGAAGCCAAGGCAAGGGAAAAGAATTCCTTGCTGTCTCTCAAGGGAGGAAGGAGCTGGCATAACCTCTCGCTCATCATCAGCACAGGTGGGCTTCACTTGTGTATGTGATGGATGCCAACCATCTCTCAACTTTCAGGTGACTGTCATTAGGCACAACCAGCTCACCTATACACACAGCTAGAACAAGGGTGGAACACCCAGAGCTGGGAGCAGGAGATCTCATCACCTTGGCCAGACAGAACTGCAGCACGGAGGCTTTGTGGTCTTACTCCCTGGTCTGCTTGTTAGTACCATGTGAGCTTGCAGGAAATCAGGCAAGTGAGCACAGTGAGAAGAAGCAAAGGAAATAAATGTGAAGAGACCCACTCTGGAAAAACCTTAGACCCTTCAACAAAACCAAACCCTAAATGCTTTTTCAAATGTTTCTGTTGCTGAAAGGTTTCACTTGTAAAAGAACCTTTCCCTTCTTATCTGTCCTAGTAATAAAAGAGGTTTTATTACACTTTCTGTTATAGGTAGATGACAAATAAGCAAGTACACAGATGCTTTTCACATTACAGTAAGCAGAGCACACTGCACTCTCTTCTCAATCAACATAGAATTTCTCTGATAGGTCCAGGGAATTCTTCAGACACAATTTCCCTAACCCTCACAGAAACTGCAACACAAGAAACAGAAGAAACCTCCCCTCAAGCAAGACTACTCTATAGCTACTGAAACGTACATCTTCCCTGCTCTCTTCTGAGCTTTATCCTGACCTCATTAAAAATCTCAAATTCAAAATCCCTTATTTGTTGTTGTCTGAAAACAGAACACAGGTTTTTAGAGACACCGTGGCATTAAATGAAATATTAAAATAATCTGCTTTGCGTGAATCAGCTCTTTAAAATCCTGGCACCTGAAATCAACAGTAAGATGCCATCCAGTGGCTGAAGGCAGCACAGAATCAGTATAAAACCGGCGAGAGCGTTCAACTGCAATGACATCTAGTGGTAAGGTACCAAACCGGTGCAACAAGTTTTGAAAATGCAAGTACAAAAGGCTGTTTCGATAGCACTTTCCTTTAAATTTAACTCAAGTACAGGTTATTCCACCTTATGACTTCAGATACTCTCCACTAATTCTTTTGTATCTTATTTCTCTTTCATTAAAAAACGTGGCATAGCATGCCATCCAGTATCTATTACTTGCAAAATAATGCAAAATAACTTGCAAAATAAGGCAAAAATAATTTAAAAAAATTAATTCCAATACCCCTTTGTCTTTCAATTAGAATTGCCTGTAAAGCTAAGTGTCATATAAGCCAGTTAAAGGTAACTTGCTTGGTTCATGAGTCCCCTGGGTTCTTACCCAAAAGCTTTCTTTGTAGAATGCAAGTTACAGAGGCTTTAGAATCTCTTTTAAAACTACTCTTAAGAATTGGTATATTGTATAAATTATATTCCTACAGGATCATATTTCTTGCATTTTTATATTGTTTCTTTCATATTATTTCTTCCTTTGCATAACTTTTATTCTGGTTTCTAATAAAAGTCTTTAAAGAGAAGAGAAGAGGCTGAGTTGATACCATGCAAGTATTGCAGATCCCGAGAATATCATGCTCAGTGAAAGCTCATCATTTGTGAAAGAGGGAAAGAAGGAATCAAAAACCTTTACAAAACCTCCATTATGAGACAAGGCTTAGATCCTACTTACTTTAAGTGAAAAATATCAATACTGATTATATTGTACAGCAGCACAAAAGAAACCTGACAGATACTAATCCTAGAGAAACGATGAATAAGGGCTTACATTTTGAAAAACCTATTAGTGAAGTACCAAAGTACTCTGAACAGCATTTTTAAAGATAAATATTAGCTGAAGAAGAAAGCGCTAGGTTCTCTGTTTGCTTATAGACTTCACATTTTGTACAAACTATGTACATGTTGTATTAACCACTATATGTCTCGAACTGAAGATCTGGCTCATTATCTGTAAGAATTACAGTGTCAGTTCAACACATTACACAGCTGAAATGCTGTGCAAATAAAGAAATTGTAATGAGGAAGTCTATGCTTTCTTGCCAGAGACATGGCATCACTGTCAGCAGTCCCCAATGACCCAGTGCTGTAAACACAGACCAGTTCTGCAGGTGCAGTGATTGTCTTTTTGGACTATGGGAGTTGGAAGGAACAGCACACTGTTTATGAACCAAGTCCTGGAGGAGTCATGAAGTTTCAGCTTTAAGTGTCAAGTTTGTAAAAGCATAGGAGTAAGAACATAATCTTGTTGAAAAATAAAAAGATAAGAGATCTGAAGAACAACAGATAACCAGTCACTGATGTTCACTCTGAAAAAATAATATTCATATACATTTTTGCTTTGGATTTAGTACAGAACAAACTACATATATAATAAATCCAGGAAAGAAAGCCCAACAATCCAACAAAAACACACACACACACACACACAAAAAAAAAAACAATGGGGAAAAAGATCAACATGAGAACAAAGGAGCGCCAGAGGTGGGGAGGATGAAAAATACAACAGGGAATATAATTTTTAGCACAAACACAGTACATCCTACAGTTTGGCCATCCTAACTACCTGGTATCAAACAACAGTTTCATTATAGTAAACAGGGGTTTGTTTAGCTAAGCTTTATCTAGCTTACGCACCCACAGTTCTATACAGCTAATATTTTAGGAGCTTTGAACCTGTATTATTCAAATTAATGAATCCCCATTGTAGAAAAACAATCCCATAAAAACGTGGTCCTTTTGTAAGGGGCTCACCTTCAATACAAACGCTTATTTACAGAACTTGAGACTCTGTGTATCTAACTGGAAGCGTACCCCACAGCATGATCTCACAGGTAAATAAACCTTAGCTGTATCAGAGAGGTTAAAAGTGTAGAAGGTTGCCAAAAGCAACCTTTCATCATCTAAAAGCATTTCTGTGGGCCAGTCTTTGATCATGGCAGATGTTCCAATATGTCAGAACAGCATTTCTTAATAGAAGGTCAAACTATGTATAAATAAGCTAGTTATCTGAACATCAGCTGTGTCAACTTTCTTGAAAGTAAAGACAACAGAGGTAGTTGTTCTTTATATTAAACTATTAATCTTACTTATTTAAAGAAATGTTCAAGCCTAAGAAGTATTCATTTAAAGAAATAAAAAGAAGTCATAAGAGAAGAGCAACTGGCCTTGCGCAAGGCATTTGACACTGTCCTGCACAACACCCTTATCTCTAGAACGGAGAGGCATGGGTTTATGGATGGACCACCCAGTGGGTAAGGAACGGCCGGGATGATTGCAGTTAGAGAGTTGCAGCCAAGGGCTCGGTAACTGAGACGGAGAGTAGTGATGAGCAGAGTTCCTCGGGGGATGGCACTGGGGCTGGTGCTGTTTAATATCCTGGTCAGCAGCATGGACAGTACTAAGCACACACTCAGCAAGTTTGCTGACAACACCGAGCCCTGAAGCATGATCCACACCGCAGGGAAGGAGGGAAGGGATGCCATTCAGAGGGACCTGGACAGGCTTGAGAGGTGGGTCTGTGTGAACCTCATGAAGTTTATCAAGGCCAAGTGCAAGGTCCTGCACCTGGGCCAAGGCAATTCCAAGCAAAAGGCGAGGCAGAAGAACGGATTGAAAGTGGTCCTAAGGAAAAGGACTTTGGTGGTTTTGATGGACAAAAAGCTTGACATGTCTCAAAAATGCACACTCACAGGCCAAAAAGCCAACCATATCCCGGGCTGCAGCATGAGCAGTGTGGCCAGCAGGGTGAGGGAGATGACTCTGGCCCCTACTCCTCCTTTGTAAGACACTGCTGGAGTGCTGCGTCCAGTTTGGGGGACCCCAACATAGGAAGGATGTGGACCTGCTCCAGTGAGTCCAGAGCAGGGTAACAAAGATGCTCACAATGCTGGAGCACCTCTCCTACCAAGACAGGCTGAGAGGGCTGGGGCTGTCCAGCCTGGAGAAGAAAAGTCTCTGGGAGACCTTAGAGCTACTCCCAGTACCTAAAGGGGACTACAAGAGAGCTGGAGAGGGACTTTTTAAAGGGCATGTAGAGATAGGACAAGGGGAGAATGGCTTTAAGCTGAAGCAGATTTGAAGTAGATTCATATTAGATACTAGGAGGGAATTCTTTACTGTGAGAGTGATGGGGCACTGGCACATCTACAGAGAAGCTGGATGTGTCCCCATCCCTGGAGTGTTCAAGGCCACTTTGGATGGGCGTTTGGGCAATCTGGTCTAGTTGAAGATGTCCCTGCTCATTGCAACTAGCAACATACTTCCGAAGTTATTCAGACTAGCTCCATTCCTGAACTCCATTTTGTGAGTCAAAGAACATTAAATGTCTTTCCCAGACAGAAAAGCTTAATTTCATTCCTGTAGTTGTGAATTTGGAAATTAAAATACTGAGAAAATTGATATAGTATGAATAATTTAGCACTACTGATAGTTCTAAATATATTTCTGTACATTAAATTGTCATAGCTGTATAATTTTCCATAAATAAATATTAGGCGCTTCTTAAAATCTTTCACTACATAGTCTTGCTATCAATTGATCTACAATTCATTACCGTGCACAGATATTTTTGCCACAAAGTGCAACACACAGACAATATGAGGGGGTAAATATCACAAAAATCTTGGGAAAATTTAGCAGAGAGTGGGTGTATTCTTTTCTGACCGAAGCTTAGAATAAGGAGATAAAATCTGGTTGTGAAGCATTTTGTCAAAAAGCAAAATTCTATTTGCATGATAACAGAACAAGTTGTTCCTTCTGCCTAATGTGCAACACCTACCCAAGTCTCTCATATGGAAATCAAGTTCATATTTTACTTCGGTATGAATTTAGAAAAAGCTGACTTTGAATTTTCTTTATGTGGAAGCAGGAAACAGTTATGCCCCAATTCCACTGTTTTCTTCATTCAGTATCGCTGTTTTTTCCTGCAAAACATTAGACACATTAATTATTTACCTTAAGATTTCTTTGGGAAAAAAACTTGGGTGTTGAAAGGAGTTGGTAATTATGTTGCTGAAATGTTGTCCTAAAAGTAACAACAGAACTAAAAAAACCACTAGGACAAGACCCCAAAAAATTCTTATGAGTCACTTGGGAAAGCACCTTAAGAGCCCTATCTTCTGATTAGAACTTCAGCTTTTTAAAAGAACAGAACTAGACACTGTTGCATTTTGCTTAAATTATTATAGGTGGGCCAAAACAAAAAAAAATATAATTGATTTGCACTGAATATTTGCACATTCATGACAATGAATGCTATTTTACCAGTGTATTAGGAGAAAATGTTAAAAAAGTTTAGGAATCAGAACAAAAGCATTTGCAGTAGACAGAAGAAAAAGGATTTTGAAAGATCACATTTGGTGTAAATATGTTTTTCAGAATCCCCTTAAGCATGACGTTTATCATATAAACATCAGATCTCAAACAGAGATGCAAACTGACTGAAGATCTAAATGTTCCATTTTATAATCAAAGTATGAGCAGCTGTTTATCAAAACAGTGTAGATGTCCATGGAATACAGTAATGTGCCTGTGTTGTGTTCAATACAGTAATCCATGTGACCAGTGAAGTCCACTTTTAAAGGAAGAATCAGTATTTTTAACAGCCTTAGTCAAATTTTCTTCTACATTTCCCAAGCTACTGTGTGTTGTTGTTAACTAGCTACTTCTCTTGTATCATTGTTTTAGAGGCTGCTGAAGGGATCTTTACACATTCTCTTCCTTTTATAAGACATTCAACTGCTCATGTCAGTATTCTGAAATAGTCAAATAAAAGCTGTGGCAAAATTAATAGAAATTAACAGAATTAGCACTTTTTAAAAGTTCCAGTGAGAAAAAGGCAGTCTAAACCTATACATTTTAATACAATACTGGTTACTGAACCAAGACTATGCTGTGTCACATGAGTCATGATTGCTGCGATGACTTGGGTATTCCTCAGTGTTTTCATTTGCTGTACTCTCAGCACTCCTCTGTCCTACTTATTGAGTAATTTTTAAAAGTTGTCTATATTCAGTTCTCTCATCTCAATAAACCTATTTCCTTGACCCTGACCTCTGCCAATTATAAAAATGAGCTAGCAGCTCTTAAGCAGTCTAAAGTACCTTTCAACCTCAGCCCAAGAACAACAGAACCATATGTGACACAAGAGCAGAAAACCGATTAAAACTTAGAAACACCACCTTAGAAGCTGGTGGTGCACAAAAAGTTGTATAAACTCAATGACAAGCACCCAAAGCCTCTCTTGGAAATAGATCCCTTCCATCCATTCTTCTATTGACACTCACATGGGAAAAAGCTTCTTCCCTTTGTTTTAAGCAGCCTATCTGTATAAACTACTTTCTCAACACATTCTCCCTGAAGATAGCTGTTGATTTGGGCCTTATGTGGAATTCTACATATTATGAATATGCAGTAACTGTGATGAGTATACTGACTTATGACCAATGGAAATGATGCAGAGAGAACAGTAGAGATCAGGGTTAGTTACTGTAAGAGGAATGAGAACTGGGAACCAGCATCTTCAGTGTATGAATGAGAGGGCTTTACCTCATCTTTCTTAGCCATAGCTCTGAAAAGGCTTTAGAATAGGCTGAACATATCACTGTCATAATTTTTCTTTTGTATCCTTACCTGCAGCACCACTGCGAGCGGGGAGAATTTCCCAATCAGATAAGGAGGGGAGAGAGTAGCAGGAGAGGCCAGCAGGAGAACCATGAGTTTCTCTGTCTGCCGATGAAAATGTCATGAAACATTTCAGCAATGGGTTCATCAAAGTATCCTCAAAGCCATCACTGCAAACACACCAGGAAGGTGCCTCTTAGCCAAAGTTTTAGTGGCTGACAAGGAATTCTCCTCAAGATTTTTCACCTCTAAGGAATCTTCTAGGGATTTAGGGTTTGACTCTGCAGCTGAGACAGGTCCCAGGTCAAGAAATGAAAATGACAGAGCCACCAATGCCAGAACATTCAATAAAGTGTGACTACATCAATACTGTTTCTGAGATACTGTTCCCAAGTCAACCAGACTCACAAAAGCTGCCAAGGGGGTTTCTGTTAGAAAAGAGATAATGTTTCAATATCAGCATATCAAAACTAACGTTTCCAAAAACATTTCACTCGAGAAATCAGCACAAAACACAGGCGAGAACATTTCTGAATATTTCTGTTCTTTGTGCAATACACATGGGAAAAAAAAAAACCGAAGCAAATTTTTAAAAATCCAGCTTGCATGCCATTAAACCAGCCATAGTACTGATTTTAAAAAGCATATCTGCTTGTAAAAGTTAGTATTAACTAAAAACTATATACATAAGATCTACTTTAAATATGTTCTGAAGAAAATGAAAAATTGTAACTAATTGTGTCTGTCAGCACAAGCAATTTCTAAGGATACCATTCTCTTCCCTAAATCTTAAAATAAAACACATGGACATCTAATTTCTGGAAATAGGTTGCATCACGCTTCCTGAGGAAGTTCCAGAAAAAGTTCATCTGCCATTGTGTTTGATAAGGACAAACCACTGCAATTTCTAGCACTGCAGGTTTGCAAGGACAGGTAAATAGGCTGTTGTAGTATGCCACAGAAATACTGAAACAGCATGACAAATTAGAAGTTTTCTCTTAAAACGTAGAAACATTTAAGCCATTTCGGGGGCAGAAAAAGATAACTTCTGGAGGAACCTTTCTAGGAGCTGCACCAGGAGTTTGCTACCATATCACATCTGCTGAGTACAGGAGGGAAAGGATCATTTACACAGCTTCAAAAAGGAGGTCTCCTAATGACTGACAGATCCTCTCCCAAGAGCACATGAATTTAACTTTGAATATAACTTCCTGCAAGTTTACTCTGTAAGGAAAAATACAAATACTGGGCTCATGCGCATGGTAAGACTAAAAGTTCAATTTATTTACTAGTCGCAAGCTCCCTAACCCAGCAGTGAAGACATTATGTAGCAAACACCTCCTCCAGAAAGTGATCCTGATTTTCTTTCCGTTCTTTCCCACCTTCTTATTTATACCTCTTCTTAAAATGTCTCAACCTTTCTCTTATGGTCTAGATTTAGCAAGGTTGTCAGAGACCTGAAAATCAAATCTATCTTTGTCTTGTCTCCTAGTGAATCATCCTACCTGACTTTCTACCAGGAAAACTCAGCCACAGGAACATGGTAGGTGCATGGCAGAACACCAATAAATAAAACAATGCACTGTGAGTTGTTTTGGCTTGCAACTAATTCGCAAGTATACACAGTTTTCAAAAGATTTAACAGGCTGGTGGTAAGTATTCAAGAAAAATTCTTTTTACTGATACTTGCGCTTAGACTGTAACCAGGCAGCAAGGTGAAGATCACAAATGTACTTTAAAACATTAAGAACAAATTATGTTCCTGGGTGGCGGAGTCCCAAACCCAACTAGGATTCACGTTTTTCACGTATATCTATATCCAGATGGACAGAGAGATCTCACAGGGCAGCTTTGCATTTGGGTAACATCTCCAGTATAAAATGCTCTTAGTTAATCATCCTATGAAGAAGGTATAATAGTCCAGGCATTATTACCTGTATAAAGAAGGAAAATGTCTCTATTACCATATAGAGACAGATACACATTTTTTCAAAACCAATTTTCTCTGCAGAGACAAGTAGTACACACATCACCACAGCCTATGAATGTACTCAATTTACTTCAATAATTTTTCATGGAAAAATGTGAAGAAGTGTATTCTTTCAGCACATAATATAATGTCAATGCAGGGCAGAATTCATTCTTTGCAAGAGAAAATGCAAAGAAAAAAGGTCTTTTCTGACAAGCTGATACTCTTAAAATGTAATTTATTTTTTTCTTTAGCATAACATCAAAGTTTTTGTCTATAAAGCTTCACATCTCAACTGACAAAGAGAAGCACAAATTAGTTTGCGAGCTAGCAAGCTAGGTGCATGAATGCTGGCATGCAACATTTACATATTTAATACCATTAGACCAATGCACTTCTTAGCTATTCTAGTCATAGTTGCATACAGCTTCATATGCAAACTTGTGCCATCTGAAACACATACCCATTTCTGTGGTTACAAAGACATTTATTTTCTTTAAATAGATGACTTAATTTTCAAAACTTCATACATCTGCAACATTTCCAAAGCATTATGTTGGAGAAAACACAGGGAAAAGAAAAAAAACCAAAACCAACAACAACAACCAACCCCCCCAACAAAACAAAACACACCAAAACAAAATAAACATAAAAACCAAACTAAAGAAAAAAAAAAGAAGAGGGAAAATATATTTTTTGAAAATATTTTTCTTTACATAATGGTAAGGAGTGATATGAATTCTACAAATATCATCTAAGATGAAAGAGAAAAATCCTGCAATGACCATTTCATAATTTGGAGTTCCTTATTTGAATGTAAAATAAAATAAAATTGTTTACTGTGCTCTAGTTTACTCTGTAGTCAAATCAGAAGCGATCCAGTAATAATGAAAATTTCCACAGGTCTTACACTTCTAGTATAAAAAGACCTTACAAGTAACATCAGACAATTTACCAAAGCTTCAGCAAAAGAAGAAAACAGATTTACATAGTGACTGGCTTGTTGGCTTCTTAATGTTTGAAATATCATTTTTTCTTTTGTTTATTTGGGGTTTTTCAACCATCACTACGACCACTCTGTTCCCATTTGCTACATGCTTGCCTACAGGTTCATAGTCATTCACCACAAATTCCTTCACTACTGTGCTCTTTATACTGTCATCTCTCATGATTCCCATCAATGTTTCCTCTTAAAAGCATCAAAGAAGCACCCCTGGACCCAGCCAGTGATGCTCTCACAGGATTCTGAGACTTTCTGCACATTTTTCTGGACACCTACTTGTTGAGTTAGTTCTACATACAGAGAGTAAAGTCTGGAGTGAAGAGTCACACGCTGGCTATAAAGATCATATGAAATAACAAAAAGGAAAATGGATTAGCAAAAAAAAGGGTTAGTTCTGAACTTACACAAATTTATAAATACAGACACTTATCTTTAAGAGTCTAAGCCATCTTCAAGTTGAGTGGCACAACCTCTGTTTTGACAAGCTGAACAATTGTGATTTTAACTAAATGAAGCATGTTTAAAGAGAATGTATTTGTGCATATGGTTTGGAGATGTGCTATCCCCCTGGTGGCAGGGTCACACTGGGCCAGGAGGGCCAGGGTACACACAGCAGATGGATCTCTACTGGACTGCTGACAGGTGCTGCCTCCTCCAGCACAGAGAATACATGTGGGAAGTCCTGCCTGCCAACACAGGTACCATAACACCTACAGGGAACCATCCTGGTCTACTAAATAAGTTTTATCCAACCTACAAGATCTGCAGAATTGAACTATATTTAGCAGAATTAGTCATTTATGAAAGTGAACAAATTGAAACATATTTGGAATTTTGAACTCCAGTCTGAACTCTTATCATCACATCAGATGGAAAAATCACATTGTGGGCAACCTGTTCAGTGAATGGAAAACAGTCTGCTTTACCAGTCTCCGAAGAAAGCTTTGACAGATTGTTTTTAAAGTGTTCCTGGAATATTTTGCCATGGTATTTAACCTTCCACTGATGTTTTAGGCAAGCTGTCTCTATTTTTACAAAGTTAGTCAGTAAGATGTAAAGTAGCAGCAAAAATAATTTATAAACATAAAGCAACTTTCACCTTGCCTGTATAGATCAGTGTCTTTCCCCAATTCAAGTTGTGCCAATAAAAAAACCCCAAAAGTGCTTCCATATTTATCCACATATGTAGAAAACTTCAAAGCAGAATTACAAGTTTAGAAGCTATTGGCAGGAGACATCTGTTGTACCATCTGCACAAAAATTGAAGCTATAAATCCACCTTTCTGAAGCAGAACATTTTTTTCTCCTTTTAGGCATTGTAAATCACTTAAATCTTAGTCAGTGATAATTATAGCTCACCACAGAAGAATATAACTTTAACCCAATTGTTAAAAACACATTTTAATGACATGGTGAAGAAGCAGTTGGAGTAGACTATACCAGCATTGATATGAGAACACTTTCTGACTGTAGATTCTACTACAGGTAAACCACAATGTAATAGCTAGAAGCAGAAACAAAACAAGAAATAAACAAGTGGATTGCAGCAGTTTTCCTAAAGCGTGAATTTTCTTTCTGCATTTTCATCTGCAGCATCCCTATAGAAATCCTTGAAGAATCAGGAAGAAACTAAAGTCCTCAAACTCCAGAAAAGAGCAACCAGAAAGGTGAGTAAAATTAAAACAGCAAAAGCTGGAAGTAAAATAAATGTTTGTTGTGCTGAAACAAATCAGATATTTCACATAAAACACTAAAACCAAGAAGGATCTGTTAAATCAATGGCTTTATGAAAGGCTATATCGTCAGTTATGGACAAGTGAAGGAAATACGCCCAGTTCATCAATGAAGCAAAGGGTTGTCCACTCAAACTAATACATTGATACACCGTGCCAAAAGGAATACAAAGAAAGACTTCTAGAAGGTTAAGAGAGCTACTAAATCTTTTGATTTCTCACTGGTTATGAGCAGCTATTCATTATAGTTGCAAGACAAAAACTATTGCACTCTTCTAGGCACAGGGAAGCTTTCCAAGGAACAGAGAATAACCTAAGAGGATTCATTAAAGACGCAACATTGATAAACTCATCAAAAGCTAGTAAATATCTTTGTTTGTATGGCATTGCTGCAGCTGATGTGCAAGGAAACAGATGAAGCTTTGGTTACCAAAGTGAACATCAGAAGAAATCCTCTTTAAAAGTGCCTGGCAGCTCCCACGTCCAGTTTATAATTGGATTAGAACTAAACTGTTCAGCTAGAAAACACAGCAGACAACAACAGATCATTTAAAATGTGCAGACCACTGTGTTGCCATAGCCACCAGCAAATTGCAGATAAACCCACATCTTTTTTGGTCTCTTAAAAAAACCCAAACCAAACTAGAAAGCTCCAATCATACCCAACCAAACCAACAAGCTTTATGTACTGACGCCCATCTAAAATCATACCAAATCACCTAAAGAAATGTGCCTGCCAATGAAGAGCTACCAAGCAGTATCTTTAATTCCTGGCGTCTTCTCTGTGTTGTTATAAAAGCAAATATATTATTAGATCTAGCTTCAGCACCTGGTCTTGTCAGCAGTCTTCATATCAGACCTGCTTTTGAGCTGGGAAGCAATGATCTATCAGCCACCAGTTCCTAAAAAAATGACAAAACACTGTTGATAGTGATGAAGTTAAAAGAATCTTCAGCCATACAATAAGATTGCTAATGAAGGACTGTTACTGAACAGAGATGATTAAAGTTATGGTCAAGAAATTAATGTAAGCACAGAACTGCTGTTAATCTCTAAAATATTTCCTGTTAGTGGAAGTCTCACAGTGGAAAGTTGTGATATAATGAGCATAACTAGCAAAAGAGAAATTGTATCTCTTACATTTCATTTAGCTTGTCCAATGAGTACACACAAGTAAATAAGCTGACAGTACCTCTAAATTCCAAAGGGGGCCCTAATTTTGCTGGGTTTGGTTTTTTGGGGTTTTTTTTCCAAAAGAGGCTGGTAAGGAGTTTAAGGATAAGTAGTATTATTTTGGACCAAAAAGTGGGAAAAGAACAATAAGAAGGGCAGTATTTAATTGATCAATTTTCATCCTAGCAAAACAAAGAACTGTACTCTGTTTCTCTGCATCAACAGCAGAGTTATCTCAGCTCTCCACAGGAAGTCCAGTGGTCCTTGGTTTTTTATTTTTCCAGTGTAAGATAGAAACAATTTCTGGATGACAGTTAAAGTTAACCAGAATCACAAACTTACATGCTGGCACCTGAAGGCTGTCATTCATATTTTCTTGCAAAACTTGAATATAGATCAATCATCAACCTCACAAAGCAGCCCTTTATGTGGTAAGATACTTTGGAAATTAAGCAGTACTGCCAAAGGTACACAAAAATGAAGAAAAATTATGTGACCATTTTTAATAATCAGAACTGACTCATGAATGAAGATGGATTTCATTACGTCCTCACTATGTAGACAGTTGTTTGAAGTCACAACAACTTATTCCAGTGCTTAATCGCTTTCATGGCAAGGATTTATTCATAATACCCAGACAGAATTTCCCCTTAAAGAATTT
Organism: Ifrita kowaldi; assembly: GCA_013398055.1. Taxonomy (NCBI): domain Eukaryota; kingdom Metazoa; phylum Chordata; class Aves; order Passeriformes; family Cinclosomatidae; genus Ifrita; species Ifrita kowaldi. Next base: position 194,338 of record VZRS01005638.1, on the reverse strand, counting down.
GTGCTTGTTACCTCCTGTGCAGGCACAGTCCGGGTGACAGAACATACATTTGTTTGCAACTATCTTACACACTCAAAGACTTCAAAGGCATAAACACCCACATTTTCGGCTAGTCAGACTCCTTGAAATAATTTCTGAGTACTTAGGACCCACAGCAATATATATTACAGATTATATATACTACAGGAATGACATTAGTTATTACTCTGAAGAGTTGACATATAAGGTAAATCCAAAGAGGATCTGATCTGTTTGCCAAATTAGTGGGAGGACAGGTTTTCCTAGCAGCATTATGACTGATAATGACTGGATAAAGCAAAACTTTCAAGTACTTCAGGACATAAACTTCATTGCTTTTGCACACAGATTAAGAAATATATGTTATGTCAGATATTCTCTCAGACATGAGAAGAAAATGGAGATAAGTGGAGAGGGATCCTTGGTCTTGAAGTCTGCCTTGAAGGGGTCAGCAGGGGACCATGAGCACTGCTACAACAAAAGCAGGTTACACTGACCTGCTACACGAAAGTGTGTGCAGTTGACACATTTTGTGAATTACAAGTATATGATTCTGTGGAGCAATTTGCATTGTGTCACTAAAAAGTGAAAAAATTAACATGTGCATTTTAGATCTGAGGTGATGTCTGTTTGCAATCCCAGTTACTTCGAAAGACGAGTCAAAAAAAATCTGCAACTTCTCAATATTCTCAAAATAAATAAGTAGATAGACGAAATCCATTCATTCAAAACAAAATTGAAATTTCTAATTATTTATCAGTGTTAATTTTGATATTATGACATTTTGCTCATGCTCCTTGCAGTGCTACTTTGATAATAGCTAATGTAAATTTCAGCTCTGTATACTTAATTACCTGTTTGATGGGGGTTGTTTTTTTTCATTTTAACCACTAGATGTCTCTAGCTCTATTCACGATAAAGGCAAATTAGCAGCATAAATCTGCTTGGAAACATTCGAGCTGTAAAAGCAGAATCCCACGAGTTTCTTGCTATGACTACAACAGAAAGTCAATGTTCTGTATGAAAGGTGCTATCCTGTTGTTTTAAAACAGAATATGAAATTTAAAATACTCTGGCTGCAGAATAATTCTTAGCTGCTAGAAAAAAAGTTAGAACAAGTATGTCCTGCAAAATGAGCAAAAACTCCATGGCCATGAGTAATTCAATTCAGCTTTCAAAGTTGGTCCTAATATGAATGGGAGTCTAGATCACATCATTTCCTAAATAAATTATTTTGTACTTTCAGAATATATGAAACATGAGCATTGCCATTTAGATTCTCATCAGCTAGCACAGTCACCCTCCTGTCTAAAATGTGAAACATTAAGCATTGGAGAAGCTGTTTAGAATGACATTTAAGTTACAAATAGCTCCACTGTTCCCATATATGGAATATTTATGCCAAACACGACATTCAATTAATTAATAGATGTATGAAATCACTATACACACAAAAGTCCTTATCATTACTCTGATTACCCTGAAAGGTGGATTTTCTCTAGAGAAAAAAACAAAAACAACTTTCGAGGACAACAGATAAAAATCTTATTTAACTGTTACTATGAGACAATCAAAAATAAAATACAAGCTGAGTAAAGGGACCATGTACCAGTAGAGGAAAAGTATTAAAAAATCTTCATTTAAAAAAATCAAACTATTAACCGAAGCCCCCCCAAAACCCCAAACAAACCAGAAAAACCCCAAAGTCAAGTCTGACTCTCAAAACTGCCTTGTCCTTCCTTCCCTTTATTCAGACAGCAGTTGAGGCAGGAATTTTCAGTGCCTTCATATACAACTCTGTTTATAATTTTAATGCTTCAGAAAAGCATTAAGACGACAGTGAAGTGAACAGACTAGATGCTCAGAATATTCCCCCTCACCACTTGAAAAGTTTTCATTTTCTATCCTTAGTTTTGAACAGAACTTGTCTCATTTAATGGTGCTACTTCATGACACAACATGAGGATGGAGAAAAGCATCTTTTTAATCCTGGATCCAACAGCTGCAGGCTTGTCACATCATTAAGTGTGTTTTGGTTTTGAACTTTTTCAGTTCCAAAACAAATTATTTACCTTCTGAAGTGACTTTTAGATCTGTCAGTATGTGCAAAGGTGATAAATAAAATAAATAAATAAATTAAAAAACAAAAATGGACAAACAGGCACTGTACATTTTTGTCATCATTATTGAAGAAGCAGCAACCAATTATATGCAATACTGAAGTTATGCAATGAACAGAGAAACAACACAGAATTTACAAAGCCTCTGGGAAACATCTTCATGCTTTCTACAGTTTAACCCAGGTTTGCACTGTCTGGAAACAATGGCTTTCTACCAATGAACTGAATTTTTCTATAACATACTCAGATTTTATTTTGAAAACCAGAGAATAAAGTGAGGTCATGCATCTCTAGTAGGCAATAGCTAGCAGAAGAAAACAGATAATTCCTTTAGGATTTGAAAGTTGTGTTCTAACACTAATCAGAGGAATATTTCTTAAATTAAGTGGGATCATCACTTAATGCTATCGTCTGATCAGTTAATTCAAGGAAATTATTCTAGTGCACTAGTGAATAATTCAGACTATTAGCTTGCAAAAAAATGACCAGTACTTATCTGTGCTTTTAATTTGTCCATCACTAATATTTACTTATTTTTAGTAGCAGTATACTAAATTTTAATCTGGACAAATATACCAACAAAAATTTTAATTAATTCTAGAACAAGCAAAAGAAATCAAATTCAGTTCATTATTATCTTTATGTAAGCCTGCACAAATCCCCAAACCACCTAAAAGCCTTCACAAGAGGAGCAGTCTTTCCAATCTTAAACCTTTTATTTAATTACAACACTACTGAATGATCATGTCAGAGAGCAATGTATCATAAAACATAATGCATAGCAAATAAGAACATTTTAAAGCATATCAGTGTTGTTAATAAAATAACACCCCATCCCACAAAACTTATGGAAATATTTTCTTAAATAAAATTAGTTGCTGAACACTCAGCTTGAGGATGATTCACTTCTGGCAGGCATGACACTGCAGAATAAAGATGATGTCCACAAAGGCATCATCTCCAAATTCCCTCCAAGTGTTACATATTATGACCATTTAAAAGCAGCATTAAAATATAAAAGCCTGCTTACAGAACACAGTGGGGCAAAGATCACTATTGCAGAAGTAAGGTTCACATTTACACATCTGCTGCTTCCTGGAGAAGAAGAAGCAGAACCAGAAAAAAAAATCTAAAGCATTTAATAATATCATATCTGCTATTGAAAGGAAAGTGTGTTGTCAAGGCATGTCTGAGATTTCCTTAAACATAGAGCATGAACACCTCCAATATTTCTCTTGCTGTGTTTTGAAACACAGCTATCTCTGTGAAACTGTCAGAAAAATACTTGCCCAGCAATTTTTAAGAGTAACAGCATGCAAAGCTACCCCTCTGTTTGATGGATGTCTTCGAAGACACCTAGGAAAAGTTACAGCAGTCAGACAAGGCCCAAATATTTGGAGAAAAGGAAAAATTGCATCCACTTTTAAAAGGGTAAAAAGAGAAATCTGGGAACTGCTGACAAGTCAGCCTCCCCTCAGAGACCAATAAAATCATGGAATAGATCCTCCTGGAAGATAGTTGAAACATCTGGAAGACAGGGAGGTGACTAGAGAAAGCCTACATGGCCTCACCACTGGCAAATGACATCTGACTAAGTGACTCCACTCTACAATGGATTGATTGCATCAGTGGACAATGGCAGAGAAGCTATCATCCACCCGGACTTCTGAAAGGCCTCTGACGTGTCCCCACACAACATTCTAGCTACTAAATTAGAGAGTTATGGATTTGATGGGTGAATTACTAGATGCATAAGGAGCTGGCTGAACGGCCACATCTGAAGAGTTGCAGTAAATGGTTCAATGTCCAAATGGAAACCAGTAACGAGTGGCGCTCCTCAAGGGTCCATACTGACACCAGTGCTTTTCAAAATCTTCATCAGAGACACGGACAGAGGGACTGAGCTGCAGCCTCAGCAAGCATGCAGATGACACAAAGCTGAACTGGCACTGTTGATAAGTTTGAGCACAGGGACAACATTAGATGGACCCTTGCGACCATGCGACCCTTGAGAAGTTAATCAAGGCCAAGTGCAATGTCCATTGCCTGGGTCAGAGTAATCACCAGTTTTAATGCAAACTGGGGAATGAACGGATTAACAGCAGCCCTGCAGAGATGGACTCAGGGATACTGGCAGATGAAAAGTTAGATATGAGCCAGCAATATGCTCTTATAGCCTACAAAGCAAAACCTTATCCTGGGCTTCACAAAAAGGGAAATGTGGCCAGCAGGTTGAGAGACATGAATCTGCTCCTCTAGTGTTCAGTCAGAAGACCCCATGTGGAGTACTGAATCTATCTCTGGACTTCTCAGTACGAGAGAGACCTCTGTCAGTTAGGATCTGACTGTTAGAATAAAAAGCTCTGACTGGTGCCCCATGAAGGAAGCGCTGGGGTTATTAAGCCTAGGAAGAGAAGGCTCCAGGGAGACCTAAATGTGGCCTTTAAGAAAGCACGAGGGAGCATAAAAGAACAGAGAAAGACGTTTACCAAGCCCCGTAGTGATAGGACAATGGGGAACGGCTTCAAACTGAAAGAGGGCAGGTTTAGATTAGATGTGAGAAAGACCATTTTTTACAAGAGTGATGAGGCACAGGCACAGGTTGCCCAGAGAAGCTGTGGATGCCCCACCCCTGGACGCGTTCAAGGCCAGATTGGACGGGCCTCTGAGCATTCTGGTGGAAAGTGTCCCTGCCTGTCATAGGGGGTTAGACTCCATGGTCTTTAAAGGTCCGTTCCAACCTAAACTATTTCATGACTCTAATTACCCCACAGAGCTTACACGAATCATCAGCAGCCTCTTAACTCCACATTAGGGGAATAAAGCAACTAGATAGTTGCATAGTCAGTGACTATGCAGTATTCTACTATCTGTCTAGAAATCACTATTGCCTTTAGATCCGAAATACAGAAAACTCTTCTGTCCCTACCCTAGCAGAAAGTTCTAGCTAAGTAGAAACAACTGTTACAGTGATATGAAATTTGTTGACAGGTATCTAATAATTGGAGAATACCGTTGAGAAAAGTATACTGCAATTCCACATTCAAAATGCAAATGAGCCTGAAGAGCTTGATTAAAGTCAAGCACTCTATATTATTTCTCTTCTAATAATGTAACTGCTCAGTTCACTGACTAGGTTTAATCTGAAATTTTAACAAGATATCTTTTCTTATACTCTAGATATTTGCTTCAAAACACATAATTATGTTTTCATCAGGAAAATAAAAGAAGCACAGCAAGTGCCTGCACACTAACTCTAATAACATATAACTTAAACACAATTGATCATATAAATATTCATAAATGACCAACAAGCTTCTAGTCAATGAATACCTCTTACACATCCCAGTACGAATCTCACAGCACATTAAAACTCTATTGTACCATTAAACACAAAATCTCCCATGTGATGGCTGTAGGTTAGACTTTGCGCTACATATATATTTTAATCTAAAGATCTGAGAAAAATTTTTCTTTATTTCATCTAAGATTTTAAGAGAGTAGTTGTCATGCTCTAGCTTCAACTCAAACTTATTTACTTCAGCAACCAAAGGAACAAGAGTTATTTGACAATAATAGTATTGCTGTGCTCTGTCAATTGAACTAACAAATGACAAGTGAGGAATAAAAAGAGCTAAAAACAATATAGGGAAAGCTTGAATTTTAAAAATCCACTGAGATTAAGCAAGAAGGGGCAACAACGTTCCGCACTGTGGTGAGATAATTAATTCCTTGGGATGTGAAGTCCAACCAATTGTTTCTGTTTATTTTGTGATATCCCCAGGACAAAGTTTTTCCTTATTTCCATTACAGTAAGTCTTCATGGAATGGGTGAAGATAAATTCTTTGCACTAAAATCCATTATTAAATTCCAAGGCTTATTTTGTCTGTGCGGTAAATACTGACCAAACTACTCAGCCCAAATTTAAAGTCAAGCATGTTGTACTGCTTCTCTGCTCTAACACATTAAAACACACAGACCTTGGCCATTTCAAACATGTCACTTTGAAAACTGCTATCTCAGACTGCAGTTCCAACAAATTGCTTAGGGATAAGGACACAGGGTCATTTTAAATACATCACTTTGAAAACTGCTATCTCAGACTGCAGTTCCAACAAATTGCTTAGGGATAAGGACACAGGGTCATTTTAAATACATCACTTTGAAAACTGCTATCTCAGACTGCAGTTCCAACAAATTGCTAATGGATAAGGACACGGGGTAAGGCTAAGGTTGGACACACTCATAATGCTTTGGCTATCCCTGACTAGCTACAAGGGTTTTAGGGGCGGAATGCAGCTTAAACCAACTGCATAACATTTTTTGCCCTTACTTTCCCTGCAACACACATCAGTTCCTGCAGTGTCTTGGTTTTACTTTTGCCTTTTCGAGTAGATGCTCTTGGACAAGTGGAAAGTAAGAAATGTGGCTGCTGTTATACTATGCTGCTCTGTGAAATGCATGAAGAAGGAAAATGAAAGAAAGTAGGAAAAGAAGTGTCTTTCAGTCACAGTGACAGTTGGTACTTATGCAAGTAATAAATGCAAAGGAGTCAAAGGAAAATGCATCCATGTACCTCTAGGCATCTGGCTAAGAGTCCATGCATTCGATAGCATGCTCTCTTGTCACTACACTGTAATATATGTCACTACAATTTTTCACACTCAGAGGACACAATGCCATAAAAAACGGTGCTACTTCACTGAGACCTTCCCGAACAATTAACACCCTTTATGACAAAATCAGTCCATCTACAACATTATGAATTTAGTTTCACCAAGGCATGCATGCCTATATCTGCATATGAAGCTGATAAACAACAGATTTTGGACTCGTTCTGCTTTAATATTTGAAGATGTAAAATTTGAATTATATTAATTATTTAATATATAATAATTATTTAATATTTGAAGATGTAAAATTTGAAATTTGGCTGCCAAATTTCCAAATCCAGGCAACAAGACAAATTGTCAACATCCCCAATACCAATAGGTAGAATAATATTTAAATCATTGTGCACTCTCTAGGCCACCTAGTAGCTGTGTGACCAACATAGCTATGAGAATACAGGACTGACTATTCCTACTTTTTTATTACATTTTCCTGTAAAACACAGCAGAACCAGAAGTCTGAGTGGCAGTAAGACTTCCTGGAACACAGTGAAGGATACTCACATCCCATCAAATTTTGGGCCCTAAATTACACGCCCAGGTTCCTTATGCCTGAATATGAAATAGAACCACCGTGCTATGCCACTGGTCTTAGCCTTCAAGATGGGCTGCATTAAGTTTGCGTGGCAGAGTGCTGGTAGCAGACGAGCTAATAAACTCCAAGGCAGACTCGCCACTGGCCATGGCCAAGATGGCCAGCAATTATTGTAGCACTTCTGTGATGATATATTTAAGAAGTAGGGAAAGTTGCTATGTAAGAGGAGTGAGAAAATGTAAGAAGAACAACTCTGCAGACACCCAGGCTGGTGCAGAAGGAGGAGAAGGAGGTGCTCCACGTGCCAGAGCTGAGATTTCCCCACAGTCCATGGTGAAGACCATGGTGAGACAGCTGTGCTCCTGCAGCCCCTGGAGGACCACAGGAGAGCAGATGTTCACTTGCAACCCTTGGAGGACTCCATGCCAGCGCAGGTGGATGCCCAAAGGAGGTTGTGGCCCTATGGGAAGCACAAGCTGGAGAAGGCTTCTGGCAGAACCTGTGGCCCCATGGGAAGAGGAGCTCACCCTGGATCAGCTTTGCTGGCAGAACATATGACCCTGCAGGGGACCCACACTGAGGCAGCCTGTTCCAGAAAGATTGCCCCCAAGGGAGAGTCCCACACTGGAGCAGTTTGTGAAGAACTGCAGCCTGTGGGAAGGACTAACACTGGAGAAATTAGTGACAGACTGCTGTGGGAGGGTTCCTGTTCTGGAATAGGGGAAAGAGTGTGAGGAGTCCTCCCCCTGGCGAAAAAGGGGAAACAAAGAAAACACGTGATAAGCTGGCCCCAACCCCTATTCCTTCCCCCCAGTGGGGAGGAGTAGAGGAGATCAGGAGTAAAGTTCAGCCCAAGAAGAAGGGAGGGTTGGGGGAAAAGTATTTTTAAGATTTGTTTTTATTTCTCATTATTCTACTCTGATTTGAGTGGTAATAAATTAAACTGATTCCTCCAATTCCAATCTGTTTTGTCCATGACGGTAACTGGTGACTGTTCTCTCCTGGTCCTTGTCTTGCCCATTGAGCCTTTCAATGTATTTTCTTTCCCCAGCCCAGCTGAGGTACAGGAGTGACAGACCAGCTTTGGGGGGTACCTGGTGTCCAGCTATTCCACAAATAAAGTTTTTTCAGTCCAAGTGAAATGTTCTTTTGCTGTTTCCTACTAGTGTAGTTCCTAAGGGGATCTACAACCTATTAGGATTTAAGGCAAATCAGCATCTGTCAGAAGCAAATTGTATCTGTTGCATAGCACTTAAATAAAGCTGCAAAGTGTCCGTAGTTTTTCATAACATGTGGTTTGGATGCAGTTTGCTACACATACTTCTTTTTGAGTTAAATTCAGTTTAAAAATGCCAGCTTATCCAGATATTCTAAGTTGAGAGATTTCATTTTCCTCATTTAGTTTATCTGCTACTTTTACAACAATTTAGAATGGAAGGGAAAAGTACAATGTAGGCAAAGTAAGAATCATATTCATTAACTTATCAGTTGAAGACAGAACTGTTATTACAAGACTTGGATCAACTCCTAACCAAGACATCAACCTAATATCTCCAAGATATGAGTCATAGAAACATTGAGTCATAAAATACCCTGAGTGAGAAGGGACCCACAGTCGCTCCCACCAAAGTGCGGCTCCTGGCCTGGCACTGGACTAGCCCAAAAACCACACCATGTGCCTGAGAGTGTCATCCAAACACTTCTTGATCTCTGGCAGGCTTGGTGCTGTGACCACTTCCCTGGGGAGCCTGTTCCAGTGCCCAACCGCCTCTGGGTGAAGTAACTTTTCCTAATATCCAGTCTAAACCTCCCAAACACAGCTCCAGGCCATTCCCTCTGGTCCTATCACTGATCACCACAGAGAAGAAATCAGTGTCTGTCCCTCCTCTTTCCCTCCTGAGGCAGCTGTAGATTGTGATGAGGCCTCTCCTCAGTCTCCTCTTCTGCAGGCTGAACAAATGACCTCAGCCACGCCTCATAAATCTTCCCCTCTACACCCTCTACTTGGGTTAGAAGAGTGTCAGAAGAGTGTCGGTTGCTCTTCCAAGAACTGCTCACATTTACTGAGGTTTCTGTCCTAGGTAAGAGCTATCAGCTCCCTGTACTCATTCTCTGAGTTTGACTGTGGTGGTTCAGTGTTGGAAGAACCAGACTTCTGCAGAGGTCCAGGGCTCTGAACTCAAACCCATCTCAGTGAACTTCATGTTAAATTGGGATGTTCTTCTGACATTGGTGGCAGGAAATGCCATTGGGTTTGTTGTTTAACCACTTAAACAAATTTGTTTAACAATCAATAGGCTATAAGTTGACCAGTTTTGTCAATCTCTTTTCTTCTCTGTGCAAATTCAGACAGGCAACTCAATCCCACAACTGCTCTGTACATATTTAAACTCACCTTTGCATACTTTCAATTTATTTGTGGTATCGACAGTGGAAATTGTTCATGTCATTAAGACTCTCTTGTGTTCATACCTTGGTGGAACTATGACAAATGGTGTTAACACCAGGCTAGCACTATGTTGTTTCAAATCCAGAAAGGAAGAAAACATGTTGGAGTCACAGAAATACAAATTCAGACCATTTGCGAGTCAGAAATAACTGCAGGGAATTAATATTTGTATGGTATAGAAGAGTCTGGGTCTCAGAGAGTTTGAGACAGGTATTAGGCATATTTAGACTGCTGTGCCTGCTGGTTGCTAGAGACAGCAATTGCACTGAAACATGAAAAATCTTACTTTGCAGTAAAATTTCCTGCAGCCCAGGGAGTGCCTCACTAAGTCAGAGATGGTGCATGTGACTGTGTAAATGACTTAGGTTAATGCAAATTGCTGTGAGTCACACTAGAGGCTACCACATCGACATATTGGACCAGCACCTTCAATTTATTTGTTTGATGTTCGGTAATTTTAACTAAAAAAAATAGCTCTTCGAGATAAATACCACAGCAACATCTTTGTTTTCTCTTCAAATAATAAAAATAACATTGTGTGATAAAATTACTTTCTTTTTTTGCTACTTCTTTTCATGCTACCTCAAAAACAACCAACCAATAAACAAAAACACCCCCCCCCCCCCCAACGAAAAAGAAATCCATAAAAAAACCACAAAAGTATACAAAACCAAAACCAACACAAAACTAAAAATAACCTTATGATCTAGACTGGAATATTGAAAATTCTATTTAAAACTCAAAATGTTTGTGGAATGCTATTCTTGGAGCAGGAGAAGCTCTGTTTATGTATAATTTTCCACCTGTGCATGTATTCCTGTTAATTAGTTCCTCATAATTTCAATTAATATATGGAACACAGCAGCTGTAGCTCTCAAGATCCAATTTTAATTAAATGCATTAGATGCAACCATATTATGAAAGCTGCTGTATTGTGGTTACTTCAAATGTATTAGCTTAAACCAATTAATCTGCTAAATGATTACCTAAATTTATCTAAATCTGCCAAAAATCTTCTAAGTGGATTATATTTTCTGCACTGCAGAATTTGTCATAAGGAAAAAAAAAAAAACCCGGCAAAAATAAGAACAACAGCAGAGTTAAGTTCTAAAGATGAACAGGTAAGTTGTTTTGATCCACAGACTCTTGCTTATATACAAAGAATGACTTTATATGAAGACAGCTGGAATGAGCACAGTTCTCTAAACTTTTGACAGGGCAGAAGAACTCTGCTGGTTCCAGTACCTCTACCAAAATATATTTGCATGCACTTGACTATTTTGCCCAAAAATCTTAATTCTTCTACGTAAGGGTGGAAAACCATATTTGCTTCAATGGTGACCATATAATAATTACTCAAAGACTTGTTTTTTAATATTTAACATGCTTAATTTGTGTAATAAAAGGTTCTCTCAAGCTGTAAAATAAAATATTCCTTAAATAGCGATATCTGTGTCTCAAGAGCTAAATGAATGAGGTCATTTCTCTCAGAGCTATTCTGTTAGGCTGTCTGTAAGCTCACAAATATATTTTGTCCATTTATATTTAAAACATGGTTTTTATTACTATAAATACTGTAAAGTTTTTTGTGTATGTTTCTAGATAGCCCTTTCTTCCCGATTAATTATTAGCCCATATGAAGCTAATGAATTCTCTGCCTCAAACAGGGCTTCATTATTTATCTCAAGAAAAAGGTTTATCAGCCTACCTTTGATGGTCCCAAATGAAAATTAATCATTGTATATCATCCATCTGTACATTCAGGATAACAACTCTTGCTATACTAATATACCCACAAGAATCTACCTTATATTTACAGAAACCTATATTAAATAAATAAAATTATTCTGATTTTACAAACTATCTCCAGGCTTTGTTTCCTTCAGCTATTCAATATGAGAAAGAAATAAACTCAAACTCTTACTTTTTTCATTTTTTTATGCAGGGCTTCTACAGACTCCATAAGATATAATTGAAGAAAAATGATGCTCCAGCATACACTTCAGGATGTTTAATTCTATTACATATCAGTAAGAGTGTTTGGATTTTCTCTTCATTTAGAAGAGAAAAAACTCTGCTATTGTTTCAATTTACCCATAACTCCTCTGCTCCACCAGCTTCAGACTTTATGGATGATACTTAAAATCATCCAGGAACCTGAACAAACTTCTTGAAACAAGATGCTTTTCTGCTCCTTCAGGTCTCTCTTGCATTTTTTCAACTTGCCTGCCCTAATTCCTCTTCAGTCAATAATACCTAGCTGTCATCAAAATGGAATTTCATCTGACAACTCAAGAACCTAAACATGAAATTATGTCTTCACCTAAAAGTCTTAAATTTTCTAGCCGAAAAGAGACAAGAGGGAAGAGCATTACACTCCTTAAAGTCATAGCTGGATGTTTCCAGAGCAACAACAGCAATTATTGGCTGAGGCATACAGATGAGCCTCTGTCCCAGGAGAAGCCACAGAAGCACGAAACAAATGAAAAGTAATTGCACCATATCAGCAAAGTAATATCCTCCTTTAGACTAAAAGTGCAAAATAAGAAGAGTCTTTTCTTTTGATCGTGGCAAGAGTATATCTTACTGAAAAAAAAACCCAACAAAACCAAACCAAAACCCCATATTTCCTTAGTAAATCTATTTAGGGAACAAGTATATTTTACATTACTAAAACAACATTTGCATTGCAGAATCTAAATTCCCTACTCTAGTTTGGAAATCTTTTTAAGTTCTCAAATATGCTGAGTAATTCTAGACAGAATTTACTTAAATCTCTGATTTTCATACCAATATGTACCTGAGCTATTAAATGTTTATGACATGGGATAAAGAGAGAGCAAATCTACACCATCATGATACGGTTTTGCTCTTAAATGCCTAACATCAACACAACAAAGTTATTTCATGGGTTATTTCACCCTGTGCAACTGGCAGCAGGGGAAGTATTGTGTGGCTAGCTCTGATTGACTCAGCAGGGATGAGCTACCCAGAGAAGGAGACAGGATTTCAACTCACTGCGAAATTTAACAACCATGTGCCATAGAAATCCAGCTCCCCCAGATACAGCACTCCGCGGGCAGCTAAATTCCTGCTGGGAGCTAAGTGCATGATCTACAAACCTGCTCCGTGTGTCAACATCGGAAAGAAAAACAATAATGAAAACTGACACTGAAGGGCACTTTTTTTTTTGTGGCAACGAAGCAGAAAAAAACCTATAAAAAAAATCTAACCTCAACACCAGCCTGGTGCTTGTCATGACCGGAGTCCATCTCTGAAGGGACAGCCTGCCTGCCAGGAAAGGCTGTTCTGATGGCAGGGGGATTGTTTGTCTTTTCGCCCACGTCATGTGTCGCTTGTTTATGGGCTATAGAAGTCTACAACTGTAGGGGCAGACAGCCATGGAATATATGTATGAAATCAAAGTGTTCTACAAGAAGCTAAGTAAGGAATAAACTACCAAAATGATTAAGAGGGGAAATCTTTTATCTAACAGATGTTTTGTAGGGAAACTATTGCATCTGCAGGAACTACTGCTGAACGTTTTCCAATAAAACTATTAAAAAAGGTTACTGCAAAAAGTACTGTCTCTAATATTAGCACTTTGTGATTCAAAGCCTGATTATTCAGTACTTTATGTCACTCCATAAGAACAGCAGTGAATGTAATGAAGGCACACCTCAGTTACATTGGTAGAAATTAAAATTCTCCAAATTAAAATTTTATATTCATTTACCAAAGAGACACACACATTTGCACTTTTTCACAATGTAATATTAAGTTTGAAATCTGTATCACAGAATTATTCAAATATGACAAATTCACACTTCAGGTTCACTCCTTTAGAGCAAGGACTTCATTTTTTTTGGAATTACATTAGTTGTGCAATTTGGAGTAAATTTTTAATAACGTAAAATACTAAGAGAATCACTCTCTTCCTGCTTTGAAAACACTGAATTCCCTGAAACAACCATGAGAGAACAACCATCAGAGCAAACATTAAGGAAGAAAAACTTTGAAGCTCACTCAAAACAGAGTAGAAAAGGCTTGGTATCTGAATCAATGTTACATTAAATCAGTTAATCAAATTAATGGAGTCCTACATTTAAAATTTTCTGTGTTGTAGAAAAATCAATTTGAAACATATACTCAAAATTTTTTGCTTTCACTTTATTTATGTATAGAATTTATATTGAAGTTGCTGCTCTTTCATCTGACTTGAGCACTTCAATCTTACCATGATATCATATCTTTGCTGAAGTGTAAGGAAAACTCAAAACCAGAAGCTGGAAAGAAAAAATGTGGACTATTATTCCAAGTAGAACAGAAAAACTGTATTTAAAACTATCTGAAATACTTACACAAGGAAAATCTGTAAATATTTACTTTCAACTTTAGAATGTAGCCCATCAACAAACACTGTTCTCAGTTTAGGACTAGCTCACCAGTTACAATAAAATAAAGGTAAAACAGGGTTGGTGTCCTGATTTTGGCTGGGATACAGATTTTTTTTTCTTAATAGCTGATACAATGCTGTGCTTTGGATTCAGTATGAGAATAATATTGAAAGCACACTGATATTTTGGCTGTTCCTAAGTTGTGTTTATTCTAAGTCAAGAAGTTTTTCAGTGTCTCACATTTTGCTAGTGAGGAGCTTCACAAAAAGTTGGGAGGGAGCATTTCCGGGACAGGCCACCCAAACTGGCTGAAGAGACATTCCACATCACAGAATGTCATGCCCAGTACATAAACTGGAGGTGTAGAGTACCCAGAAGAGGTGTAGAGTACAGTTGGGACAGGCCTGGCATCACTTGGGGAGTAGCAGTTGTATTGTGCATCACTTCTTTGCATGGTTGTTTGCATCAGAGGGTTTCTCTCTCTCTCTTTCTCTCTGTCCCTATTTTTATTATTGTTTTCAGGAGCTGCAGCATTATTACTGTATTTTACTTTGTTTCAATTACTAAACTGTTCTTATCTCAACCCATGAGTTCTACACTTCTTTTTTTGAATCCTCTCCCCATTCCTCTGGGGTTGAGGGGGAATCAAGTGAGCGGTTGTGTGGTACTGAGTTGCTACGGTTAACCCACAACAGTTGGATCGTTCATCACTCCAGTCTGTGAGCCTGTCCAACAATACACTGGATCTGGATAATTTAATTTTCAGACCCTAGTCTGTTCCCAGCATTGCAACAAGCGCAGTGAGGGTCACATTCTTTCCAGCTGTAAGATGCAGCACGCACCCATGGCCTCATGGCTCTTCCCTCATTCTCCCAATCTTGCAGAACATAGGAAGATAGTGGCATCTGCCTCAGACTTGATTTAAATTAAAGTTCGAACACTTAACAGCTTTATTGCACACTCACCACAAAGTAGTTCTCTAAAGTTCCTAAGACCCTAATCATACTGGCATGTGTTCGCCAGACAACAAACACACCATCTGTAATACAACACCAAGCATTTAAGTATGAGATTAAAAAGGTAATTTTCCAGCTGCTCTTTGCTTCCAGGTATTTGCACATAAAATTTACATAGATGATAAAGAAATGAGGTTTCTTGAGAAAGATCAATTTGCTTATTTACAAAGATTGCAGACCCAAATTATAGGAAATTATTACCCTGGAGTTAATATTCCTTCATAATTGTTTATATTCCGTAATGTGAACAACATGAATTAACCGTAAAATACAGCACTGCTGATTTTTAACTCAAATAGTTGATTAGGTATTTTGCATTAAAAGAAACAAAATCCAAACCAGGCCAGAAATACAGGGGAGGGAGAGGAGGTTGTTTTAGAATCCTTACCATCACAACACTGAGTATCCTAAAGGCAAGCCCCTGTGCTATGAGTATATATTATGTGATCAGATTAACTTTTACACTGCTTCAGCCCACTTTTGAACTATTAGTCTTCAATATTCTGCACTCCGTGGCACCTCAGAGGTGTCAAAAGCAGCCATTTTTAATATTTCATAAGCTGTTACTGAAATACTAATTGATTTTGCAGTGTCCTACTATGGACATACGGTTTTCATATAGCTCTAATTAACCCTATGTCTCAAAACACAGACTCTGGAGAAAGAACTCAGAACACTAATCCAAGCATGTGTCTCTTCATCAACTGATTTACCACCATACAATAATACTGTTATCCACTATTGACTTCAAAAAAAGACAAATTCAGTATTTTCCTCAGACTTAACTTGCACATCATCAGACTACATATTTTCTTTAAATAATGAAAAGAAGGAAGGGAATTCAGCAGAAAGTGAATAAATTAATGGATAGCTACATCCCATTTGGGACTCCTTAGAACAAAGTATGAGACAAAACACAGTGAAGCTAATAAACTTAACACGTCTGTCATTGACCCCTAAGTTACCTGAGAGCTGAGTGGTGAAGCACTTTCTGTTTACTAGAAATTTCTTATTTAACTTGTAATTTGGGGGTTTATGTGGTTTTTTTAAAGCTATATGGAAGCAAACAAAGAGAGGTTATGAGGCTGTCATAACTGTTTCTATAATTTAAGATTATGAAATGATAAATTTAATCTGAACTGAGTTTTGAGGGAGACGGGAGGTGTCAAGAGATATGCCAGACATGTTAATGACACAACAGAAGTTCAGAGAATATATACAACTATAATTAAAACATCACCTCAAAATTCATCCATTCAGAGCATGTTGATTTACGTAAAATTCTGACTGAAATTAAAAAAAAAAACCAACAGATCTCCGTGTAAATAGAATTTTTTCTTTTATTTAGTGCCATATTGGAAACAAGTTACACTCTCGTAGGTTTTTATTTTTGTCATTTTCAGTCTACAGGGATGTTCCCCGGAACAAAAAGAATTCAGGGTAGGCTCACATATATAAGCAGAAAATTTCTGATGAGGGTGTCACTGGGGGGAAGGGGGTGATTTATACATAAGTGTCAGAACCTTCATAAGAAAATCTAGCACAAAACATTTACAGTATCACTAGCAGCTGCTATAGAAATAGCTGTCAATCACAAAACAAAACATTTTGGACTTCAAAGAAATCATTATACTACACAACCAAAAGTGGACTTCAAAGAAATCATGACAATATACAATCAAAAATACCAAACAGAAAACCCTAATAAATTCAGTGCACTAGAAATATTTTTCTTTCAGCACAGTCAACTTCTCTCACTGTACAAAAGAAACATTTGGTCTGGTTACCAGCAGGTTGCCCAAAATCTTAGCTATTAAGGCAATACCTTATTGTGAAGTGACTCTTTCAAAGATGAATCTCCCAGATTGCCCTAGAGTAGGCCAGTAAGGTTTTGCTGTTGACAGACAGGTCCCATCCTTTGTAAGACCTCACTGCCTCTTTTGCAGACAAAGAATACCTCTGCTGTAGTAAAGCACGCTAACTTGGCTTGTCTTCCTCCCACAGATGTGACCATCTACAGTGAACCACAGCAGGGCCCTCAGGAAACTCTAGTCAGAGTCGGAGAAGTGCTCCAGGTGCACGTCTTCATTTTCAAACAATTGTTATGGAATTGTCATTCTGGCACATAGCTTTCAAATGTTAAGAGATTTTGTATAAACATTTTTAAAACTACACTTCCTAATTCAGTGAAGAAAATGGACTAGAAGATAGACAACATATTTTAATATTGAAGGGGTAGGGTGTGGTATACATGCATATACATTCCACATTTCAAATGCAATCACTTGTTTTCAAAACAGCATCAATTAACACAGAATATCGAAAATCCCAAGATATTTCAGTAGGTATCTATGGAAGATTTGTTTTTTGAAACATTGTGGGAATTCAGTTATTTATCTACCCAGGCAGACTGTGAAACTGATGAGTAAGAGCCATACTTTTTATTACTCTGTTTAGACATGTTTAAAGTGAATAACAAGCACATCTAAACATAATATTAAATATATACACCACATGTTGAGACACATACCTAGCTGTCCCTGAAGGAGGGAGAGAAGAGGAGGAAAAACAACATAAGGAACAAAAAGGCAAGATGGCTAAATGTTTGCACTTACACTCTTGTGGAGGTAGCTTCTCAGACAACAGGAGGGAAGTGGGTGGATACAAATGTCAGTCAAGGCCCAGGATAACGTATAAAACAGCATAATCAAAAGAGAGCAAGAGTATTAGGAGGCCTTTGAATTTTAACAAGAAAAGGCAGAGAAACAAAAGGTAAGCATTGCATAAGGCTTGTTAAAACTGGATAGGGCAACAGATCTGTGGGTGAGCCACAAGTAACAGCATCTGGTGAGCTACTTGTATGCCTACCCAACAGCTGAA
Source organism: Ifrita kowaldi (assembly GCA_013398055.1). Classification (NCBI taxonomy): domain Eukaryota; kingdom Metazoa; phylum Chordata; class Aves; order Passeriformes; family Cinclosomatidae; genus Ifrita; species Ifrita kowaldi. Next base: position 176,252 of record VZRS01005638.1, on the reverse strand, counting down.
AAGCCTGAAAGACTGGCAGAATCGGCAGGGCAGAGTCACCATGAAGACTGACATAGAGAACAGGCAGTAGTAAGGAGCAAGGTTTTAAACGTTAATTGCTCTGAAAGATTCTGATTTCAGGTGCAGCTGCTTGTGCATTGAAGAGAGCAGTAAGAAGATCGGGAAGAGGTACAGGACTGGAATATAAAGACAGAAAAATGATAATGCGACCTGAGAAAAACAAGATGCTTTTTGGTATGGAACAAATGTAAATTTCTCTGAACCCCATACATAAAGATCGTCCGTCAAACTCTGCAAGAACCTGGGATGAGCTCCATATTGCGTTGACTTGTTCTACCATGGGAGAATGTAAATGAAACAAAGGTTCACACTGGGGACCCCTCTTGCCTTTCCCTTCCTTCTAATACATTCAACCTTTCCACTTATACATCTTCTTTTTCCTCCACCACAAAGAACTAAAAAAGCATCTTGAAAGACAGGATGAAGAAACTGCTTGTGGAAATTTCTTCCTAGCAGTATTTGTGACATCAAAAAGATAAGAAATACTTGTCCACCTAGTATTACTGTTTGGGATTTTCCATAATAATTCAGCACTTCCACATAACTGGTCTATTCCAGTACTCTGCCCAAGAGGTCTTTATCACAGAAGAACTTGTGTCCAGACACAGGAGAATAGAAGCCTGATTTTGTGGAGTATGTAAAACTCTGTTTACAAAAGCTTTGGAGACTCCGTTTTCACTGATTTGCACCATTGAAAGCAACTGAACTTCATCTTCTTGTTCTGATCTGAATGAGTTTACATCAACTGGTTTTGATTTTTACATTGTAATTTGTAACACAGGAGATTATACAGTGTGTACACAAACACATGTATACATACCCACATACTCACACACACACTGAGCTACATTTAAATTAGCTGAATTTAAAACAATTCATAAGTACAGCCTCTTTTTCCTTTAACATCAAGCACCCAGTAATAAATTCCTTAAGGAGTAATAAATTCCTCCATGGAGGTCCATTCATGGTCTTACTTGAATGGAGACTGAAGCACAGACAGGCCCTAAGTTTCTCTTTTCCTGTGGAGGTATGCCCTTAGTTTCAGACACACTGTTTCCCACTCCACTGAACATTGTAGACATACCCACTTACAGATAAACTTCATTAAAAAAAAAAATAAAAATAAGCAGAGTCTAGAAAGAGAACTGACAAGAATAGTTACTATGTGGCTATTCTACTCTAAAAGAAGACATGTATTTAACAAATAAACAACTGTGCCCACAGGGAAAAATATTGTATTTTGTCCAAGAAAATCACTTAATCGTAAATCTTCAAAGTGTCTAGCTCTGATTCAGTCCAAGCAAATTATGTTTAGAAGTCAAATTCTATCAGAGAGAGCTATCAAAGTATTAATGCAGTCTTATGTAAACAACAAGTGCTCCATGCCACTGTAACATAGCCAAGTATCAGGAGGAGTTTCCTCCCTTTTGACAAGCCATAAAATAATATAAACACAATTAGCACTATACAATATGAATAATTGTCTCGTGTCTTATATAAGACAAGAGAATACCAAAAGTAGTCCTAGAGCTAGAACTGAACACACACACACACACATCCCCTTACCAGCTTGCTTTGCATAAGAGCTTCTCCAGACGTTTGCTTTTACAAAATTCCATTGCAACTTTATATCAGATGACTGGATTTCAATTTCTTCTTCTGATAAATTCAAACACATATTCTAAAGTGCTGTTAGGATCCAAGATCTAGGGCTTTTTCTGTATACAGGACACTATTTCAGACAGCCTGACCTTCATCAAACTACTTAAGTGATACAGCTTATGGAATGACAAAAACAATGTTTTTCCTAGGTTTGAAGACACTTGTCTCACAGGGACAGCCTGCTCAAAGCAAGTCTACCTTTAAGGCTAGATCAGGTAGCCTGAAGATTTACATTGTCNAGATCTGTGGGTGAGCCACAAGTAACAGCATCTGGTGAGCTACTTGTATGCCTACCCAACAGCTGAAAAGCCTGAAAGACTGGCAGAATCGGCAGGGCAGAGTCACCATGAAGACTGACATAGAGAACAGGCAGTAGTAAGGAGCAAGGTTTTAAACGTTAATTGCTCTGAAAGATTCTGATTTCAGGTGCAGCTGCTTGTGCATTGAAGAGAGCAGTAAGAAGATCGGGAAGAGGTACAGGACTGGAATATAAAGACAGAAAAATGATAATGCGACCTGAGAAAAACAAGATGCTTTTTGGTATGGAACAAATGTAAATTTCTCTGAACCCCATACATAAAGATCGTCCGTCAAACTCTGCAAGAACCTGGGATGAGCTCCATATTGCGTTGACTTGTTCTACCATGGGAGAATGTAAATGAAACAAAGGTTCACACTGGGGACCCCTCTTGCCTTTCCCTTCCTTCTAATACATTCAACCTTTCCACTTATACATCTTCTTTTTCCTCCACCACAAAGAACTAAAAAAGCATCTTGAAAGACAGGATGAAGAAACTGCTTGTGGAAATTTCTTCCTAGCAGTATTTGTGACATCAAAAAGATAAGAAATACTTGTCCACCTAGTATTACTGTTTGGGATTTTCCATAATAATTCAGCACTTCCACATAACTGGTCTATTCCAGTACTCTGCCCAAGAGGTCTTTATCACAGAAGAACTTGTGTCCAGACACAGGAGAATAGAAGCCTGATTTTGTGGAGTATGTAAAACTCTGTTTACAAAAGCTTTGGAGACTCCGTTTTCACTGATTTGCACCATTGAAAGCAACTGAACTTCATCTTCTTGTTCTGATCTGAATGAGTTTACATCAACTGGTTTTGATTTTTACATTGTAATTTGTAACACAGGAGATTATACAGTGTGTACACAAACACATGTATACATACCCACATACTCACACACACACTGAGCTACATTTAAATTAGCTGAATTTAAAACAATTCATAAGTACAGCCTCTTTTTCCTTTAACATCAAGCACCCAGTAATAAATTCCTTAAGGAGTAATAAATTCCTCCATGGAGGTCCATTCATGGTCTTACTTGAATGGAGACTGAAGCACAGACAGGCCCTAAGTTTCTCTTTTCCTGTGGAGGTATGCCCTTAGTTTCAGACACACTGTTTCCCACTCCACTGAACATTGTAGACATACCCACTTACAGATAAACTTCATTAAAAAAAAAAATAAAAATAAGCAGAGTCTAGAAAGAGAACTGACAAGAATAGTTACTATGTGGCTATTCTACTCTAAAAGAAGACATGTATTTAACAAATAAACAACTGTGCCCACAGGGAAAAATATTGTATTTTGTCCAAGAAAATCACTTAATCGTAAATCTTCAAAGTGTCTAGCTCTGATTCAGTCCAAGCAAATTATGTTTAGAAGTCAAATTCTATCAGAGAGAGCTATCAAAGTATTAATGCAGTCTTATGTAAACAACAAGTGCTCCATGCCACTGTAACATAGCCAAGTATCAGGAGGAGTTTCCTCCCTTTTGACAAGCCATAAAATAATATAAACACAATTAGCACTATACAATATGAATAATTGTCTCGTGTCTTATATAAGACAAGAGAATACCAAAAGTAGTCCTAGAGCTAGAACTGAACACACACACACACACATCCCCTTACCAGCTTGCTTTGCATAAGAGCTTCTCCAGACGTTTGCTTTTACAAAATTCCATTGCAACTTTATATCAGATGACTGGATTTCAATTTCTTCTTCTGATAAATTCAAACACATATTCTAAAGTGCTGTTAGGATCCAAGATCTAGGGCTTTTTCTGTATACAGGACACTATTTCAGACAGCCTGACCTTCATCAAACTACTTAAGTGATACAGCTTATGGAATGACAAAAACAATGTTTTTCCTAGGTTTGAAGACACTTGTCTCACAGGGACAGCCTGCTCAAAGCAAGTCTACCTTTAAGGCTAGATCAGGTAGCCTGAAGATTTACATTGTCACATTTCTTCTACTTAGATATCCACAAAATTAATGAGGGTTAATTAAACCCCATGTTTTTAAGACCTTACACCACGCCTATGACAAAAGATGGGGAAGGTACGTAAGCATGAGAGCTGCAAAGGAACAGCCTGCATCTGTTTAAAACCTTGAGAGACACTCCTAACCGGAGCAGAGATGCCTTGGGAGAGAGAGGGGTGCTTCTTGCCAAGCAGGGCTGCCTGCAGGGAGCGTGAGGCCATGGCTCCCTTCAGAACTGAGTGACTACCAGGAGACAACACTGCCGTAACTATGACCACAAATTTCACGCTTGCTTTTCAGCATGCTACATGCCAAGAAACAGACATGAAGGTCCAGGGTAGGACATCCTGCAGGAGCCTTTCCACTGTATCAGCCACACTAAGAAAACTGACAAGCAACTCAATATACCCAGTCACTAAATCTAAAACAGTGAAAACTTCATTCTAAGAACTTGCTTTTAGCATCACTAAGGATGTGCCACCTCACAGGTCTCAGTTAAATTTATTTTATCAAAACCAGTCTCAATCAAATTTTTTCCAGTAAGTTTCATGCTTTTAAAAATCTGATAAGAAATGTAATACAGTGATTAAAATATTCCCAACATTCCTTCTGAGCTCTTGTTTTCATCCAATTCTTAAGCAGAAAAAAATGCTATATAGTAGAACAGTATTTTCAGGGCACAGAATGTAAAGCTATACATTCTTTCTTCACAGTCTATGACCAATGGGTTTGTTGTCCTGACCTGTTTCCTGAATTGACTATTTTTGGTTATTTTCCTTTTTAATATGCTTGTTTTCTCTAAAATTCAATCACTGTGCCAACTGTGGTAAGTACCCCGCTTGTTCTGCATAATACAAAGTATGAGTAAACTACTCAAAGATTTTTTCACAGTTATTAATAATTTTAAGCTTAGTATTTAAAAACAGTACTTACATGTTTAAAAATACGTAGTGTTTGGCATGCAGACAGGTCAGAGAATCAGAGTGTGATATTTCATCTGAGAAACCTTTTGAGGAAAAAGACCCAGCAGTGTAGAACACTATTAAATGTTGGGAAAGGACTATGACTTTGAAGTTTAAATTTAATGAAATGGCAGAGTGCATTTCACATAAACCTAATACAATTCCATAATTATGGGACTGATAAAGTGAACTGGATTGCTGCCCTACTAGGAGAGACTAAAGAGGGTAGAACTGTTCTGTATATAAGGGAGAAAGTTGAGGAGAGCACATCTGGGACTCACAAAATCGTAACAGCTGCATATGCAAAAAATGCCCTTGATGACACTGGAGAGAGAGCCCATGTTTGTTGTTTCTCTCTGGCCAGCCTTTCTACTGCACTGGACAGAAAGGGACCTGCTGGAGAGCAGCTCTGTGGAAAAGGACCTGGGGGTCCTGGCAGACAACAAGCTGTCCATGAGCCAGAAGTGTGTGACCTTGTGGCCAGTGAGGTCATATCAGGAGTGCTGTGTCCAGTTCTGGGCTCCTCGGGATAAGAGAGACATTGAGCTCCTGGAGAGGTCCAGCAGAGGACAACAAGGATGATTGAGGGACTGGAGCATCTCACGAGCAAAAGCTTAATGGTTGGACTCGATGATCTTAGAGGTTTTTCCCAACCTAAAGGATTCTACAGTTCTACAGAAGGCTGAGAGTTGGGTCTCTTTAGCCTGGAGAAGAGATGATTGAGAGGGGATCTTATCAATGTCCACAAGTATCTGAGGGGAAGATATCAGGATGGACCCAGGCTCTTCTCGGTGGTGCCAAGCAACAGCACAAAAGACAGGCAGAAATGGATGCACAGGAAGTTGAGGAACAAGAGAAACATGAAGAACTTCTGTACTGTGCAGGTGACCATGCACTGGAACAGATTGCCCAGAGAGGTTGTGGAGCCTCCTTTATTGGAGATACTCAAAATCCATCTGGATGCAGTCCTGTGAAATGTTCCTCCATCTTTTTTATTCTTTCAGCATCAAAGTTTAAATTAGTTCATAAAACCTCTTCCCCTCCCCCACCCCAAAAAAAATCTAACTTCAGCACTGTGTTTTCTTAACAGTGGCATCACCTACTCTTGACAAGTTTTCCAAAATAAGAGAGAAACATTGGCTGTTCACCACCACTAAGTGGAGCTGGATACCAATGACAGATTACAGGAGGACCCACAGAGATGCCTGAAGTAAACAGGAGGGTCCAGAGTCATCCAGCTCAGATTAAGCAAGGAGTGACGTATGTGATCCGTGTCACACCTATCTGAAACAGCAAACAACCAACCAGTTTCAGATACTGGAAAGTCACTGCTGAGAATAGCACTGTCTCCACAAACTCATACTGTCCTGCAAGCATGTGCTGTACAGAAAAGGGAAAAATCATATCCTCTACATGGGTTATCTCAGTCTACAGAGGTCAGCATTTTATTTCAGAAAGCTCCCGTAACAGATTTTAATAAAGCTAATTCAAGGCACGCTACTCTAATCTGCAGCCTGGACACATCCTTTGTTCACGTTATTCCTCACTTTTGTTCGTTTCTGGTTATTATGCAAGACTATTTTAAGAATTCATTAAATCAAATGCACTAGTTCATTGAAAGCAATGTATCTGAGAATTAACAGGAGTCAAAAGCATAATTATCTCCAATATTCAAAAAAATATAGAATTTTTTTTATATAATAAGTGACTGAAACGTTGCAGAGATACATCAGGAAAACAAGTAATTTTTTAGAAGTAGAGGTAGCAGATTTTAAGTAGGTGCTTGTAATTGAACCAAAAACTATGGTATCATCTGAGAAGTAAACAAATAATGAAAACTGAGATGCTACATAGAGATTGATTAAAACTTGGGTACGCAAAAGACACAGTATCTGTAAAAGAGTGATTTATATATACATTTAGCCAACATTCATAACTTTTCCTTTTTAATAGTCTTAATTAATCAGGACTTTGAATATACGTCTGTAATCCACTACATCTTCACAACACTTCAACCACAGGACAAAAGGATCTAAAAACCCGTATAAAAGGTTAAACTTTCCAGCAGCTCTGGGATAATATCCATATATTGGTCAACCAGTGTGAACTCTCAAAATTGTCCCAACTGACCACAGTTGTCCAGTGACTCCCCACCTCTGCTGCATCAGAAGCATGCTAGATGGGTGGGAACTGGAATGGTGATTCTGACAGTAGCAGATGCCTCTCGGAGATTCACAAAATTTAGATAAACTGTGCATTAAGAGGACAGGGATGCTTGCACTTATCTATTAGAAAGACTAACTTTGGAAATACTTAGAGTATGAGTAATTGAAGTGGCAGAAGAATTAAGTTTCTCTTTTTTTTCTTGCAGCAGAATGTTATGACTCACCAATTAGTGTTGATTATCACTCCTGAAAAGCTAAGACTATACTCTGCTCCTACTTTTAAGAAGAGGAAACAAGAACATCAGCGAGGCAGTGACATTTAAACAGTAGGTTAAATACCCATCAACGCCTGAGGGAGAACGTTCTAGCACATTTCCTATGCTAGACAGGACAAAAAAGTTCATCAAAATGATCTCTCAATCTCATCTCACAATTAATTTTCATGAAGAATATGCACATCTCCTGAATATAGTCATCAAAGTCACCACCGATTTTAACAAAGGTGTTGATAAGCACCACAAAAACTCAACACATTTCTGGATTGCAACTTATCTATTCATATTTTAGGGGTAAAAGATCAAACTCCAAACTGTCATCCTTCCCCTGTTGGAAGAAGTTGCTTGTATTTACCTGAACGGCTGAACAGGATTCAGTCTCATTCTGGTAATTAGATGGTCCACTCTCAATTATATCACATTTTTGAAAAAACCTCACTGAAAACAGGTGCTCTCCTTTCACTGGCTTAATCACTTAGACATGCAGGGATGTCTGCATTAAAATTCTTTTTTTTCCAGTGTATCAGCTTTTTTATCCCAAATTAGTTCTATTGAGTTTTTATATAATTTTTCTAAGTATGATTACAGTTATTGAGGGCTATTGAAGCATAATGGAGTAAAATCTAATAAAAGAACTCTTTCTGTCAGTTTCATTGAGATGTGGCAACTTGTGATAAACAGGAATGAAAATTACTATCGACCTTCAAGATGTTTAATAGGTATTTTTCTCTCACTGTTTTCCACTTCTGAATATTTGCTGTGTCAATATTTTCAATTGAAATTATATACCCCACAAGAATGAAGACTTACCATGGAATTCAAATAGTCTATTGCTGCTAGAAAGGAAAGAACATTGAAAGAAAAAGACAAAATTGAAATTATTTTTTGTATTCTTTGAGAAATAATTAATTTTTGAACAGTCCAGAGTGTGGTCTTCAAAGTACAAAATTTCCTTCTCTGTACAGAAAGCCTACTTGATCTTAGCTTTTCAGATCTTGGCCCAACATCTGCAGGAGCTGACAATATACTTCACAAATCTTGGCGCAACCTAAGGCAGCATCTGCATTTCCTCTTGGTCTTGAATCCTGTCAACTGTACCTGCGTGCTGCTTTGATGGAAGAATGTGAACTGTATCCTATGACAGAGCAGGGATTTGCTCTCCTACAAGGGAGTTCCTGACCTCTTTTAGTTTCCTTAGGTGCTGGAAATTAATTTAAAAACTCCACCCTCAGCACTGTCTATTTTCCCCATGCCTAAATACCCTCTCCAAAGTAGGAACAAATCTGGCTTTCATATTAAAATACCTCTTCCTAAATGCCCAAAATTTGAAAGTGAACTCAGGAAAGCTAAAACCAAAAAGATTCCAATTCAGCTTTTTTGATTGAACAGTGATCTCTGTTAGACAGATATAATAAGCCCATGGACGACTCCAGTGGTTTTAATGGATGTATTCAAGATTTTCAACCAGAACTGTATGATGAGAAACTGTCTTGGCCTGTAAAAGTATGCATTTAAACATATAACATGTATCCTGCAACACTTCTTTGAGGGCAGCATTGCAAACTTAGCGATGTCAGAATTACATCCTGACCATATTCCTTCAGTGTTTAAGTGCCTCGTGTCACTGCATACTTCGAAACAAAACAGAAAATGGATTCAGTTAAACTGTAGGTGCTTGGCACCAGATTTCTCACTTACGTGCAAACACTGCCAAGCGCATTTATTTTTAAAACCCCAGAATACTAAATATTGTACAAATACTAGAGGGCTAATTTGTTCTTCCGCACAGAACATATGCTCAGAGGGAAATCCAAGAAATGGTAAGAAAAAAATAATTTAAAAAGAAACATTTTTTAAATAAATAGAAGTGGCATTGATCTGTCTGCGTATCTATAAAGATCCAGACGGAGAACTACAGATACAGTTAACTACAGTTAAGTCTGAATGCCCAAGGACTGTTCTGCTAAACCAAGAGTAATGTTTAAGATATTGTGCTCATAGATAGAGGCAGCAAAATATTTGTAGGAGAAACAGCTTGTCAAATCCTCATTCATGATATGAAGAGGCAAAAATGATGAAAAGTAAGCAGGTGAAATAGGAAGTTAGAAAAATTTGTGCATCAACTTGAAGGTGGTTCATTGAAGCATAAAGAAGTAGTCACAAATATTGTCAACCTCTCCCTATTTAGGCAGTTGAACTACATTTGAACTAAATAGCAGGAATGATGTGAAATCTGAGTGATTCAGAAGGTGCCAGGACAACGAAATATAGAATAGGAAGTGTCGAAAGCAAAAAATATGCCAAAATTCTGGCCATATTTCTGAGGAGAAGAGTGGGATTAGCTTGTGCAATAAGGTAAACCTTTTGTATTACAGTCCTGAGAAAGAACACGATGACATCATTCAAAAGCTTCCCCAGTTTGTCAAATTCTCAAAATAAAGGACTAACCTGTTTATTTTAACCTACGCCTACAGCACTGGGGCAAATAAATAGAATGAACAGTTTTCACTGATGAGCAGTAGGAACAATTTCCCAGTTACAAGTATTCTTAAATAAAATGCCAAACACTACTGAAAAGTAAACATTGTAATTATTACGTTTGTAATTAAACTGGACGTATATTTTCAGAAGAATGTAACATTTTTCCCTGAAGATGCAAATTTAAAAAAACCAGCAAAAGCATTTAAAATATGCAGGAAAGTGTGTGTTTTTAATAAATACGTAGAGTGTATGCATATTTTAATATAATTGCCCTGTATAACACAAGCAATTTTTACCAGACAAATACTACAATATATCCTAACTATAAAATTAACGATGTGTTTTAATGGAAAATTAGAACAAATTCCTGGTGTAGCAGTACAGAGGTGACACTCCTCTCTGCATAGGTACTTATTAAGGTGGAGTGAAGTAACTTGACTTGTCATCTGACCCGAAAGCAGCATTTGTAGCAGCTGTCAAAGCAATCATTAAGCAGAGCAATTTTTCATATTTCCACATACACTGTTTTCAGTAGCTTTCACTTACATAACATTTATTTAATAATATGTGGATATATTTCTGATTATACTATAACCTCACACAAATTAATTAATGAAGTCATCACTATATGAGCACACACCAACATTACAGTCAACAAGCACTTTGGAGTTCCATTCCTCCCTCAAAATAAAAAGGAAAGAAATAGTCCTTTCACCTCTTGCTCAAATTTCCACTGAAAGAAAAAACCTCACCTTTTGAGAAAGCGACAGGTAAATAAGAACCTATTTTTAACTAAATAATATTGCATGTAGCTTTCATTTGGCCCCTTACCACAAAATCATCCTAAAGGACCAGCAGTGTGGCTAAGTATGGCTGAGCTCTGTTACTGGGACTTTCCTGCTTTTATCAGAAAGGAACATGGGGGCTTGGATCTCTGTGCAACCATTAACATATGCACATATTAAGGACAGGGTATACACACAATATTCCAGGGGGTGGGGGAGAATGCATCATTGTGCTTAGAAAGGTGATAGCAACAACTCTCTTCTCATTACCAGTCAGATACTTGCATATTACAAAAATAAAAGAGCAATTGCGGGCTCCCTGCTGTGACTCATGTAAGATATTCTGTCCCCTATTTCAGTAGCTTTCCAGTAACCAATGAAGCACAGCAGTATCCTGTCACAGCAACACTGAAGGGAAGAGAGCAAGCAGACAACTAATTTTCTTTGCTACGTACTCATTTGAAACAGAAATTCAAAAAACTCCAAAGCTATACAAGCATCTAGGAAACTATATTCTTTAGAAAAAAAAAATCCATCTATTATTTTAATTCAGTATTAACTACTGGGTGCATCTTTTGGCAGCATATGCACATAAACCAAAGCAAATATTTTCTGGCAGTTCTGAAGTTGCTTCAGTCACCCTGCACCTCCTCTAAAAGCGAAACACAGCAGCTTCCCCATCAAGATGCTACTGTCTGTCAAAAACACAGTGAGAAGTGAAGATAGAATCAATATATTCTATGAAAGTGGTAACTTTAAAAAAAAACGAGGCTCAACTGAAGTGAAGCCTGAAATAAGATTAGAAAATGACTGATCTTCCACTCTGATTGTAAAAATACCCAAGACACAGAGCCACATCCTTCACAGCCTTCCTCTGGTGTTTTATGTTGTTTGTTTGGTTTAACAAGCCTCTTTATTGCCAATAGCAGGCCTGAATTACAGAAGCTACATGACGCTGTTAAGGAGGGTTTTAACCACTGTACTATGAAGACAAGCTCCCCCTCAGCTGTCAATGAAATGAAAGAATGGAAGAAAGAGGAGTAAACTGCGGCATTTAAACACAGACAAGACATGATTTTCTTAATGTCAAATGTATCATCCTTTCACTTGAACAAACAAGTAAAGGTACACCTAAGCAGAGGTACATCAGAAAAGACAAAACCTGCCAGTGATCTTGGAAAGAATATCATATTTTGGTCCTACATGGCTTGACATTCAGCCACATGTACACTCACAGCTCCAGGTGTAGGCTGCTCCCGGGAAAGCTACCCCAGAACACTGCTCTGACATCCAAGTACTGATATACCAAATCTTCAAAAAACCCCCCAAAAAACAAACACAAAATCGAAACCAAACCAAAGAACAAACAAACAAAAAACAAAACAAAAAAGCCCCAGTCATTTAGTGTTAGATAACTTACACTAGATCACTTTCTGTGAGTTAGAGACGAATGCTTCTAGCTATCTTGATTCAGGGCTTAGTGAATTCAGGGCTTACTGAAAACTTGGAAAACCAACACCAGAAAAGTACCCTATATATCCCAGGCAGAGAAAGTGCTACCAAGCTGTGCAATGTCTTCTCAACATACTTTGTAGCTAATACAATTTTTGTTTGTTTGAAACAGCCTGAATTGCCTTTAAAAAAACCCCACGTTTTTCAGTCTAGAATCCTAGGTGGTCTGAATCATCGCTGCCACCTCCAGAAGATGGCACCAGCCACCTTTATTACACTTCAGAAGAATATGTTTTCACTTACTACTGTCTTCACTTCATTAATGCACACAAAACCTGTCTGTCATCTTCACTGGCACATTTGCTTTTGAAAAAACTAAGTAGGCTGCAAATGGTTTTCCCAACTTACATTTGCTTTGTAATGATTTACTTGCTTTGCAGCATTAGACTTATATCACTAAAATGTATCTCAACTGACATTGTAAATTTTTCTTGCAATAATGTCTTTATAAAAACAGAATAAACCAGGTATCTCCTAAAAGTATGTGTATTTGGTTACAGAGGATAAAAAATAACTATCTTAAACATCATAATACAGCTGTAACACTATTAGAAAAACATTTGCTTTTCCTTTATGAAAATTGTGCTGTATAAAACATCAGTGGATTAAAAAGATACTATTTTACCCACAGATTGCAGTAAATTGCTCATAATTCGGAGTATTACTACTAAACCAGAGATGGAATGTCATTACTAAAGTAATGACAATAATATTCCTTTGTGGGATTATTACTGAAATATCTTGATCTTTTTGCTAGATAGAAAAGGCACTGCAATGATTATTTTGGGGTTATATTTTCAATTCTAACTTATCTCAGGACAGGTTCATACATGACCATGGAGTCCATGCATATAGATACTGAAAAAGCTTTGGCAGAGAAATTCTCCAGCTCTCCACAGCACTTTGTGAGAGCTCTGTCTTTCCCATGCAAGGAACTCAAAACAATGTTACAGTTTTGAAAACCTCTTGCACCTGCAGGTTGTTTTGCAGAATTGTTATGGTTCTAACTAGAAAAACACTCAGAGATGAGTGCCTTAGAACTTGACCAATCCTCTTACGGGGTGGATGACAAAAAAACAATTACTTTATGCCATTTAATACACTTTTGTGAACTAACATACAAAAGCCTTCTAAGAGATCAATAAAGCGCTTCCATTTATTCCTGAGCCTGGACTTCGTGCCGTTTCTCTACTCGTCTGTGGGGAAAACAGTGACACATGCACATCTTGGAACATCCCACTGAAAAAAATCTTTTCAAAAGTAACTGCACATACGTAGAAAAATTTTTAAAAATTTGCAAATGTAATTTTAAAACCTGGGAAACATTCCTTCATTCACTAATTTTTATCTGAATTCAATACAGCCACTATTTTATTTTTCCCTAATTTCTCCTCTCTGTTTATAGCACAGAGATACAGGGCTACAAGTCCCTGCCTATCACAATATCAAATCTTTACCCTGCTTGCACTGCCATATTCCACCTTCTCATTTGTTTCAATATTTACTGCAGGAAGCTTTCAATATTTTTATCCAGCATATAAAAGACCTGTCAACAAAAATCAAACAACAATACTTAAATACATCCTAAATGAGGTTGTCAATACCGGCTGATACACAAAAAGCTTCAAGAAATACTTCAGTTTAGTGTATTTTGTTTGGGTTCATTAAGACATTTCATCCTTTCATTCCTCACTAGTGTATAGATTAACATGGCACATACTATTTTCTCTCCACTTTTCTACATTTCAAATTGATTTTTTGGGCCATTTCTTTTGTTTTGTGCATTAGCCACAGGCATACCACTCTCATCACAGCCATTAAAAGCCCCCATATGAATAGGTTTCATTTTCCCCATGTTTCTCCTGCAGACCTGCCAGTCAGCAGTTTTATCTGAAAAAAGCTTGTGAAGACACATTTTTTGCTTGTGCGAAAGCCCTTGAAGAAGCTGAAAGACGTGCTGTATCTGTAACTGACTATAAATATTATGCCCAGGGCAAATGTAAATAGGCTCCAGACTTCTCAGGAGCTGCACAGGGTCATATTTCCCTTTCCTCTTTGAGGAAACACAAAGATATTTCCTCAAAGATGCCTAAAGAGATGGAGCACAGAGGGAGGGGTGGAGGACGCAGTGCTCCCCTGGGGGTCGGAGTGGTGGGCCATGGGGTAATCCAGCAGCAGTCTGCACTGGCCTTGAGCTGGACTGGCAGTGGAACTTCAGTAGCAACATTCACTGCAGGCTGGCTGCAGTGGCCAATGGAGACAGACTGGTCTGCTCTGTTGGAAAGCTAACAGCAAGTTCTGCAAGACTGGTCATACCTAAAACCTTACTCCATGGTATACTGAATTTGCAAAGTGTCTTTGTGTAAGCAAAATGCCATGCAGTGCACACAGGCAAACTGAGTATAAAAGTGGCCAGATGTTTTCAGGCAATTTCATTTAGCTTTGAAATAATCCCGCAATCAAAGGGCAATACAAGAAGAAGGTAATTTAAAAGGCAGGATTTACTTAAAACTGCCTAGTCTAATTTCACATACACTTGTGCAAATTGATGCTATTCAATGCAGTAAAATATTTTCTTTTCTTCACCAGGAGTAAGGATGACTGAGTTTTAGAATCTCACTTTTATTTTCAAAGAATGATAACTCATAATATCATATCTCTCATCTTGAAAAGAAAGGAAGGATGGAATCTAAAAACTTCCCTGGAGCATATACCAAGAATTTGCAATGAATCTTTCACTGCAATTTAGTTGAATTGGTTTAGAATTGCTTATTTGAAATTAAGAGGAGCAGACTTTGACTTCTAAGAAGAAAGAAAGAGAAGGGCTGCAAAGAAAAGTTTGTATTAAAAACCTCTCAAACTGAATTACAACATAATCTTCTGTGTAAATGACTGCTAGACATGTTTTCTTCATTTCCCCTTGCATGAGCAATATAAAAAAATCCCTGAATATCCTTCATCAAAACCCACAGATTTCATTATATTTAAGGACATACCACAAAAAAAGGATTGTTCCACTGTTTACTCAAAAAAAAAATTAAAATCACATTTCAAATCACATACGCAAGTGTTTTCATACCATATAATTAAGAATAATAGTCTGTTTCAAGGAAAATAAAAATGAAAAAGCCTAGCTATTTCATATAGCCTGATGTAGTTTAGCAAGCCACCAAATTTTGAACAGAAGGCGTTACACTGGCATGCTACTGACCAGAGAGAACAAACCTCCTTCCTAGCCTGTAGCCTATAGGCTCTGAGAGCTCAGAAATCAGGCAGATCTGATAAGAGAGACATCTGATCAGACGATCCTGGAACCCCTGAAAACCATTAACAATTTCAGATCTTGACTGACTGTTTCAATTACATATTCAAAGACTTCTGAGCTGACAGCAGAAGTAGGAGTTGTCCTTCTCAGCATGGAATGTGATAGTATCCAACAGACAGAGCTGAAGATATTGACAAAATTAATCCACAGAATCACATTAGCAACATCATAAATTGAAACATTTTGATGCATTTTGAGAAAGGAAATGAAGTGATTTCCATGCAGCCACTTAGAGCAAGACAACTACTGTTCTCTGCACAGACCTATTTGTCATTAGACCTGCAGATGACACAAATGATGAGCGGCTGACAGACCAAAGGGGTGTACTGCAAGCAAGAGGGACCTCAACAAGCTGGAGAAACAGGCTGACAGCAGCCTTAATTAGCTTAACAAAGGGAAGTACCAAGTCCTGTTCCAGGGGAGGAATAACTTCAAGCTCCAGCACAGGCTGACTAACTGGAATGCACTGTGTCAGAAAATGCCGTGGGGGTTCTGGTAGACGACAAAGCAAAGACCAAGGTCATCCTGAGTGCATTAGGAAGACCACTGCCAGCAAGTGAAGGGACATGGTCCTTCACCTCTACTCAGCACTGGTAAGGCTGCACCTAGAGTGCCACGTTCAGCTCTGGACTTCCCACGGCAAGAGAGACATGGAACCACCAGAGATAGTCCAGCAAAGGGCAAAGATGGCAAAGGGCTTGAAGCAACTGTTATCATAGGAAGAGGGGCTGAGAGGGTTGGGCTAGAGAAGAAAAAGCTCAGAGTGATTTTATCCACATATATAAATACCTGATAAGGAGAGGAAAGAATGTTGGTCTAGGCTCTTCTCGGTGGTCACAGTGACAGGACAAGAGGCAATGGGCACAGGTTAAGATCACGGAAATTAAAAAGAAGGACAAACCTTTTCAGTGGTGATGATAGTTATGGACTGGCACAACTTTTCGAAAGAAGTCCTGGGGTGTGTCTGTCCTTGGAGATACTCAGAATCAAGTGGACATGGTTCTAAGCAACCTGTTGCAGCTGACCCTGAGGGCTGGACAGATCAACTTGCCCAACACCATGGTGGGATCTCTCGCGATGACTTTGGTGCCATTTCATGATTATTTCCTTATTAATAGGAACAAAAATTGTTTCTAGATAAATCTTTTGAGGGTCTTCTGCAAACTTACTTAGGAAGCATTTCGGTAGAAGAAATTCAATATTGTGAAATGTTAGGCCAAGGTAAAGTTGACTGGGACTTCAACAACAGCCCAATTTATCCAAGGTATTTATCTAGACACCACAAGATCAAAAACTATCTCTCCAAAATGACAAAGTTTTTCATACCACATTTAGGAAATGTGTTCAAAATCCAATTTACGTTATGTTGAAGCTATAAAAGCGTCATTGAACAGAGACAGTCTTTTTATTTCAGGTAAGAAAACAGCTCTAGTCTGGTTGTGTTAGCCTAAAACACCCGTCTCCTCTGCCTTTATTGTGAGTCCCATGATTTGAGTCATGACACAGCAGAAAAGATTAGGAACAGAATCTCACTATGCTCTAAGTAGAACAAGTTCATTAAAAAAAAACACAAAAGGGCCTGTTATCTCCCCTAATAACTTCAGAGATCCTTGGGACATCAGCAGAGGAAGCCCATGCTTGAGCACACGTCACTGCAGCACAGCTCAAAGTAACCCTTCCATGAGTCCTTCATGGGGGAAATAGCACATAAATTTACGACGTGGAATTTGGTTTCTGGCGTGCCAGCTTGCAGAATGAAATGCAGAAACGTTTTCAGGGCCCCAATCTGTTCAGATATGTTATGAATGACAGACAGGACTGTCTAAACACATCTGTGATTGTGAGAGATTGTGCTGAAAATCATGCCGTCACATCCCTCTTGCCATGTGCTGAGTGGAGGTCTAATGATCCCAAGGACTCTGGCAGCTCCCATTCCAGATGAGACAATCATAAGGAAGAATGGAGAATATGCAAATAACTAAGCCTCTTCCCCTTGGTTTTGATACGGTTCAGTAATCTGTTTAATATATGGGGACTACAAATATATTGCTGATTTTTTTGTAAGTAGATATATGTTTGCATTATTGATATCCCTTTATAGATATGAAGATTAAGCCCTGGAAAAGAACAAACCCACCAATTACACAAGGCACCTGCTCAGTGTTTAGACTTTAGTCTTTTCCTGGAAGGGTGCCAGCATTTTAAATCTTCTGAATTTCTGTCCTCTCTGTTACATAAATAACGCATATTCTCATACTCCAAAAAGCAAAAATTGGTATTTAATAATTTGGAGAGAGACAAAAAAACCCAAAACCAAACCACAAAGCCCCATCTCCTCTCTAATATTCTTGAAAATAAATGCAATATTACTGTAATACTGCTTTAACTGCAGCACTTCATTACTTGGAGAAACTGCCCACGGAAGGTGACCTAGTCTATCTTCTTTCTATACCATAGCTTTAATGTTCAGCTATTGTTTTTTTCATTGTTTTGGCTTGTTTTTCCTTTTTTATAAACACACATGTGCAACTAGTTCAGAATTTATTTTCAAAGGATTGTGTAGTTGGCGTAACTTGATCATTTAAAAACAAACCAACTAGAATTGTGTTTCCTTTTTTCTGGTATTGGAACATCAACTTTATTTAATGACAGGACCAAAAGAACGTTTTCCCAAGCTTTGCTCTCCATTCATAGAATCACAGAATGGTTTGGGTTGTTAAGGACCTTTGAAAGATCATCTCCTTCCAACCCCCCTGCTGTGGGCTGGGACACCTTACCCTAGACCACGTTGCTCATAGCCCCACCCAACCTGGCCTCAAACCTTCCTCATCTAGAGTAGTGTTTTGTCTTTTCACTATCTGATTTCTTTAAAACTTGCATCTTGGCGGCTGAGCTTCCTTAAGTTGACTCTAAAATCAAATAAATATTTCTTGCAATGCCAAGGTAATTCAGATGGTTTAATTAAACCACATAATACACTGATGAGCTTTTTCCTTGCAACTAGCCCTTAACAGGCACCCTCTTCTCTGGAGCAGTGTGCTACCAGATTAATATTCATAAGCAGTTTAGCAACATTGCTTCTAAACACTCTTGCATAAAACACTATGTAACATATTTACTTTGCAGCACAAATACTAAAGCTAAGTATGTAACGACACTTGGTAATATAGGAATTTTTAATTGACTATATTTTATGACTCCAAGTAGATACAGAGAGGAAAGTTAGGAAAATTAGGAATGCCCTAACATTTGAAATCTTTATTCCAAATTATCCAGTAGCTTGATGCATATAACAAAACACAGAACATACGCATCAAAATTAAAATAGTAATAGAAATCCTAAAAGCTCCTGTACAGCTTTTGAAACAAGAATCTTAGACTTTTCTCAGTTCAAATAATTATACTTTCATGCACTTATTTATACTGTTTCTGCCCTTTGCCCATTCCATTCATTCAATTAATGCAATTCTATTTGACATTTCTTTAAACAAAAATTCCCTTCAGAGCAGAAGGGTAAGAAAAAGATGTAATAGGGAGAAATGTTGTAAGAGACATAGTTTCGGTTCGACATTTTCACAGAATGTTCAGTGTTGGAGGGGACCACTGGGAGATCATGAAGCCCAACCTCCACGATCAAGCACGTTCCCCAAGGACTTCTGAGAGGATTCTGCTCACCAATACTGCACAAATCATACAGTGATACCCATGCAGTGATAAAGACACCCAGAGAGATAACCTCTGACAACAGCCAGCTTTTGTTAAAGCCTGCTTAGTATAAAAACCTTGTGTAGAAGTGTTTCTACACAGCGGTCAAAATTACTGCTGTGCCATTGGTTAACCTGAACCCTGATGAGGAAACCTATGGCAGTGAGTTGCATAAGAGCAAATATTTGCCAGGAACAGGGGAAATAATGCAATCTTACAAACTCTAGTCTGTATCTAGGAACATTATTGATACGACTGAGGTGACCACAGGGAAGCAAATATGTAAACTGTATTTCATTTAGAATACAACAGGGAGTAGAACCTGGAACAGAGTTTAACTTAATCAAGCTCTCGAGGTTACTTCCTGAAATGCTAGGTTCTGCCACCAGCCACAAGGGCCACACAGGTTACTTTCTCCCCTCTGGCTATATAAATAAGGTAGCTTTTATGAGGGCAAAACCTGCAAATTATACTGATTGCCATGCGTATTTGGAGCATAAAAAGCCTGAGGTTTTCATGTTGTTTGAGATTGACATATCAAGGCTTTGCCCACACACTTATACTTGATGTTACCATGTATTGTCATAATGGTCCTCTAAGACTCTTCTGTTTATCTTGTGCACATAAACCCCCTTTGTCACCTGAACTGTTCAGATCTTCCAACTCCAGCTCTTTCATCTGCTCCCTGACTAGAATTACTCTGGCCTCTTCCCAGGAACCCTCACATACACAAAAAGGAGAATGGAAAGCAAGGTCTCCCCAGAAGAGAGGATGGGACCCATTCTCTGCTAGCAGAATTTTTGTCAAATGCATTCTGCAGTAATCACGCATGGGTATAGACTCCGAGCACAAGATGGAGATGCAAAGACGGTTATTGCGCAGCCAGAATTCCTCTAAATACCAGCACACCCAGGATATAACATCATATAAACAGGAAAGATGTTCACCACAGTGTCCCCCAATCACCTGGGGTGGTGCACAGATTTTGCCTATTGTGGTGACAGGTAACCAATACCCTATAAGGTCACAAACTACAACCATCACCTCTCACAGGTCCATCCCTGTCCACAAACTCACAATCCTCTCTCCGCCCATCCCCAGTGACCTGGATATAGTCCCAGGGTCACCCACGGGCCCAGGAAAGAGGCTCTCTCTCTGGCCTTCAGGGCCTATCTCTCTATCACCACATAGTGTACCCTGACACATTCAGTACTTAAAACCTTTGTTTCAGTAGGAAGATTCAACTAAGTTGTCAAACTTGGATCAGAAATGACAGTGCCTGCATTTACAAAAAGTCTAGAATTTTATGTAACAGCAATGTCAAGCCAAATATATGTCAGGTTTCAAGACTATTTTTTAATTATAAGTTATTCCACTGGAAGCAGAACACTAAAAGATACACATATGTGGGAGTTTTTAGACATTTAATGCAAATGACAATCAAAAGGCTGCTTGAGGAACACAAATGCCACACCTCATCCTTGCTATGGTCTCCCTGGTCCTTTAATAAAATTAAACTTCTTATACAGGTAAACGCAGGATTAAACTCCATCAGTAATGCTGTTAGCTGGTAGTCCTGAGACTCTCAAACCATCCCCCCTAAACTAAAAACAAACAAACAAACAAACCAACCATGACGTTTTCATACAGTTGCGCAGAAAAAGCAGCTAGCTGTTTCTGTTACATTTAGGACTAATAATTTGAAGAAATCCAGCATAAATTAAGCTTGCTGGATGGACCAAACAGCCTCCTTGGATAAAAAAGGCCAGATTTCTGAATAAAGGGGAAGTGTAAAAATAATTTTTTACTCTTCTGACTGTAATAAAACACTGGATATACTGACACAAAGCAAGAGATCAGATAAACTACAGGAGATTAAACTGTTAAAGGAAGTCAAAACTACGTGAAAAGATAGTTATGAATAAAAATGCATCAGACAAGAGGGAGGTTACCAGCAGGTTTCCTCATGTATCATTCTGAAGCCCAGTCTTATTCCACAGCTTCATAAGTTGCCTTCACGTAAAAAACTGTTTCGGTAACACCAGTCACATTTTTCCATGACAGAATTTTGGAAGGTACCAGTCACACAGAAATATCCACGTTAGTCAGCAGAATAAAGATCATTTGGTAATACAAAGGGCAATTCTATATGCTCAACAGCTGTTCAGTGACAAGGGGAATTAGATGATAAGACTACATGCCACCAAGTCCTAGGAGGTATCAAGAAATATTCTTCCAGGGGAGAAAGTAATTTTGAAATTCTGTATCAGTAAACTATACTATCTAACCATCTATGAAAAGAAAACGGGGTGAGGGGGGCTGCAGTGGGAGAGAGGATTTGCTTCTTTAAGAGTAAGCACAAAGAAGGGCTGTTGAGTGAAAAAGATGTCTGAAGAACGGGGAAGTAGATAAAACAATGAAGAGATACCTTCCACAAGTTCAGTGAATTTCGGCCCCATTTGGTTTCAGGGCAGACTACTGGAACTAGCTGAGGTTTTGCCCACATTAAACAAGCTCTCAGCAGGCGATTTCCTCTAGCAGGTCTCTGCAGGACACCTCTGAAGAGGTGAAAACATGCTTGCGCAAGTGAGCTCTTAAGCCTACGATGAATCACAGCGTAGAGTTAAAATGACAAAGAGCCACAAATTCGCTAAAGCTTGATTGAACAGTTATCTGTCATCTGGAAACCGATAAGGAATTTTCTAAGACCCCTCTAGATTGTTACTGGATGCATCTAAGACCAAATGAGAGTCGAGACTGCATTTCTCTCATGCCCTTGTTCTCTTGTGCTATCCAGCACAGCTCCCTGTATTCAAGGATACACATGCCCAGCATGATGCCACGATTAGTATTTGTGACAAAGGCAAGTTTTGCACAATGTAGAGTCACACAGTATAACTATATCAGCACATAAAGCACAGCCAAATTCAGAAATGGCAAATAATTCTTGGAATTTCTTTCTTCTGAGTGTTTAGATCCTATTACTATTTGCCTGACCACCAACAAACCAGTCTTAGGCTTTACTTCCAGGTACAATCCTGGCTAAGCAAGAATAGCCCAACTGGCTTGTATTAACAAGCTGAGCATGCAGCTAAAGAGGAATCAAAATTCTCCAAGTGTCATGGCAGGAAGACTTTGTGGAGATGGCAGCACACCATAGCCCATGTTACTCAGGGTAAATCAAGAGTTGCTGTGGTCACACACAGAACTTCATGAAATAAATCATTGTCATCTGAGAAAATAACCTCTACCATAGAAGAAAATACAATGAAGTTCTGCAGGAGTCCAGCCCCTGTAGTGCTGTAGAGCACTTTTAAGAGCAAAAAATTCAGAAGAAATGATAGGCAAGAGGCTTTGAAATCACATTCTTCACATAGGTCCTTTGAAACCCAGAGGATGAATATTTGTTCTCTCACGCTGCTTAGACAGAGTATTTCTACTCTTTCTGAGGACTCTGTTCATGACTTATTTGCAAGTCAGGAGCTGTTTTCCAACAAGGCTGAAACAAAATTATTTATTACTATGAGCTGTAATCTAATCTTGTATATCTATGTGTGTGAATCAGTTCTCATGTGATGCTGTCAAGTGGAATGACATTTCAATGGAAAATTCTATGTGATATACAAAAATCAGATGTACACGTTTACACTGAACACACTCAAGATTCATTCCAACATAAAGAACTCTGATTCAGAATTGAAGAACCTAAACATTTGACTTGAAGCACTGAGCTCTTTTTTCATTATAAAAATTTTTGTTTCTAAGTCCATTTGCTGCAATAGGTAGACTGTAGCCTGTAAAATTTATTCATGTCTTAACTGTGTGTTTTTCTACAACAGCAACGAAAGATCTCAATTTTTTTTGCCAATGTTCTCCAGACACATCCCACAATGTCTGGCGAATGGATGACTATGTTCAATAAAAATTTCAGTTCTCTTTGTGGAGAGAAAAGAAATAGCCATGAGACATGCCCTTCAAAAATATTTTTTTTTCTCTTCTCTCCCAAAAGCTATAGTACTTTTTTGAAAGGGCAGACCTAGCTATATGATGAGAACAAATTAAATGGAATTTTTTTCCTTCTGTTGTGTCATCTGCTGATAGGTTCCAAATTCAATAAAGAATTCTGTCATAAATATTTCTAAGGCTACAAATGAAAAACTAACATCAATATGTACCAAGAGTAACTTCTACTTCAAGCATGTCTTTTTAACTAAGTCAAATACACTTCTGTGTAACATCCCTACACTTTAAATTTAGTGACCTTTTAAGCAATCCACAAAAATCATGTTTGTACTGGTATGTTTTAAATATAGTCTAATTATTATTCCCTTTCCTAATTTCATCTTGCCTCCGTAGGGGTAACAATTCAGCAGTTCATTTGTGACCTCTCTTGCAACGAAATAAGGCAAATGATTAGGCCAGAATTTCTTACCTCTCACATTCCTGGTACCATGCTGAAGTAGACATCAAGGAAAAAGTACATGGTCATCTGCAGAAAAATATTTCTAAAATCAAAGTGAAAATAATGGTGCTTGCCTTTACACTAGCTGAAATTAAGACTATAAACATTACATCTCAGAGCAAGTATTTAAGAAATCAAAAGAGAAGGTTGCCTACATTACTGCAAATTGGCATCAAAAAATTTGTAAGAGACTTTTTAAATCTCGTATTTCTTCCATATTGCATCAGCCCTCCATCAGTGTAAACAGTAAGATGCATTCCTAATTTATAGGTCACTGCTTAAAATTTGGGAATGAACAAAAGGTTCTTTCTTCAATGAGAACTATAGCTGCCCTGGACTGCGAGTTTCTCAAGAACAGAACAGTTGACATGCTGTGCCACATGTTTTACATGTGTGAAATCCCAGAGAAGTCTAAGTGCAAACGTACCACATCTACACAAGCCATTTTTGAAAACACTTGTTTTCCAGCAGATCCACCATGTATGTGCTAGATTCCTTACCTGCATGTGTACCCCAGATACATTGGATTTCTGGTTGAAACAGTAGCTGTGGGATATCTAGAAAATAACCATTAAAAAGTCAAAAAATTCCACTGAACAAGGACAGGTGGAGGCAAGCGGAGTACTTGTCCAGGTAATACCTGTTAGCTATACTTTTCATATCCACTTCCTTATGCACTGAATCAGCTGTTGGTCCATTACCAGCCCTTTACACCAATTTTAAGTGTTGTGTGAATGAATACACAACTATCACACTAACAGTATAACAGTTGATTCCAGCAGAATCAACATTTTAACAGTCGATTTACCTCATAAAATTTGAGATTTATCAGCTCCTCCCCATCTGGCAGCAGATCACTGATTTCTACTGAAGGGGATCAAGATTCAGACGCCTGGCAATTACAGCAGCTGAAGTTCTGCCATTAATAAAATGAATTAAGAAAACAATTAAGGATTTGAACAGAATGAATCTGAGACCATACTCTCATTATTCTAGATCTGATTATGATGGTACAGGCATCCCATCTACTCAGATTACTGGAATAATGAAAGATCCTCAGCTTTATCAATTTAAGTGTTCCTTCCTTTAGCATGCACTCTGCAGTGAGATAAGCAGCTGCTAGTAGAACATCCATCCCAATAAACAACCTAGCAATAAACCATGATCTCCCTTTCTGCCTGTGGCAACATCATCATATGCAGCAGGGCCATTAGCACAGCAGGCACAATCAGCTATAACTTTCTAATGCCACATTATCAAGTGAAACAAAACACTCTTATAAGATTGTAGGATTTAATTTTTTTTAGAGTCACTGCCAATAGGAAATTAAAGACTTTAACTTTTATGCAAATGGAATACACCTTATATTTTCAGTGCAAAACTATAGATTACCCTGAAAATTGTGACATTAAATAATATTAACTATGAGACTAGTTCTATCAGAAACTATATCTCAGTTTCTGCCCAGAAATGAGAATCGCTTACTATCCTGTTACAATGCCAAATAAGCAGCTGGAAACAAACCAGAAAACGTCCTTATACAAATTTGTCACTACATTCTTTTAACCTTTGCCAGAAGTTAAACAATAAATAAACAAAAGAGGAAAATGCCAGGCAGAACATGTATTTGGACAGGCAACTTCTTTAAGCCTTGCCTCCAGTTTCAACATTAAATGGCTTTTTCTATGTCATAAAACCCCTGACTATGCATAGGAGTACCAGATATTCTCACTAGCCCTTTCAATTCTGGCAGGTGCAGTCTGAGACAACTCTAAGCCCCAGCCCACGCCTCAAACTGCCTGACTCAGAAAGAGCCAGGTAGCAGTTTGAGCATCATAATAACTACACTGCTGTTTCTAAGAAAATGAAACAAAAGAGGAAAGGCTGTGAGAACAAAAAAAAAAAAATATTAGTGGGTGGGAGATACTGAGTCACTTGTGGTAAAGAGACATTGCTTCAGGCATCCTGTACTTGCCTATAGATAAGAAACCCAATTAAAAAGTGGGATGAGCCCATAAATGCTTTTCAGTTTAATAGCACTTCTAGCTTATTCTTCAAGAATAGCACAATATAAATACATGCTTATGACTCATATTTCAAAAATACTTTGTTTGGATATCTATATACACACACATTCGTACACACATATATATATATGAAAATTGGAGTGGGAAGAGAAAAATATGCATAGAGATGGCAGTCTCAGTGTTGCAGAAAGTCTGAAGGAAAGAATAGGACAGCTAACACATGCAAAGAGAACAGTCCGGGGAAGTCACACACAGACAAACCACTGATTTCCAAGAAAAACCTGACATCTTTTACACAATTAATTACAATTATACAATTAAACACAACTAATTCCTTAAAAGGGAGGCTGAATTGTGGGAGGTTGAAACAGTCCCGCATGTGATGAAACATGGAAAAAGAGGTGCTTATGATGAGAAAAGAGAAGCACAAGAATATTTTTGTGAGTGCAAAGAGCAATCTACAGAACATGGATGAGCTGCATTTTTTCTTAAGCCAAATTAAGTTATCATGCACAGGAACCTAATTTCCTCTTTGAGTTAGAAAACAATCCGAAAGTATGCAGGAGTGAGGATGTTGGGTTTTATCCTCATCCCCTTTCCAAAAGAACAGATTAAACAGCTAAGGCAGACTTCTGCTTCAACAGACATTTTTGCACAAAGTTGCTGCTTTGCTATTCTCTCATTGAGGAAATATTTGGCTCTCTATTTGGCTCTCTCATTGAGGCACCACAAGGAAACAGCAGTGCAGCAGTCATTAGGTTAAAGATGCAAGTAGTAAATTGTGCTTATATCTCATAGTCATTGTTTATTTGGCATGCAGTGATTAACTTGTGTCTGTAAAGAAACAAAATCCAAACCAGCGTCTCTGTAGCCTAGAAGCATCTTATGCATAATGAGAAAAACCTTTGATAAACCAAAATCACTTGTGTGTTTCCTTACTGACTCAAAATTCAGTACTTTTTTGAGAATCTACTAACAGAAAGATATTAATTTGTTAGGTTTTGAATAATATCCTTCTGTGATTTTTTTGCAATTTTGTTAGTTGTAACCTTTGTTAAGCACCACAGAAAACTCATGTTATTAACAGCACTGTGTCTCAGCTAATGAAACCACTTTCTTCTGCACCGTTAAAACTGTTGTGCACTGCAACCCATCTCTTGTACTCTGCATTTTCTTAATTACTCAGCTTAGACTTCCAGCAACTGTAGGCAGTGTAATTGTTCTGGAGTCTGAGTAATGCCCCCTTAGCTGGAATGTGAAATGGCACCTATACAGTCACAGTCCAACGCTGACAGAGGAATAAATCATTACTGCTGTATTTCCATCAAGGCATGCTTGATGCAACAGTGTGAAACAGGACGTCTCTAAAGTCTTCTCAGTACTGCAAAGAAATAACTACCTTGCCTTTCAGTGAGGTTGTCCAATCTCAACTAACAGAGAACAATCAAAACTAGGGAGCCTGCCTTCTTAATGGCTTATGTGAATTAATTTTCTGAACCTGTAAAAGCTTTATAGGATCCCTAGACTTCCACATTCTTATATTTAAAGGTTTATATGCTCAGCATCAGAGCATATCCCACCAACTTCAAACACATTGTGTCAAAAATGAATTTGAGCCTTTGTAGTGCTTGTCCACACGGGCTGAAAGCTTGAATTCTGATTAAATTGTGGTTTCATACAACACAATATCTGTGTTCTTCTATTGTAAATGTAAAAAGATTGACAGAAGTATTAATGCTAACTTTTAATAAAACTCTAATACCTAAACATTAGGGAAATACTTTATTGAATCAAAATGCACATCTAAAATCAAAAGTTTGCCATTTTCAAAACAGTTATATTGAATCAAATGCAGCCCTGTCACAACTTTGATAGCTCAATGGGAGAAAAAATAAGCTCATACTGAGAGGTGAATCTCACTGCATGCACCTTCGCTAAACTCATTGAAGTCTCTACTTGCCTGCCTTGTTGCCTCAGTAACTTTCCACTTGTCTCCAAGCTTCATTCACAACTTCTGATACTACTACAGCCTTAGTCATTTCCTATGACAACTTTTTGAGACACAAAGGTTCCTACTGGGCCTTTTGAAATTCTGTCATCCAGTCACATGCATTTCCTTTTCTTGTATCCTATTCTCTTGAGAGACCACTAGTGAAATTACCTAGGAGCACATCTGACTCTTAAGAACTTCTGGTGTCTGGGAAACCTTTAACAACAAAAGTTGGCTTACATTGCAGAACCAGAGAAATCTGAATATGTAAAGTTACTGCAGATTTGGATTCTCCACAATAACTATCATCAAAACAGAAAGAAAAAGTGAGAGCAAATAGTGAAACCTATTCCAACTAATCAGCTTTTCCAATGAGAAAACAATTTCAACATTGCAGGTTGGATTCACCTTAGTTCTACTTTTAAACTACTTTGCTGGATCCCTACAAATCATGGGACCTGATAAGATTCATCTAAGAGTACTCAAAGACCCGGCTGATGCCATCACAAAACCTTTTTCAATTATTTTGGAGTGGTCTTGGGAATCCAGAGAGGTCTCAGCTGACTGGAAGCTGGGAAACATTGTTCTGATTTCCAAAAAGATCAAGAAGGAAGTCTCTGGAAACTATAGGCCCGTCAGTCTCACTTCAGTGCCTCATAAAGTCATGGAAAATATTATTCTGGGAGGTACTGAAAAAACACTGGGAGGACAACACAGTCATCAGCGACAGCCAGCACATCTTCATGAGGGGGAACTCCTGCTTATCAAACCTGATAACCCCCTTGAGTTATCTAGGAAAACCAGTAGATGTAATCTTTCTGGACTTCAGCAAAGCCTTTGATACTGTCTCTCTAGACAAAATGTCCAGCACACAGCCAGATGTTACCTGATGAGTGAGCAACTGGCTCATGGGTTGGGCACAAAGGGTTATAGTGAATGAGGTGACATCAGACTGGAGTCTGCTCATTAGGGGGATTCCACAGGGCTCCATCCTCAGCCCACTTTTCTTCAACATCTTGGACACAGAATTCAAAGGAATATTAAGTAAGACTGCCAATGACACTAAACTAGAAGGAGGCATTGACTCCCTTAAGGACAGGGAGGCCCTGCAGAGAGACCTCAACAAACCAGTGAGCTGGGCAATCATCAACCATACGAAGTTTAACAAGGCAAAGGGCTGGATTCTGAACCTGGCACAGGGCAACCCTGCATGTGTGTACAGCCTGGGGAACAAGCAGTGCTGCAGAAAGGGCCCTGGGGATCCTGGCTGATGGCAAATTGAATATGAGCCAGCAGTGCCCTGGCAGCCAGGAGGGCCAAGCGTGTCCTGGGGACATCAGGCCCAGCATCGCCAGCTGGGCAAGGGAGGGGATTGTCCTGCTCTGCTCTGAGCTGGGGCGGCCTCACCTTGAACATCGTGTGCAGTTTTGGGCACACAATATAAATGACATTGAGCTGTTAGAGAGTGTCCAAAGGAGGACCACGAGGACGGTGAAGGGCCTTCAGGGGAAGCCTTGTGAGGAGTGGCTCAGACCCCTTGGTCTGTTCAGCCTGGAGAAGAGGAGACATCACTGTGGTCTTCAACATCCTCATGAGAGGAAGTGGAGGGGCAGGTACTGATGTCTTCACTCTCATGACCAGTGAGAGGACCGAAGGAAACAGCATGAAGCTGTGCCACGGGATCTTTAGGTTGGATATCAGGAAAAGGTTTTTTTTACCCAGAGGGCTGTTAGGCAGTGGAACATGGGAAGTGGCACCAAGTCTGAGTTCCAGAAGTTTTTGGACAGTGCTCTCAGGCACATAGTATTGATGCCTTTCCCTGGTCTTAAAACCAAGAATCAAGCACAGTTAGAAGGGAAAAAGGGATTTTACCTTTGTATTTATTTTAAGGATCCTTAGGTGCACTACGTCCAGGTCAAATGCACCCCAATGCACACTGCAATGCACCCCCACAATAGATCGAGTATAACATTATAGGTCTTACCAATTAGTGTATCTATCAAAGATTCCCCAATGAGAGGCTTGAGTGAGCCCCTCTCTCCCCAAGGAACCTTCCCCTGGATGGTTCTATCTTAGTTTACAAAATGTGTTCTCGAAAGGACCTTGGTGTCTGGAGCATTCTGATCCTTAGCTACAAAGCTTAGTTAGAAATGTTTAGTCTCTTAGCTTGACAAACAAGTCCAAGAATGTAGACTGAAAAACTACTAAGAATACAGAAGTTATAAAAAGGTATAAAAGGGGTATAAGAAACGGCAAAAAATCATCATGGCGTCATTATGATTCTTGGGATGTCCTGCATAGGGCCAGAAATTTGACTCGATGATCCTGATGGATCCCTTCCAACTTAGTACATTTTATGATTCACTCAAGGGAAATATTGAGAAATAAAGACAGAATAAATAGCTGTAATGAATTAGCATATTACTATCAGATGCTTTTTCTTATTACACTATTTCTAGAAAGCAAGCACTTAAAATCTGGAAGTAATAAGCAGAAAGTTTTCATTTGCTTGTTTATTTAGACAAAATATTCTAATTTTCTCTCCTTTCACCTCTGCAGTCACTGTGACTCACAGGGTTTCATAACATGTCAGTTTCTCTGCAATTCACAGCAAACTTTAAAAAATCGCAACAGGAGATTACCTATTTTGAATACTCTTCACAAAACACTTCCATTATGTCATTAAAGCAGTTACATTATCTAAAAGCAAAAAGAACATGAGAATACCAGGAAAAAAATATATGTACCGGGAAATAATAAGACTCTTCTTCTTTCCACATTTATTTTGAAATGTCACAGGATTGTTGAAATGCTGCTTCATCGGGAGAAATAAATTATATCTGGAAAGAGTTGCTTTCAGCTACACGCACAGAAAATAGGTTATAACAGGACACATCTATCACTGCCCAGCCAGTGTCAGACTCAGTTGTGCAAGTTAAAATGTGCTCCTGCTTTCATAACCAATATTACCATCTCCAATAGATTAAGAAGTACTTTTCTGCATTATGTTGTGGTGAATAAAACATCTCATAAGCCTCAGATAAATTCCATGACCCTACATACATGCCTCGCAATAGCTGCCTCCTAAGGAAAAAACAAAACCATAGAGAAGAAAAAAAAACAAATTAGAAAAAAAAAAGTCATGAAGAGTGAGCTTGTCTCCTGATCTAGACAGAAGTTTTCATGCTCCTTGTCACAGGTCTAGTGCTTTCTCATCACCTTACACTGTTTGTTTTTCTTTTTTCCTTGCTCCTAAGTATTATCTGTAATTTAAAAATATTTTTCTTTTTGATTAATTGTAGCATTTTCAAGCATCTGAGCCAGTGTACAGAGAGATAACAGCTAAAACATCCTACAGGAAAGCAAGTTTTCAGAGGCCTGTTTTGCCTTTTGTGGAGTGCAGGGAAAACAGCACCTCTACATCAGCAACTCTCAGACTCACAGTTTATCCACACCCAGCGTAGAACTGCAAGTGCTCAAGATTTAAATGTCTATCGATTCTGGATATTCAGTTTGAAATCAATCTCTTAATAAAAAGGGAGGTCAGCCACCACTTAAAAATAATCAGGCCCCAAAGAAGTAAATGAGATAAAGTCTGAAATCCTCAATTATGAGTTATTTTTAAATTCTGCTCATGGAGTTTGACTCTATCATTCTAATTATTAAACCACCACCTTCTTTAGAAATACATGTACTTTCATTTCAGATACAGAATGGGCTGTACATTAATAATTAATGATTATTATCTCCATAAGAAAGGAAGAAAAAGAGCAAAATAACTTCAGATCTTGGTATTTTCTTACACACTTTGCCTTCAATATAATAATCCCTTATGTCTTTTCAAGGTAGACAAGCAGATGAGAACTGTGGAAATTGAACTATTGTTCTGTTTTGTTATTTAATGAGAATTCATTTCCCCTCATCATTTGGTTTTGAATTTTATTTTCTTGTTTTTCTTATGTTTTGTGCTAAAAATCACATTATAGGTCTGCAGTGACTTGTAGACAGCAATAGTACACTCTGCTCTACCAGGTACAGAATAGTACTCTTGAAAGCTAAAGTCATAGAATAAATTAGCATGGGAGGGACTTCTGAGGGTTGCCTTATATAAGCATGTTCCAGAATTATTTAAATCAAAAGTCTGAAATTTTTCCTTCAGCACAAAATCTAAAAGTCACTTCATACTAATAACAGAGGTTTATGAATGTTTATCGAGCATCAGGCAGTACGAAGTCCATACCTTAGAGAACACCTTCACAAGAACATTAACAGGCAAGCAAAAACATTTTCACTTCTGATAAAAACCTGATCCTAGCCTTCAAGAATCACACTGCTTAACAGACTAGTCCACACATGCACCAAAGAAGTAATGCACAGAATGTAACTTTGCTCCCAGCACCACTAAAGGAAGACACACAAGATCAGCTATTCAGACAAGTATTTAGGACTGTCAGTTATAGGAAGTCTCTTGACAGGTTTCCTCACTGGAGGCCAGCTGCAGGGAGACACTAGGCAATATATTCAGGAGAGAGTCTAAAAAAGGCAACCTCATATTTAGGTTCAGGAAATCTCATTTAAACTGAAGCTTAAATAGTCATTTCTAGCTTTGTTACTAAAGCCTCCAAATAAGCAGCCAGGAAAAGTGTTTCTCATTCATGGCACACAGAAACATATTTAAAGAAAACATGAAAACACTCTGCTATATACTGTATGAATTTTTTAAAAACCACTTCATAGATGCAAAAATTAAGAAAAAGAAGCATCTGCCTAAAATAAAAGCTAGACAAAATGTATAATTTGTCATACATGACATACATGCCCAGACTTAGTTAGGTTCCCTTCTACTACCAAGAACTTTAAAAAACTAACAAAACCCCCAAATATTTCCTTCAAAGACAGTAAAACTGAATCAGTAGTAAACTTCATTACATCTCATCTGATGATGCAAGTCCTAGGGCAGCACAACATCTGACCTGCAACCTGCACAAGCACCTCTTGTAGGCTGATTTTGCCCAAACCCTCACCTCACCTCCCACTCATACCACTGACTCATACCACTGACAGAGATTTCTCATTTCCAGTCCTATTGGGCACTTTATTGCTAAGCTTTCTGGACAACAAAACCACCACGAAAGTACTGCGTTCAAACGTAATGGACATCTGCTTTTAACTACCTCCTGCAAGCTGAATTCTCTGGCAGGAGGAGGCAGCGAGGAGGCAGCGAGGAGCTGGGGCTGGACAGGCAGGCTGCTGCAGAGAGGGGTGATCCTCCACCCATGCAGGAGCGACATAAGCCAGGTAAAGTGTTATTTTCTATTTCAAAGTATTAACAAATTATTTTACCAGTCCCTGCCCTGGGCTAGAGCTACCATTTTTGTTTTTCCTAAGAAGTGTGTTTTCACTTCTGATAACCAGTGTAGGTACACTTAAAGATTTTCAATCAGACAAAGTACAAGTAACAATTACCAGCTGTGCTAGTGTGCATCTTGTAAATTAATTCTCAAAGGACTTTCTGATGTTGATTTACACAATCCCAAGGTAACTCGGGCTGGCAGGGACTTAGGGAGGTTTCTAGTCCCAGCTGCTGCTGAGAGGGACAGATTAGGCTGCTCAGGGCTTCACCCAGCTGGGATGTGAAACAACCAAGGCTGGAAAAAGCCCACTTTCCCCAGGCTCTGGCTCCACCACTGGTCCTCCCCCACCAGTACATCATCCCTCCCAGACTATAATGCCACAGCCCGGCTACAAAAGCCTGGCTAGAGCAAAGGTAGTTGGCATCTACCGCTCTCCTCTCACCCCAGTTACGCCACAGAAGGCAGAAGGGATAGGTCCAGCATAACTGACCATTGGTAAATCCTTGCCAACTGTTTCCTGTCACTGTCTCCTCCTTCATGTGCCCATATGTGGGTTCTAGGTGGTCTCCTTCCTTGATTTTACCTCAGACTGATGGCCAAATGACCGGTCTGTGGCTCCCCATGGTGGTTTTTACGCCTTTTCTGAAGGCAGGTGTGATATTTGCCTTTCTCCCGTCTTTGAGGTTCACCCTTATCTCCACAGCCTTGGAGAGCTGAGGGAAACTGGTTGTACAAGGGCATCAGCCACCTCCCTCAGCACCCTGGGGTGCAGCCTGACAGGTCCCAGGGACGCGTGGGTGAAGTGCTCCTGAGTGATCTCTTACTCGACCATCTCAGCCTGCAGCTCCTCTCTTCCTTCAGCCAAGCCACTGAGTGCAGAGGCCTGGCAGACATGGGTGGTGAGGACCTGCCTTATCCATGTCTGCTGCCACTGTACCACCTTCACCTATGGGGATCCTGACAGGGAGACCACTGCACATCAAGGAGTGATCCACACACCAGGTAACCTGAGTAAACCCTGGCCTGTGCTGTGCTGGACCGCACACATGACCTGGCCTTCAAGTTGCACTTGAAGTGCCACACAAATTCCTTGGTTGCAGGACAAACTCATTTTAGGAGAGGGGCCTGCAGACAATTCTTCCACATCACAGCAATTCAGCACCTGCATCACCTTGCCTTCATCTAAAATAGGAGTAAGAAGTTCTTACAAGAACATTGCTTCTGCTTGCCAGCAGAAACCACAAATACATTTGAGCTATTGTATGGAAAAAAAATTCATACAATAGCTCAAATGAGCAAACAAGTCAGCCTTCTATGGACAGGGTCACAGTGTGCTGCTCAAGCACCATTCAGTAACAAAATATTTTCCTTAACCTCCAGCAATCTCCTGGATGGCTGATGTTCTGATGTATTCCATTTCCCAAAGAGGATGGAGGTCTGCGGCTCAGAGCCTGCCTCAGGTGGTTCAGAGAAAGCTTCATCTGCTTCCTTACTCTGGTCAGTGATCTGTAGCACATCCCAGCACACTCTGACCCTGACCCACAAGCTCTACACAGGCCTGGGCCCTACACACCTGAGCTGCTCCTTCACATGGAGGGCAGCCCCATTCCTCCTCTTCCCTGCCTGCCTCTCCTGCAGGGCTTGTCTCCATTGATCACAGCACCACCCCACCACATCACAGGTATCCCAGCAATGCTGCAGCTCTGGCTAAAGGTTGAGCTCTTGCCCCTCCTGCTCAAATCCCAAGCAGTTTGCAGACAGGTACACACCCTGCACCTTATTTTAACATGCTCAGACTCTGCCTTGTTCCCCCCACACCTTTTTTTTCTTCTGTCCTTGCTCCACTATTTTCTGTCACGACTCAGGCCTGTAATGTGTCTCCCATGTCACTGCTAGTTGAACAGTCTCCTCCCCAGCCTGGCCAGCTTCATGGCAAAGGTACTTTTGATACAAAAAGTGAAATGTGAAAGTTGGAGGTCAAGCTAAGTTTTGTTCAATCTGCTCCATGACAAATCTATCTGAAATCCAGCTCCTCACTCACTGGATTACACCTGTACATATAATGTTCCTCACCCACACACACAGAGTTCAGTTCTGCCATAAAGGGAGATGATTACTTCTCATCAGTCATTTGGACTCAGACCACCAGATTTTCATAGGCTAGGACAGGACCAATGACCTGGTTCACAGCTACAATTTCACTAATGCAACAGCAAAATAAACTTTTATTTCATGTGTTCATATTTTTCTCACTTGTCATTTTGTATCTGAGCTATTGTAAATATCCTGGGGGAGATTTCACATCAAAAGCAATTTTATCTTTGAAAAAAAGAGAAAAAAATTTGTTGTGATCAGAAACTGTAGAGTACAGCAGCCAGTTATCTCCATTTTTATTGATCTAGAACACTGTCCAGCATCTGCTTAAAATGGGTTGGAAAGCTCACATAATTCAGAGGCCATAAGTACAAATGACTCTCAAGATCCTGGCAGAAAATATCCAGACAATTCCCTTTACGGGCAGAAATTCAGCATGATCCAAAATGTGATCTGTTGGTTTGCATGGCAAAATTTTTATCAGTTTGAGCAGGGGGGTTCCACTTACCTTACCCTTTCCAGAGTTACACAAGCACACGATGGAGAGAGAAACAAAGCAGAAAAGGCTTAATTTCTAAAGCTATAACCATACTTCACTCCTTCAATATGTAACACCTTTACTCAAAAAGAAACCAGGGTTATTCTAAACAAAAATTGCGGTTAGAGATTGCTTGGATTCAGCCACGTGTGTGCTCTAGGCAATGTCGGCTCTTGCAAACCTTTTCTAGCTCTAGTTCACTTCTTCAGCTCCTGCCAGTGTAGCAACTCTCTCTTTATTACTCAAGGACTAATACCAAAACAAGTTAAATAAAATTTAACACCCCTCCATCTCAACTTTACCCCCAACCCCCCTTCCCCTCATTTTGGTAAAGTAGTAAGACTATTAATTATTCTTCAGAAATTAACAAAGTAATAAAACAGCAGCCAACTCTTGGGATTATTCAGAGAAAATACAACAAGTAATGAATAAGTGTAAAACATCAGTATCAGCAATTTCTAGAAGTGTGTAAAGAAAAGAAAGGCCAGAAAATACAGATTTGGGAAAAAACACAACCAAAAAGTACACATGCACAGCATCACTTCTACCAAACTCCTACTTCAGCATCGACCCCCAAAAATCCTCCGCAGACAAGTGACAACCTTTGAAAAGTAAACTGTGGCAGATCAACAGAAGTTACTACAAGAAAAATACAATCCAGGGGGCAAAGCTGGGGAGATGAGGCCAAAACACTAATGTTACAAGGACTGAAATTTTACACTTTTTTTTTTCCTCAGGGATAGTGTGGGTGCAAGTGGGAAGGAAAAAAAAAAAAGTTCTGGTGGGGAATGTTTTAAGAATTAGTATGTTCTGGCATTGCTTTGGAAAATGATTCCAAGCGAATTATTCTTAGTGATGAAATGTGATTTCAGAAACTCTATTCTCTCATTTAAAAAAAAATAGTCATGCATAAATGAAGAAAAACTAATAGTTACCCATTCTCAACAAAAACCAGTGTTTTCAAAAAAACCTGACAAAAATTTAAAAAAAAACCCCAACAAATTACCAAACTAAAAAATTCAGAATCTGTCATTCCCATCTGTCCTCCACTTTATGAAGTTTAGTGGGTTTAAAGGAATGCAAATTCAGTAACATAAAAACACCAATATAGTACTGCTTTAGAGAAGAAAATAGCGAAAAGTTGCTCATCCTTTCAGAAAAATTCTGGAAAAGCAAAGATTAAGCAGAGGTTAATACAACCTTTCAATTCTGGTGAAACACTTAAAACCTGAATCTCATTCAGGGTTCTGGCTGGAGTAAGAATTCATCTCAGCTGTAAGCCACAAGAACAGAAACTTTGTTTAGAAAAACAGAAGCTCAACAAACCCCAAAAAACAAAACAAAAACCCCCACAAACCAACCAGCCAACACCAACCCTCAACTGCCTTGTACATTTTTCTGATGAGCTCTGGTAATATAATCCTTACCTTGGTTTAAGACATCTATTGCAAAGAGA
This sequence comes from Ifrita kowaldi, assembly GCA_013398055.1. Taxonomy (NCBI): domain Eukaryota; kingdom Metazoa; phylum Chordata; class Aves; order Passeriformes; family Cinclosomatidae; genus Ifrita; species Ifrita kowaldi. The sequence goes on along the minus strand of VZRS01005638.1, from coordinate 139,113 downwards.
AGTTAGTGTATTATTAAAAACCCCACCCTAAATGGTAGCATTTTAATCTACAACATAGTACAGATGAACGCAATACTACTCCTGTTCCCCCTCCACAAGATAATATTGTTACTTCGTGTGATGCTTTCTTGTTGCCATGACATCCTTTCTACTGCAGGTCTCTTCACCCTTATATTGTTTTCTCAACTGGCATTCAACCCATGGTCATCTTACCCCCAGGTCAAAAGCTTATAAATATGTGTTTATTTTCAAAATTACACATCTGATCTGTTGAATAAGGTGTACCACTCCAGACCTTAGACAGTCTGCTTTAGGTAGGAATACACAGTGTTGTTTCTAAGCACACGAGGACTGAGATTGTCCTCGGACAGTGAGCACTTCTTCCAAAATCTGTGTTTGTGTGCGTTTGTTCAGCACTTACCTACAGGACTCTGATCCCAAGGAGACAGATCATCAAGCGCTCTAATAAATGTCACTCCTTCTGTTGAATGCTCAATTTGTTCTCTCAATTTCCCTGTATGTCTGGCCAAGATGTTCGTTTCATTTGTAATCTATGCTGTAGCATGCATCTCCATTAAAATGTTTGCCTACCCACCCCAGAAATTCCCGGCACATCCCACCGATCTGGCTAAAGGCAGATACACAAACAAGGGGACATCCACCCAAGAGGAGAACCGCTTGTTCCCAAGAAGGTGCTTTTTGCCTACCTGCTTTCGGGTCTTTGGCTTATGATTGCTACCACTGTCCCGTCAGCTGCACAACGCGGGTACGAGTAGCAGGCAGCTACTTCCCACCTCGCCAGCTAGGCTCCCGGCCCGGCGGCGGGAGCGAGCCGAGCTGCTGCTCCGCAGGGAGCACACGGAGGGAGCCGAACCGGAGACCCGCACCTGTTAACAACTACAAAGTCAGGCTCAGCGCAGGGGAAAGGCGATCCCTCTTCCCAGAGCGCAACAGGTTCCTTCTCACCACCCCCGGCCAGCCCCCGGAGGGCGCAGGTGCCCGGACGAGGAGCGCGGTCGCGGTCACTCACCGGCAGCGCGGGCGAGGAGGGTCCTGCGCGCTTGGAGCCGNCCGTGCCGTGCCGTGCCGCCCGGGACTGCCCGGCGGGCCGCGGGGACTCCGGGCGGCCGGCGTATCCCGCAGCAAAATGAAGTTTTAATCCGCGGCGTGAATTAGAAAACAGGTACGGAAAGAGAAAGGGCCAGGTAGGCGTACTGTGCTCAGACGTGACAAGTTGTGACACCTGTTCATCTCCCGTCTACATCGTGCCAAAATCTTGCCAGGAGGTTTTTTCTAAGTACACTATGTTAATAGTTCTAGGGAAATAAATTAGTAGTTTTCCTATAATAAAATATTTTCATTCTTAATGTCTAGCAGCAGCCACAAGTGCACAGCTTCCACACTAAACCAAGCGTTTTTCCCTCCTGTTTACACTAAAGATGATGAAAACACCAAGTCAAGCAGAAGATGGCAAAGTACCTGTTGTACTGTGACACACCTTTGGAGGGCCTGCTTTTCTTTCTCAAGATCAAGAAGGACCATCTCTGAAATTAAGTCTCTCTACTAACACTAAAAGGTTTCCTGCAGTGTTGCTCAGGGTCCTGATTCACTATGCCCTACCAGGCATTAAGAACAAGAACATGGGTTTATCATCTGTGCATGCTGAGCACAGGACACTGGTGCAGTGCCACAGAGGAAATTTGCATCGTCTCTGGCCTCCGAGCTTACTGCTGATTTTTCTTCCCAAATGGGGAGGATGCTGAAGTCCCCACGGCTGAAATAACAAGGCAGCTAATCTCTGTTTTCCAGGCATGATTAAAAACACAGTGTGTGTTTTTCAGGCATTAAACCATTGATTTACATTTATGATTTAACCCTTCCTACAAAGCTTTCTTAAAAGACCATTTTACTGACAAAGTCAGACATATCCATGCTGCTTTCTCAAGTAGCTTAACTTCCTATTTTAGAAAGGTGGTATGATATTATATTGAATGATATTATTCTAGTTATAGGGTAAGTGATTTATGAAAGCATATATTTTCCTCACAGTGTATCTAATGTCATAATAAGCAAGAAAGCTCGGTCAGAGTTTCCAAAGAACAAGTTAAACTCTATTAAATATACGTTGGAAGCAAATGATCACGGATTTTGTTGTGGCTTCAGGTAGTCCAATGCTCTGCCAACCCCTAATCACACTTCATACTTCCATTCAGTGAAGACAGGCATTATTGGGAGGGTCTGTTCTTCCAATATCTGTGAGTATAACAGCAAGTTACTTCATTTCAGTGCATTATTCTCATGAGTGCTTTTATCTTCATTTATTCCTCTCTGAGGCCCATCAGCATTTGGTCAGTTTTTCTGATTATGTTAATTGCTATATCATTTTTAATGGCACCTGTAGATTAATTTCTCTGATGTCTCCTCTTAGTATCTCTTAGTTGTAACTGTCTAATTTCCTAAATCCCAGGTTTTTCTTCAAACATTCTTTAGAGGAATCTAGTGATTTTCAAATCCCACGAAAATCTGTAAGCAAGTTAAAAAGTCAAATTACATAAAACTCAGAAGACATACTCTTCTGGAGTCTTGCTGGGAGACTGGGGAGTAAGAATCTCCAAGACAATTAAAGGACAGGATAAAAACCTATTTGTGTTACTGATTTGTCACTAGTCTTGTTTAATTCTTAGCCAGCTGAAATATGAAATATGTTGCCTTCACGTCTTTAGCTACACAAACAGCACAATACTACTTATTGGCTCATAGTACCCTGTAAGATATATGAAAAGCAAAAAATGTTCCTATTGCAAATAAATATAGCAAACCCAGCAAAACAAAAGAAAGGCTATTTTAAATAAACTACAAACTTCAAGCTAAAATAGAACCAAATTACAGCCAAAAGCAATTAAGCTTCAGTAAGTCTAATATACAGCACAGGTCATTTGAATAACATAAGAAAATAAAATTTTGTGAAAAGCAATTAAAACACCAATAGACAAGAAAATATTGCTTTTCTCTGATGTTAGGATTAAACTTTTAGCACAGAAAACAGCTTCCTTCTTCTTACTTCTGTCCATGATTAAAATGAACCTGACAATCTAAGTGCCAGGCAGCACTGGTACAAACTGTCACAAGTTTCAACTTGTTGCATGGTCTGAAAACTTTTAATGCAATAGTTTTGCTTAATGACCACTACACAAGTTTGTTTTCTACTGCCCATACACACTTACATGCATGTACATATTATACACACCATAAGGCTGTTCCACATATGCTCCTAAATGCTGCTGTTACAGTCTTTATCAGGTATACTGTGTGCCTGGCAAGAAAGTATTTTCATCCCTAGCAGAGAAGGACATGACTGCATGTTATGAGTACAGTTGCCTGATATCCTCATTTCAGCCCTTCTCATTCCACCTACAAACTTATTCTTCACAGTCATTCATTGGTATGTTCAAATATTTTTCAAGAGCTGCATGGAGGCATGTCAAGAGGTGGTGACAGAGTGGTGACATTTGCCTGATTTAGATCTCCGGGCTGAGCAGAGTCCAAGACCCACTGAACTGTTTGGAACACTTTGAACTACTGAGAGCCTTGGGAGCAGTCATTCAAGGCTGATGAAAAGCTTTCTTTTCACTTTTCACTAACAAGACTATTAGAAGTTATAGGGTGGTTTATGCTGGAAGGGGCCAATGAAGGTCACCTGGGGCAAGCCTCTCCTTAAACTAGGTTTGTGTGGATCAGCTTGCTCAGGATTTTGTCCAGTAAGGTCTTGAAAAACCCCAGAACTGAAGATTTTGTTGCTTCTCTGGATGATGTTTCAGTGCTTAAGAGTGGTCTCAGTCAAAAAGTTTTCCATTATACCTAATTGGAATTTCTCGTGCTCCCACCTGTGTTTGTTTCCACTTGTTGCTTCACCACACAGCTTCACGGACAGCCTGGCTCTCTCTTATCTACTCCTTCCCATTCAGCAGACAGAGGCAGCTGTTTAGACTCCCTGTAGGCTCTGTCCTTGAGGCTGGACAAGCTTATCCTCCCAGTCTCATCAGTCATATGGATGAGGCTCTCTGCAAATAGCTGGAAGCAGCCTCATATTTTTCAGTCCTGGTTCTCACCCCAATATCTGCTGTAGGCACACTACATCCAGGCACAAGCAGACTTTGGCCTCTTCATGAATCTGCTTGAAAGAGTCTCATAGGACAAGGACCTGAAGGTAAGAGCGGTCCAAGACAGATGGTTGTTATTCAAGGAAAGGATCACCTCCCCCGTGCTCCAGAGCAGCCCAGCTTGATAACAAGGAAGTCAAACAAAAAAACCAGGAGACTTGCATGGAGATGGAGGCAGGGAGATCAGGGCAAAACACAAATATAAAGAAGAGTATACAGAAGGTGAAGGCAGTGACAGGAAGCCTGGGAGGAACAGAGAGATCCTAGCATCTCCCAGCACAAAGGAGTGACATCAGGAAAGCTGATGCCCAGCTGCTTTGGGTCTGGCAAGGATGTCTTGAGAAAAGGCCTGTGAATGAAGGCCCTGTGGATATTTCATAATTGTGGTATAAGAAACAGAAAAACAATCATAAGCCCCATGTAAATATGTGCTATTCCCAGCTATGTTTCTGAGAACAGTTTTTGATGTCCTCTTAGTGAAGGATTTATTTGTGTATATCTGCTTTAGGCACACTCAGATTGCTGTCACAGCAGCATGGTTCTGCCAGAGCTGTTACTGAGAGTCTTCTATGGGACTGTCATCTTTACAAGTTTGCCATTGCTGTGACATTGGAGAGCACAGCCAAATGACTTTTTGGCTTTTTAGGCTTGAAAGTACTTCTGCTTTTGCCTCAAACTCATGAGATTCCTTTTCAAAGTGTGGGTCCTAATATAAAAATACAGATTTTCAAAGGCAAAGTACTCTGCTAAACTTTTTTTCTTTTTAGTAAACAAATTCCTCTCAAAATTTCCTACTAGTATAGGAAAAAAACCCCCAAGAGCTGATGTGAATGATTCACTTCCCTTAAAACGGGAACAGTGTTGTAGTTTCTTTCATGTATCTACTGCTAGGAGTGGGTCATACACCTCTGCTTTTTATAACTTGCACAATGGAAGATTTTTTTCTGTTCTCCAGTTTACAGAATTTTAATTAAGAAAGTTAAATACACTGGAATCGAAGTCTGGCGGGAGTTGTCTTCAGAAGTTCTCTGCTACAGTTTCTGCTTACTGTTCTTATTGTCTAAGACAGGTGTTTTTCCTCTTATTTTATACCTTCCAATTTTGTAGGGAGACAGATAAATCAACTCCTATACTAATATTTTTGGTGGATACTAATAAAATGCTTGTTTAGTTCAACCAAAGCATATTCTAAGTGAGGCAAGACTCCAACACAACACAACTTTGATTTTGAAAGGAGTGACCAGTCATAACTTGCTTGCACAAAGAATGAAGGTGTTCATACACTTTTCTGCAAGTCAGACAATAAAATCAGCCTTGAAACTCACTTAGAATTCATAATCTGAATGTGCCATGAAAATATCTTAAATTTCAGATTTTAGGTCATAAAACTATTTCTATTGAAATTATTGGAAATTACCACAGTACAATTTATGTTCTAAAGCAGAAATCAACAGCCCAGCTTCTGAGTATTGAAGGTTATAAGTGAAACCTTTTAAATTAAATATTTTTGTGTCATTGACAGAAAAAAAAAAAAGAAGTTATACACTAAATAGGAATAGACTTCTTATTACAAAACAGACTAAACATTGGATTGAAAGAGTTGGTTGGTTTTTTGGGTTTATTTTGTTCCATTCGATGTGAAAGTTATGGAGGTAGTGCTTTATTCTACCAGATCACTAGAAAACGAACTTTATATTTTTATGTTTATCTGAGTCATCATCATAGGATAATGGACTAAATAGAAAAGCACTGTTGCCAATTTATGTCTGGAAAATAAAGTTAAAGTGACCTCTGGGGTGTCACAGTAACTTTAAAACTGAATCAGGTATTATTAATGTCCATTTTCTTAATTGTGTCTAATGCCTTAGCCACTTGATCATTCTTGCCTTGCAGTGTTTAAGCACCCTTGACACTGGGAACAGATAGATTGTTTTCTGGGTCACCACTGGAAGAAGCATTATAGAGCATTGGTGATTAATAACTCCTTTTACTAAACCATTCCTGGTCACCTCATTGAAGCATGAAAGGACAAACAATGGGAAAATTTTTATGGTTTCTTAGAAGCCTTTAGTGTGATGTTTATTCAAGCTGAACTCTCTCTACCCAGGGAAGTCATTTTCAGCACAGACTGCAAGATCAAACTTTCAACATTTAAGTTTTAATTACACTCAGTTTTTCTTTCTCCCATCTGTTCACATCAAAAGTTCACAGTCTCCACTACAACATTGTCAGAAACATTTGCAATACCTTAGAAAGTGAGCAGACACCATAAACATCTACTCTACAGTATTTTTTTCTAGGACTGCCGTTCATTATGCAAAAAAACAGGCAACAAATTCAGGAAAAAAAACCAAAGAATTGCTCAGCTTGGATTTTAGCCTATTTTTTAAATAAATGTTAAATTGAATATTCATTTCAAGACATATTTGGCACTTGGTGGTACAGCATAAAGAGAACATTTGATGACACAACGTGTTTGTGCTTAGACCATGAAACTTGCTTGTAACCCAAGAAGTGAGCAATTTTTTGTGTAGTTATAGATGCTCATTCTGCCTTCAGGAGAGGGGCCCTTAGAGTTCAGATATGTATGGAAGCAATGTTACTCTTAGGCCTCATGCCTAAGATAAAATATCGAGATACATCCTGGCATTTTCACAATATTTGCGTTTTTGTTTAAAATATTCAGCTGTCGATTATGAAGACAAGTAAAGAAGTCAATATAGCAAGTCATAAAATCACAGAATGATTTGAATTGGAAGGCACCTTAAAGATCATCTCATTCCAACCTCCCTGCCATGGGCAGGGACACCTTCCACAAGGCCAGGTTGGTCAAAGCCCCCATCTGTCCTGGCCCTGAAGTCTTTCAGGGGTGGGCTATCTACGACTCCTCTGAGTAAGCTGTTCCAGTGTCTTACCACCCTCACAACAAAGAATTTCTTCCTAATATCTAATATAAACGTATTCTCAGTTAAAAGTCATTTCACCTTGTCCTATCACTACATGCCCCTGAAAAAAGTCCCTCTCCAACCTTCTTGTGGGGCCCTTCTCTAGGTACTGTGAAACTGCAAGTATGAATCCCCAGAGCCTTATTTTCTCCAGGCAGAAGAGTCCCAGCTCTCAGCCTGGCTTCGCAGGAGAGGTACTCCAGCCCTCTGAGCATCTTTGTGGTCCTTCTCTGGACTTGCTCCAGAAAGTCCATGTTCATCTTATGTCGAGGGCCCAAAGCTGCATGCAGCGCTCCAGGTGGGGTCTCGCAGGAGCACATTTGAAGGGCAGAATCACCTCCCTTGACCTGCTGGCCACATTTTACTTGATGTAGCCCAGGATATGGTTGGCTTTCTGGGCTTCAAGCATACAAGCAATCACAAAGATCCGGTTACAAATATCTGCAAAGTAACCTGGTCTATATCACAAGTTGAGCCATATTATTAGATACAAATGTCAGTAATTTTTCTTCACCAATGTAAAACTTCAAGAGAATAAGGAGAGTCATAGTTTTAAAAATGACACTTTTTTTAAGAACTACAGTTTATACAGTCATTATATTAAATCATACTTTCACCAGCCAGCTGAATGATGATCCTAGCCTTAAACAGCTATTTTGTGCTAATACAAGTTCATAGTATTAATCCTTTAGTCACCAAGTAAGGGAAAATGGTATAGTGAGATTAGTCTCAGTACAATTACTTGGCTTTAAAAAACCCAGATCAGTATTTGAAAAGTGAGTGGGTTTCCTCAGCATATGAATTAGTCACCCCATATTGTTACCTAAAAACCCCAAGTATATTAGTTTACCGTATGACCAACGTGGAAAAAAAATCTGCATTTGTGAAGAGTAGTTTTCATGGCCTTCCTACAAGCTATCTTTCAATCAAATTCTCTCAATTAAAAAAAATATAGTAAACTAAGGTGTTCATGTGCAAATTTATCTCTATTGCTTTTGCACCCCACTCTTGCAATTTTATTTTAGTAAATATGTGCAAAGCTTTGGGACACACTAGCCTTAAACATGTGGTAAGGCTGGTCTCCATCCTGTGACAGTTTTGGATTGCTGAATTAATTGCAATTCAAGTCATGAGTAAGAGATTTTTATGACCATATAGATGACCATAAAGTACCAAGGGGAGCAGAAGGGGTGCCAAGTTAGTCTATTCAACATTGAGTCCTTGCTCTGATTTTGCATTTCCATTTCCCTGTTAGACTATTAATCCCCCAAACCATAACCAGTTCACTATTCTGTTCTCTTTGTAGAAATCTGTCATACAAATGCTTGAGTAGCAGAGCACTACACAAATCAGAAAACTGTTTGTAAGTAAGGAAGTAAAGTTTCCGGGAAAAGAGAAAGGGACAGTATATTTTGATTAATTTATCAGATTTTACTGTACAGTGTACAGCAGTTCTGTGGCCCCTGCAATGCCCTTTCAATTTTTTTAAGGAAGGAGTAGAGGCATTCAGTTCAGAAGTTTTGGAAATCTTGAAGACAAACAGAAATTATTTTTTTCCTCACTTTTCTTTGTGTCTAAAAGAGAATTCCTAGTGAGGGCCACCATAAAGCCCTTTTCCATAGAAAACTTTCCAATACTGAGAGTCCCCAAGCTTGAATGAGGTCTATATTTTTCTGATAGATAGAACTGGTTTATCTCACACAGGAAAGTTATTAATTCCCCTTTCTAGATAACCACATCATAATCTTTATCCATCTCTGTAGTTTCCCCTTCATTCTTCTTGCTATTCTGCCAGACTTACTGCCAAACTGGAATGACAGTGACCTCAGAACTGATTCTTCTGGCTACCAAGCACTAGTCTTTGCAGAAGAGAAATCCTGAAGAAGATCAATATTGAAATGATCCAGACACTGTTAGCTATCAGATCTATGTAAGAGTAATTTCACAATCTTTTAATGTAATTCTTACTTCTGACACCTGGCAGATGGCAGTTTAATAGTTCAGTTATTATTCACATACATAAAGATTTTGACTTTTATTGAGTAGATCATCATAATATTTTCTTTCAAATAAAATGAAGATCTTCTCCCAAAAAAGCACTGGGACCTATACTGACCTTCAAAGTCAGTAGAACTGCTAGTGATTTTTGTTAAAGCTTCATGTAGTACTGATGTACATTGCTGAACATGCAAGTACTGCTACATGGAGTACTAATGTGCCAGCTATTAAAGGTTTGATTTCCATATCACCAGTGTTTTAGATGAGAAACCTGGTCCTACACATTGCATTCAGAACAAGTGTTATTAGATACAAGAACTACTTGCTGTGCATGAGTATGTTTACCTCTGGAGGCATATACATGTTTAAATAGATTAGCATTTGAACCTTTGCAAACTTTTGCAAAATAAAGCCGCTAACATCACTCTATTGTATTCATTCCTTTGACTGTAGCACTTTGGGGGTATTTAAATAATGAGTAGAATAAAGCAGTATTTTACACACACTTCAAAGCCGGGAAAGGACTTATTGGAGCTGTTTCTAGTTAATGATCTATCTAAAAGCCTTAAACTAGTAAATGTTACACTGCAAGAAAAAGCTGGTCTTTCAATGCAGTTACAAGTAAAAAGGTTTTTTTAGTCTTAAGCATATAGACTAAAAATTTTTTTCAGGACTGGGTTAAAAAATTTTTTAAAATTTGATTTTTTGGACTTGTTTCATTACCCTATACAAGGTATCTTCCATAATTAGTGACAGATATCTTTTTAACTCCAATTGTAAGTTGTGAATTCTGGAAATAATAGTTACCATGGTACTCAAGTTCTTTTAGCAGCTTAATTCTCTCCCATATTTGGGACTTCTGTGTCTTTTAATATGATCACATACTCAAAAATACTGATGAGTTATAGCAACAGGAGAATGTTTGCTATAACCTAACCTTCTTTTCTACCGAAGTCACAGTCACTGTGATCTTATAGCAGAGAGATGTGTTACATTAAAATACAGATTAATCACTTTTTACCTCTCCTTATGACATAGACTGTACAGTAGAAAGACAAAAAGCAAAGTTCTCCAGACTTTTTTTTTCCCAAATACATCACCATTTGATGCTGTAGATTTTCAACAGACTGATTGAAGTTGGTATATGAATGCAGTTGGTCTGAATGGAAATACCTGCATGTCCCCTTGGACCACACACGTCTTGGTGCCTGCAAGTGCCTCTGTGTGTCTGTGTGTGTGTAATAGAGTGCATGAAGACCATAAGAGAACAAGTGTGAATTCATAAAACCAGCTTGCTTAAAGATTTCATGAACAAGTATCACATTTCCTGTCCAAAAGATTTCATGCTCTGTTATCTTGTACTACTTTTCCTGCAACATGTATGCATAGATATTGGAGATTGTTTCAAAATAGAACTTGTGATCCAAAAGTACCTGTAGCCAGTTGATGACCTGGGCTGGAAGAAAAAAGATAGAGGAGACAGAATCTGTGCCACAGTCCTCCACTATAAAGTCTACAAAAATGGTCATCTTTATTTTTGCTAAAACCTTGCTCAGCCAAAGAATTTTAGTGTTTAAAATGAGCAGTCCATGTGAGTGTAAGGATCTGGTTCAATGTACATAAAATGAAGCTGGAACAAGATCTTCTGGCAGAGGGTGGAACAAAGGGAGTGATTCATTTTTTTACAGGTATGGAGCTATAAATGTACCGTGTGAGAGTTTTCTTCCAGAGAGAGGTGGAATACAAAAAGCAGGATACAAAATTAATTTGTTAGGTTATTCTTTTTTAAAAAAATATCCCAGCACCGGTAGCATCTTAGGAGAAGTTATTTTAAACATTCAGATGTTAGAAACGATCATTTAGAGGGTTTGCACTGAGGCTGACTTCTTTCAGGTCTAATCTTGTATTAAATCTACTGAAATAAGAAGGGAGGGAGGTGGTGGGGGGTGTGTGACAAAATTCAGGGAGACAGTACTATTTTAGCTTAGTTTATTAAGAAAATAGTGAGCTTGGGGCCATGAGGGAGATGATAGGGAGATGAAAGAAAGAAAGATAAACCACATGAAAAACAAAGACAAGCCAAGAGAATTTTACATGAGGCAAGGAGAAGAATGGTATGCCAGGGAGGAGCTGTCATAAATACATAGTGCAGAGGAGTGAGGAAAGTGATGTTTTTCAGACTTCAAGGGGTCTTGTATGCCCCAGAATTCCCATCCTATAAAAAAGGGAAGTGAAATGGGTATTTGTTCTTTCAGGGATATTTGGTGTTTCTGAAATTGTTCATGACTAAAATGATTGTGTACACACTTCTCAATAGATACAAGTGAAAATCAGAGCAACTGATGGTTAACACTGCATTGCTGGTAGTGTAATTGCCCTACATGTCCAGAGCATGGCCAGTACACGACTGCATGGCAATTACAGAGACTGGGGGATTGATTCCTGCAATCTCCTGCCAAAATACAGAGGAGAGCTTGTGGTTAAGTCACGATTAAGACATGTCAGCAAGCACTGACATTGGTATCCATATAGCAGAAGTTATTTTTGAAAATCCATTAATCAGAGGTGATAAACCTGCTTTTAATTTTACTGAATGATTCTACTAAATACCAATAAAAATTTACAAATACAATTATGCCTTTATTTGACATCAAGCAAAAAAAAAAAAAACATTGATTTGCATAACTCCCCGACACCTTCTACAGTATTTTTTAATTAGCCACCTTCTCTTGTTACGAATAACATCTATTTATGACTCTGTAGCTGAGCAGTTTGGGGAACTAATGGTAGCATGCAAAGCAAATAGTTTAGTCTGACCTCTTCTGATCTCCATACAGAAAATTAGTATGTTGATCTGAGAACCTGCTGGAGCCCTCAAAAGGTAAAAAACCACCAAAGCCACAAAAACCTGAACTATTCATCATTAACATATTTTTTTCTATATACTTAAGTGAAATAAAGTCATTCAAATACGTTGTTTTTCTGCACACTGGTTGTGTTGTTGCAACAGACTCAGTATCCACAAATGTTAAGCTGTTTAAAGAATATGCATGAAAGAGGTTTCATGTGTAACTTCCAGAAATAATAATTTTAAAATCTAATTTAGACATATTATGGTAATAGATCAACAAATTTGACATGCTTCTAGAGTAAAGTTCAGGAGAATTTATCCTAGATTTATTTGAAAACTTGCCTCCTAAGTTCTTCGCTGTTGTATCAAGAACTACATACTTCATTTACTGTAAAAACTACAGTTTTTAAAGAAAAAAATCTAAACTGCTTACAGCAAGGAGAGGAGAGGACTACATTTTGCAGTAAAATAAACAAGCATCAAGTCTGCCACTACACAACACGCAATATAAAGGATGTCATTATGTTCAGCATTGAGATACTCTATTCATGAAGACTGCAAAACTTCTGCCATACTTTGTAATTCTGAAAGAATAATGCAAAAATCTCTGTACATCTGTTTTGGTACTAGATGAGGGTGACTTAATAATAAAGAACATTTTCGAATATTATGTAAATTTGGTTGGAATTGAAAGACAAGCAAAAATTTTAAGAAATTTAAGCCGTCTGTAACTAGGTGTTATGGGAGATTTCTGTGTTACTAATAGTACTAGAGAACTTGATACACACCAGAATGCATCTGAGCCCATGTTTGATGTGCAGGGAAAGATATTTCAAAAGTGACAAATCTCCAGACGTCTTATACAGACGTTCAGTGTGCAGAAGGTGTGTGGGGGTGAAGCACCAGCCACTCACAGGAGTTTAAAACTGGATTTAAGAGCTTTTTTAATAATTTCAAGACAGTTGCATTCTTCCTTCTTCTATGACAAATACATCTTTTTTTATTTTTATTTGTTAATTTAGAAGAGAATTAACTTTGGCATTAAAGCATGAGGAGGACAGTTTACTAACTTCAGTCCAAAGAGAAAAAAAACAGAAATAAGATAGACGCATAAAAGGAAAATAGGAGATGAGAGAGTTCTGTATATAGAATAATTACCCATGTAGACACTCACACAACTAATACATTGTGTTATTCCTTTGTGTTTACACAGACCAGTTCCTGCTACCTCACCCACTTATTTTTAATGTTTCTAACTGAGATTATCCTTCCTACAGCTGCAGAAAGAGGAAGGAATGAACGATCAAAAGAACTAAACTAAACAAAAATTGCATGCATATTGGCAGTTTTAGGCTCACAGCTGAAAACCAAGTGGTGAAAATAATCCAGCTCTGATGACTTTTGCTGTGTTTCTTCTGCTGAGCCTGCTTACTGGTGCAAAATGGAGCAGTGTAGCTGCTACAATTAACAGCTAACTCAGGTAAACGTGACATTTTCCCAAAGCTTTCCCAAAAGCCCTTTAGTGGTCAAATGCCGCAGTAAAGAGCACCCTATTGTGGCTTTTAGTCAGAGAAACTTACAGATTCTGTTTTCAGTAAGTTTAATAAAAGGGATGATTCCTGCAATCTCCTGCTGAAGCGAAGAGAAGGGCATTCCCCCCACCCCACCCCCCCACCAATTTGTATCTCTGGAAAGTAGGTCATTACATAGACGTATTTTATTGCTTAAAATCTCTGGGACTTGTTGTGAGGTGGCACAGAACAAGCTGTACACAGGAACAATTAAGGAGATTTCTGTGCCTCAGATCTCCTCTTTTCTCATCTTCGTGTGCCCACGAAGTTTCTCTGCTGCAGGACCTTCATTTCTACGTCAGGGCGTGGGTGAAGTTAAAGCCTCCAGCGAGATCACAGAGTCTGACTGACATCAGCAAGGGGCAATCGCTAGGGTGGTGAGAATGGGCCTCAAATGGAGACCTGTTTAAGCTTAAGTAGTAGTTAACACGGGAATTGTTTTGCACTGACTGAGCTACTCTAATTTAACACTCTTCTCATTTGGAAGCCTTCAGCACAGCTCCAGTAATTTTTTTTTTTCATTATTCATTTCTCAAATACTTTTTTATGCACACAGAACACAAGATCTCCATTTCATCTTTATATCCCCCAATCTTTTATATACTTAATGCTTTGCTCTTGTAAGATCTCTGCCCTCACTTGCAAGGAGTTAAACAGGAAAGTGAATGAAATAAATCTCTGAATGAAATAAATCTCATCTATTCTTGATTTAAAGTGGAAAGTTACATGTCATCAGTGCCCTCCATACCTATCATCCACGTTTAGGAGCTGCAGGACAGCAATCCTTCTTGAAAGGAACTAAGAGCTTGTACCCACCGAGTAACAAAAAGCCAAAACGCCATCTTAGTATGACTAAATATAACTATGACTTACAGTGACTGAGAACCTTAGTACCACTAAATTTATCTAAGAAACTCCCTTAGAATTCTCAGGAAAATACATTATGAGAATGCCAGTTTTCACAGTCCACATTTGACAAAAAAAATCCACTGTGTGTGCTTTGATACTTGCTGGTTGAGAGGAGCATTTCTCACAGAGATTTCAGAGTGTTGCCGGCCTTTTTTGGGTCACATCCTGTAGGGGACATTTACACCTGGATCAGCATTCATGTGAATGAATCTCTTTCAGGCTGGTGCTTTTCCAAACCAGTTGCTTTTAAGGATTATCTTTCCATATTAAAGACATTGAAAATTTAATGACCTTCTGGTAAACTGTTTTCCCCATGTTTGTGCATATGACTCCCCAAAAAGTGCATTTCAAAAAAAAAAAAACGACAGAAAAAGATGTGTCTGGGCAAACTGAGCAGCAGCTGTACTGAGTTTACTGAGATAATTCTCAATCACATACATAAAAAAAAAGGATATTGAAAAATATATGTTTGCTTGTCTCATGATATTAAAATTGATTTAGAATACAAAGAACTAAGATAATTGAAGTATCTGAGCAAATCCAAACCTGAAGAATCCATTCATCCAAACAGATGAGCTCTGAGTTAGTATGACCTCTCCTCCCCTGCCTTCCCCAGTTCCTTTTAATTAGTAAGATCTTTATCATAGCAACTACATACAATCATGTTTTCTTGACCTCCAGCACAGACTAATCTCAGGCACACAGTAAGGCCTATATTAAAACTCTTGAAAGACTAAAAAGAAAATTATGCATCTGGTCGCTTAACCTTGAATGCAAGTTAAGTGTGACTATTTTAACAATTACTGTAGGAGCAACAGAACGAAGCAAAGAGTTTAAAAGATTTTTATAGTAACATGGTAGAACTTGCAGTTGTAGGTGAAGACAATCATATGCAACAGCTCTTAAAAGAGCATTAGAAATGCATGAGAATTAAATGGCAGTGAAGATAACAGCCTGGTACATTATGACATACTGAGCTGTGATTTCCTTTCACTCAGAACACAGAGAAGAAAGGAAGGATACAGTTTACTGGCCAATTAACAGTGATACACAACATAGAAAAGGGGAGTCATGGCTAGTGACTTTGGGCTAAAAGGCAAAATTATTATTTCAGTATACTAACTACTTCAGTGAACGGCAGAAGCGTTACTTGTATGGCTGCCACTGTTGCACCACGGCCGGAGAGAAATTACGACACGAAGTCCAAGTCCAGGAGCAACAATGGCTAATTTAATTAATTATAAATTGGTTTATACAACTTAGGTCATCAGCATGGCATAAGGTCATCAGTCACTGATTGTCCACCTCCTAGAATGATTGGTGGAGGCTATAAAATATTCATTTGAAAATATTTTCTTTAGTATACCATAACAACACTGCCGAACAACAGCAGGTGCAAGATAAAGAGTTAGTTTACAAGAACCCGTAGCGGTGTTTTTCATAGCTTTCATGAGAAACACAGAGCTCTCACAGAATGCTGCAGAAAGCTGGAAAATTTCTCTGCTAAAGCTTTTCAGCATCTATATATGGCCATTCAAGTAGGAGAGTAGAAGGATGCGATATGCCAGTATCTTTACATGGCAGAAGTCCACCGCATTTTTTTGAACAGAATTTTAGTGATTCTATATCTTTTAAAGTGACTGCAGCAGCAGAAACCAGAATTCATTGTGGTTGAAAATCAAGAAAACAGGTCCCAATTTTTCTCCTTGGGGCACATTCTTAGGCTGAATCTCAGCATGAGATTCTTTGCCATGGTTCATGAAGCTGGTTTGTCATGAGTGCCTGTGTTTTCAGCTGCAGACCATGGTATATATACAGCAATTTGCTTCATCTTTAACCTCTTAATGTGAGCTAAGCCCACAGAGAGGCTGGGACACATCCTGCTGTACCTGTAAGCACAGACTGGCTGGAGGCTAACACGACTCAGATGCCTGACAGCAGTTATGGAGGCACAAACGGCAGGATCAGCTCTCTGACTTGAAGCACTGGAGAGCCATGATATATGGTGTATGTAGACAAGTATTTCCAGCTTCAGTGCTCTGTTCTAGTGTCAGCAGGACAGGTTTTTCTAGAGGGCCGCACCAACAGCTGTGGGTTTGGTTAAGCCATTTACGTCATAGCACTGATTTTCTTTGTCTCTGTGATCCCTAAAGTATGACAGTAAATGGAAACTTCTGTCAGCCACAGATCTGCTTTCATAGGCATGATGTGCTCCCTTTTTTTGTGCCAGAGGATACTCTTGCCCCATCTCCTCACCTCTTCTGTAAAAAGTAGAGGGAACTCTGGTAATTCAATATTTTGATGAGCAGGTTAAACTCTGTGTGGGAGGTTACAAGAAATACTGGATCTAAGAAGTGCTAGAGCATATGTTTCTTCCTAGGATCACAAGGTTTCTTCCTAAGTAAGGAGGACCCACAAAGTTTTTCCTAAGCAAAGGTGAGTGGAAAATAAACAATGAGTCAAATCATTAAAAAATAAATAGGACTGTTGCTAGCAAACAGAATAATGATGCAGGAAATATATATCAGTGGAAATGTAAATATGTCTCCCCATTACTTCCAATCAGTGGCAAATAGTCAGCACTCAGAAGAAAGAAATAGAAGCAGAAAAGGAGTTACGTTAATGATATACCATCCTAACAAGTCCAGGAGCAGAAAGCCTGCACAACCTAAGTATGACAGAAGTAAACAACATGACATACTTGACAAAAGAGTCATTAGCTACTAAACACCTTTTAGAACTTGGCCTGCAGGATCCTGTGACTATAATGAACTCATTCCATATATATCTTTTTTTTAGTCAGAGATTCCTGAGAGTACCCAGACTTTTTTTTACGGAAAGATATCTGACAACTATTTCATCAACTGTTTGCTGTTCCCCACTTCATATTCTTGCACAAGGACAGGGCTCTAAAGAGCAAAGAAGGGAGTGGGGAGGAGGGCAGGCAGAGGCCCCACGGCCTTTTACCTTCTCATTTCCAATTCTTAGTGTATAAAATTGCAGCAAGGCAGAACCAAGCTGCCCTTACTTATACGTGCCTTAAGGCTTTTGCTCTCCCAGGGAGAAAATTATAAAGTCAGGTCTATTATCTGGAAGTGTGTTGTGACTTTTCTGCTCAGCCCTGTTACCTCCACCAAGGTGATGCTCTGCTACTCCAGTGCTCTTAGCTGGTGGGCCACAGAATCACAAAATAGTTTGGGTTGGAAGGGACCTTTAAAAGCCATCTAGTCCAAGGCCCCTGCAATTAGCAGGAACATCCTCAAGTAGATCAGGTTGTTCAGAGCCTCGTTGGACTTGATCTTGAGAGTTTCCAGGGTTACAGCACTTACCACCTCTCTAGGCAACATGTGCCAATGTATCATCACCCTCATTGAAAAAACTTCTTCCTTATAACTGCTCCAGTTTACCCTCTTTTAGTTGAAAACCTTTTCCCCCATTGCAAGAGGCGCTGCTAAAACATTTGTTCCCATCTTTCTTAAAGTCCTCCTAAAAATACTGGAAGGCCACAATAAGGTCTCTCCAGCACTCTCTTTTCTGCAGGCTGAACAATTCCAATTCCCTCAGCTTTTCCTCATAGGAGAGGTGCTCCATCCTTCCAATCATCTTTGCGGCCCTCTTCTGGACCTGCCCTAACAGGATGAGGCAGCTCTCACTCAGGATGGGGAATGAGTACTTCCAAGCTGAAAACTTCTCCCAATAATAGCATGCAGCTCAGTTAGGAAAGTGTACTTTTGACTTTGTTTCTATCTCTGCCTCAATGCTGTCAATTAGTATTCCTAGCCTCCAACAACCATCATCTAGAAAATAATGTATTTTTTTAGTATATTTAACAGTCTTAAAGATGACATACAGTGATTTAACAGTTCTTGGGTGATTTCAAAACAATCTGTAGCCAAGTAATATTAAATTGGTACTGATTATCATAATAGCTATTGAAACACGCCTCTGTATAAACCCTTATCTACATCAAGTTCTGTAGATGTATATACCTGTCGATGAATCCACTGATGCTCTGACCTCCCTCCCACCCCAGCAGGATTGCTGTTTCCATGATACTCACGTCCTCTCCACCCCTAGGAATCTCTCAGCAAGCCGTGTTAATTTACTAAACCCTGATCCAACAACCCATGTAAAACACCTCAGGCTTTGGGGTGGGGGCTGAAAACCCCCTATTGTTCAGGTGGGAGAAGGGAGAAAGGTGGGAGAGACCTTTCCCCTTAACATCTGCTTCTACCATTTCAAATCCCAAAATCGAGACAAACGTTTCCACCTTTTTTTTTTCCCCTCCATTTCTGATGTGAAAGAATCACCTACTGTTTCCTTCTGCTACTAAGATGTCAGAAAGAGGAAAATTTGACTACTGGAGCATGTTGCAAAGTTGTTGGTCCCACCTGGGCTCTCCAAAATCAGCAGTAACATTGCTCTGTTAACCACCATTGACAAACTTACTGCTGTTTGTTGGAAGACAAAAAGGAGAAAAGGGGAGAAAAAAACCCCCACTCAAATGCAAAGGTTGCAGGCAAGCTTAACAGATAGAATGAAAGATAAATACTTTTGAAAGACACATTTGTTTTAAAGCTGAAAGAAACATAAATGCTCAATGACGTTTTCTTTGTTATTCAGCAGCAGGAGAGCAGAAAACCTGAAATATATATTGCATGCCCAGTATCAATTTATAAGAAAACTCTTCATCCCCAAATGTTCAGTTTTAAAAACACCTGAATTTTGGAAAAAAAGCAACCCAAAACTCAGCCGTACTAGAAAAGCTGCAAGTACTTTTTTTGGCATTATCCAACATAAATGGGGCTTATATGCAACTATACCCAGACTTCCTTTGGTAACACAACTTGGAAGACAATCTGCCTGCAAGGCCATTCTTCAGCAGGCAGACTGAGCACTTTTGACTAAAATTTCAAAAACCTTATCCAAATTTCACAGCCAATTATACGAAGATCTGAACTCTCTCCCTCTTTCACTTAAAGGATAGAGTTAAATAAGCCCTCTTGCAGATTTTTGCAATTGCAGTCATTGTACAACTTATAAGCAAAAATCCCAGTCCATAAAAGACAAATTTCTCTCAACAGCATTTCACTGTATTTTATTGTGGTTTACTTACCTACAAGTAATTAAGTGCTTACAGTTTAAATGACAGAACATGTTGCCACAGAAAACGGGAAATTTAATATGTCCACGTTTATTATTATTATGATGTAGAGTTATGACACCACAGCTGAAACTTTCCGCTGTGAATAGTTAGCTCTAATTAAAGCATAAAGTAGTGGATAATGTGTTCCCTCTCCATATGCTTATTTTTCATCTTCTGTTTTGATTACTAGATTTTAGCCCATTCCAAGGAGATTCAAGTGTTATTCCAGCATCTGCCTACTTTGTAGACAAACAGCTATGCTCACATCATTATGCATTAATATCACATTGCAGTTTGATGTACTTAACAGAATCCTTAACATTAATAAAGACAATTATCATTTCCCAAAATTTACGAACTTAAAAAATTACGATTTTTAGATCTTCATTTTACCTGAAGCTTAGCTTTTTAAAAGTTACTCTGCTACATCTGGGATTTGTCTAACAGGTTAATGAGTCACAACAGACTTAATGCTCCAAAACCCATTTTAGTGTCTAATTCAGAATGTGTGCCAGACCCTCTGTGACAAGGATTTTGTGAAGCTAATAGCAGTATTGTGTCTGACAGGTTTTTTAATTTTTTTACAAGTAAGATGAAGATGCCTCATGGCACATGTATTTGAAAGAGCTAACTTTGCTTCACTGAGCTTGTTCTGCTTGGAGGCAAAGTCCATTCCCTGATTCTAAAACAGTTTGTACCAGGATATTAAAGAGAACATTAAAATAAAAATGTGCACCTCTATGGAGAGGCAGGGAACTGTGGAATTGTGGATAAAGCATCATCCAGGAGAGCACAGGGATCTCTACAATAAAACACTCAAATTCCTATTTGAGTAGGAATTTGAGTAGTAAACCCACCCGTGGACGTCCTAGATTCTATAAAGCCAGGCCTACACAGTCTGAAAGAAGGTGCAGGACTTGCCCCCTGCTCTAACCAGTTTCCTGATCATCGAGCAGGGCTCTCCCAGGGGTTGTGCAAGACATTTTGGCCTGGGCAGAGTAAATACTCCAAACATGACTGGTGGTGTTGATCTCTAGTGATCACACACCTTAGAAAATTTCGTTCAAAAATGGTGTATTTTGGGAAGGCTCTAATCATGCAAGTCTGTGCGAGAACTACTATGAGGAACAGCTAAATGAGACCTGCCACATCCTTGGGCATCTGGAACACAACTCTTAACCTGCTTTGGCATGAAAGTGGACTTGGGGAGATTCAGATCTGAACAGACCAGGGAACAATTTGGCAATGTAGCCGGAACAGTCAGGCGAGCAGCTTCAGACACCTTTAGATCTATTTATCCACTCCTTGGTGGAGTAGTCCTCAGTTATAATTTTGTCCCTACTCCAAAGTGACAAAAAATAAAAATCTAGTCTTTTCTAAGGCTCTTTAGTTTCAAATTGAAAGTATTGTATTTAAGAGCACAATATTGAAATGAAAAGTAAAATTTCAAAAAATTAAAAAATAGGAACAGTTTACAGTATGTAAGTTAGTGTGACTGAGTTCTGTGTCAGCCTTTCCAGTACAGGAAAAAATGGCGAAGGCATTTTATCCCAGAACTGCAAAAACTCTTTTCAAAATTGTCATCCATGTAGTCTTGTGTAGGACTGAAGCCATCTCAAACTGGAATGCAGCTAAACTATTGTTATCAACATGCTTATTATAACAGGCCTAAGTCTTTTCCAGGTTGCTCGTGTGATTATTTTGAATAATTGAAATTTCAGATCAGCAAAAGTATCCCAAAACCAAAGGTTCGGAGTTGTACAAAACATCGGTAATACTTCAAATACGAGATTTTTTATACCCTTTATTAGAGATAGGGTATAAACTGGAAAGCTGCACAAAATAAGAACCATATGAGGACAAAGAGATTTACACCCGTTAGGATATTTAAGAAGCTGCCAACAGTTTAAATCAAATTCTCAGAGAAGAACGATTTCCTTTACATGCTATATAAATGCCAACCCATAATCTGCTTACAACTGTTTGTGATTAAACAGCTGGGCTATAAGATGCTCCTCAAGACTTCAGCAAATGTTTTTCAATAGTAGGGAACTGTGACAATTCTGCGTTTGGATACTTGGGTGCAATACGCAGGATGATGTCTTAAACTATGACGTGGAAATGATCACTAAGCTTAAATGACTCTACTAGGGAATTTACTGTTCTTACACTATTTTGTACAGTAACCAGCAGGAGTGGAAGAAGAACAGGGATAAAGAAAATGGCAAGGGATTTTACAGCCAGATAGAAGGGTGTAGGCATTTGCAGTAGAGAGAATGAACTTGGCTTTCCAAACCAAATCACAATTAGCAAAGTGTTTGTCTGGGTCTTGCAGGTCCCAGTATCAGTCTCTATTTTCTCTCTTCTTCACTGTCTTGCCCACACCTACTCGAGTGCTGGTCATAAGCTATTTTTCTTATTCACAATTTTTACCATATTTTAATTCTTCTTCCCCTCCAACAGCTCAGATATAAAATGTAAACATCCTAAGACCAACTTTAAGTTCAATTCTTTATTTCATCTCTCTTTGTTTTCTATCTACTCTGTCTCATTTACCCATTTCTCAGCCTTTTTCACATGTATTTCTACATAGTTTTGGATGTGGTACATTAAACATGGGAAGTCTTTCTTGTAAATATCCACAAAGCTCTCTACCGTTAATAGTGGTTTAAAAGATACCTACTAAGAAAATTGAAGTGATATCAAAGAGTGAGTAGAAGCAGCTCGTATTTTTATTTTGAAGTGAATTGCCTAAATATTAGCTACCAAATCCAGTGTTCCCAAAGCACAGCATATGTGTTGTTCTTACTATCTAACTTTAGAAATCCAGAGTTATTGCCTACTTTACAAGCCTATATTCACGCACTTATTGATCATCTTTATATTCCTTTATCCTTTGAAGGAGAAAAATGCCCACATAAACACACAAAATTTTAAGAGAAAGAAGAATCAGAAGTACGTTGTTTATTCATGTTCAAGAAGTGGAAGAAGCATGTTTTTAAAGTGAGTAGCATTTCGAATTTATTTTGCTTAAAAACATAAATGTTATGTTTTGAACAAACTATTTAAAGAAGTCATTAATGCTTTTGTCCAGAAATTGAATGCAATAAACTGGAAAATTTTAACATTTTAAAACATGCAAATGATTCTTCCCAAATATACAGATGCCAGCCAATATAGCAACTCTGATTACATGGGTTATATCTCTAGTAATTATTTATTTCAGGGTATTGTAGGCATGGTTTTGTTAAGAAGAAACCAAATTTAATAAAATAGAGTGTCAAAAATCTGAATGTTGGAATCAGAACTGATAGCAATGTGGATCCTTTACACTGAGATAAAAGAAAAGTATACTTTTCTTTTGTTGCTGAACACCAGCAAAATTGAAGAGAAGAGCAACAAAGATCTCATTTGACATGAAAATATTCACAAATACGTATATTTCAAGTTTTAATTTATTCCTTCTTCTACCATGAGTACAAAATATCACGAGAACCCTGCTGCAATAAAATGGACAGCATCATTTTGGGTACATGGAAGCTTGTGATTTCTGGTGTAAAAAGAGCATACTGCTGATCTGTGTGAGCAGAATGCTTTCCAGAGTTTTTTGGCCTTTGGCTTTTTAGTAGTGCTTTGACATCTTTCTCAGGACACCAGTTTCTGAGCATAGCAATACTTGGTTTCAGGTGATGTGATACTGCCAGAGTAACAAAATTGTACTGTACTGTCCATTTCCAGCACAGTGCTTTGAAAGGCTTAAATAAATGAAGTCAGGATCCAGAACATAAAAGAAAACAAATATTTGCAAGAAGGGAGGTGTATGTGGTCATACAGATGATAGGAAGGATTGTTTTATTGCTCCTTCTTTGAAAGACCATGCCGCAGGATACAATAACTGCAATGTCCAAACAAGGCCTGTGTCCTATACCCAGGCTATTTCAGAATGTGATGAAAAATATGTCAAAGCACATAATCTCGTGCCATGCCCTAGATTTTATTTAGTCATTTATTAGTAGCAATTTCCACAAAATAATTGCAGTGATTATCCTTACATTTGCATATCCAACTGTAAGTACATTGATTTTCTCTTTACTGGCAACATTCTGCTTGTGAATGCTAAAAAAAGTAAAAAGGGAGGATCTGTTTTGCTTTTTTACATGACTAGGTATAGCAGCAACTGTTCCAAACTTCTTTCCTCTAGACTAAAAATCTTCTATTCAAGATAAAAAAATCCATCCTTTCCCTGAAAGACATTCATTCATTTGTTCCTTTAAAGCAGAAAGAAAACCAGCAAAAACACTAAATGAAGATACATCTAGACATTCAAAATGTGCACCTTTTTTTGATATTGCCTAAAAGAACTATTCTCCTCAAACTGCAACATTCCTTGTTCTGGTTGCTGCTCGACATCTGATTTACACCTCAACTGTCTCAGATAAGGATTTTGCACTTCTATCCCTTATAGGTTATAAATAATTTCTAGTTTATTTTCCAAGAGGAGAAGCAGAAATTTTATTCACACACATGCAGAACTGCCCACACATAAAGCACCCAGGTAGTAACAATAAAAAAACTGTCTCCCCTCAAACACATCTGCCAGTTAAATGAGCGGCCACTTCATGAAAGCCCTTTAGCATTACTCAGAGCTTTCTGAAGGCTAGTGAGAGGATGTCCTTCATTAAAGTTCCCAATTCCCCAAAGTTCTCTCCATTACTGAGATACAGGAGAGTCTTTTTGGGGTGTGTCCTCATAATCGGGTTAGGAACTGAGCTTTAATAAGACAATAGTTGTGATATTTTTCAAGTATATGCATTTTTCACACCAAAGGATTGGTCAGAGCAGTGAGGAATTGCATGTCAGAAAAGCTCCTTCTTTTTAGGTTTACCTCGATGAAGTAGCACTGAACCTTCCTGCCTCTGACTTCCTCGGCATCCTCCACGGCATCCACTGTACTGATGTCTGCCAGACCTTTCCTTCCTTTAGTACTGTTACACCCATCACACACGCCTGCTGTTTCCTCAGACCTTTTCAGGGACTTCAGAGCCTTTGTCTCTCTCGAGCTCAGGGAATCTTTCAAGCGGGTACCACCAGAGGGCAAAGCCGGATCAGTAACATCCTAGCTCATCCCGGCTCCCTCCTGCAGCCCGGAGTGTGATGGGGCTTCAGGACCAGTCGGTCAGCAACGTCTGCGCTCACAGCTCACGCACGTCATGTCACGACTGCAACTAATTGCAACCACCAGCCAAAACCCCCTGTCTGCAGGAAGATCTCAGCATCTCGGGGATATGAAATTAAAGGCCTGGCAGCATAATTAGACAACAGTTTCATTACCTTGTGATAACCTTTTTCAGTATTTGTGGGAACCCCCAAAATTTTGCTATAGAACAACATAAGAAAAACTAAAGGAATAGTTCACATTTTAGATTCTTCAACCCTCAATTTTGAACTCATTGAAAGGTACTCTGGTCCAGAAATTTATTTAGAGAGAACACAGCTTTGCAACTTCGTCTCTGGAAGCATTGGCTGTGTCTTGGAGTGGCCCTCAAGCCTGGATGCAGTCTTCCTTTCAGCAAGGCACTGTCTCCATGTTCATAGAGCACGTTTGAAACCACAGTAGAGTAGCCAGCTATCACAAGACAACCCACCCTATTTAAAATGATAGTCAGGTGGTGTCTTTTACTTGAAGCTGATCAGAAAAACCTAGCAAACATGCATTTCTTCCACAGAAAATATTCAGTCCCCAAAATGTATTTCAAAACATTCATGCACCTGACCTTTTAAGAGAAGGTCTCACTTAAGGAAAACCAAAATCCACCTGCATCTCACTATACTTGAGACAAAACACCTGTCCAGGTGCTCCACATAAAGGCTGCTTCCCTTCTCTCTTTTCGATCAGTGTCTTCCGAATCTTTTACATTCTCTCCTAAGACTCTGTCCTATTCATCCTGAGCAAAATTAGTGAACAGACAAAAGCAATTAATGATCAGCACAATTAGTGTAACTGCTGGAGTAATTCTGTGAGAACAGTGTTTCTCAGGCAGCAATGCCATCAGTAACCAGCCATTCATAGAAAAGTGAGGAGAGGGTGTTGCATGCCATGAAAACTTCACACTCGCTTCTCAAGAGAACCAGCAACTCTCACATCACATTCACATACCCATCACCACAGCTGCTTCTCAGTCATAACAAACTTCTGCTGACCCAGACACTGGCATATCACCCCTTCAGCTGAGAGAGTGAGTCAGCTTGTGGGTAGAGCATTTATTTTCTACTGAGATATGATCTGGTATGCACTGAAGATCCATGAAACATACCTCAGCAGCAATGAGCACTCCAAAGGCAGAAAGGAAATCCTTCATCCAGCAGAGCAGGGTGCCGGAAAGCAGAGCAGATTGGTACCCAGATGTGTGGAAAATGCTAGTGTTAACAATGAAATAAGCTGCTATGCCCACAGTCCAGAAAATTATCCACCTGGCACTGGTCAGGGAGGCACCCATCCATTTAAAATCTGGGGTGGAAAGTGTTGTGATGTCTAATTCACACATGCTTTTGGGCCTGGCTGCACTAAAAACCTGTTCCCTGAGGTACCTTGCTGGGTGATTTTCTGAAGAAGGGCCTCCTGTGAGCTGGTGAGTCTTGGTCAGGGATGGAGATGGAGGTCACCAATAGAAACAGACTCCAAGAGGCCAAAGCAGTAGAAATCTACTTTAAAGATGCACGATGCTGAAAAGCCTATCCTTTTCTGTTCTGTGCTAGTCACAGGAAGGCTTTACCAGAGCCACATTGGGCAGCTTGATCGTCCCTGGCCAACTTTGACAGCTCAACTACTTGGAGAAGAGATGTCATGCAACAGGAGGAGTTTTAAAATCATGTTCTCAGCCAATATTGCTGCAGCCATCAGGAGGGCTTTTTCCAAGATGCTCCCTTTAAACAACAATAACAGTTTTCAATATGTTTTAGGGTGTATGCATGAAGACAGGGTCACTACTGTTCATGCTAATGTTGTACAGTACTACTGAACATCAAAAATACATCAGTACAAGTGGGCACTACACCTGCTCTTCTTGCAAGAAAGATATTTAAGCTGGGAAGAATGCCATTGCACAGCTGAACTATCATTTTCAATGTCTAGAAACAAAACCTGCACACAATTAATCCTTTAATCTCTATTATAAATTATATCTTCCAAATTACATTCCTAGCCATTTTAAAATATATTGATGTCTTTCTGAAAGTAGTCTTGTCCTTCAGAAGAATTCCTGCTATGAGACAACACTGGTTTTTAATTTTCTTCTTTTTTAGTATCATTTTGTTCTCAAGTGAACTTATGTTTATTGTTTTAGCAACAGTGTACTCCATGTATGTATTTCCTTCACCATTTGTGACAAAACAGTCACTGGACTGCTGCAGAGAACACTGAGATCAGCAGGAATAGGGCATTAAAAATCAAGATACCTTAAGTTCGTACAATTTTTTGCATTAAAAGAGGAAATATAAAAATATACAAAAAGCGTATCACATCTCCACAAGACAACTTCATGAAAAGCCCGTGGTGTTCAAAGGGTATTTGTACATTTATAATTGTATGAAGAGAGGGGGATTAGAAAAATAGTTTTTTCTATCACTGAGTTATAAAAAATAAGATCTCTAAAATAATTTTTATGTCTCATTTTAACATATTATAGAACTATGTTCGGGATGCAGGAACTACAAACCAAAAATGCCAATCCTAACTTCTCCCCGAGCCCTCTTCCCCATACATGTTTACTTAGCATAGCTAACAACATAAGCAGTATGTATTTTTAAGAGTCCTTCAGAAGCCTTGAGATCTTACACTATTCACTTGCTGGGGGTATACTCCTGGATGTCTTCATCTCCTTTGCCATGATTTAAAATATGACAGCCTCTTCATCTCTGCCTCTGAAGCTGCACACAAGCAAGACAGACCTGATACTTTCTCCTTTTGGGTCTCAAAATATTTGGGCTCTTAAACCTGAATAGTAGTGGAAAAGACCCAGAGAATCCATTTCACATTTCATCTGTCCGTTCTCCCAGTAATGAGAATATTATAATTTCCAGCCATCTATAGACAGGTCGTCATGCTGTCAATAAATCCACTTGAATGTTTACAGCAAGCCACAAACCTAAAATGCAGGTCCCCACTCTCCTGTGCCAGGGGGCTGTGAACAGCTCTGATAGCTGTTCCATATAATGCTTTTTTTTTGACTTGCTCAGACCCTACTCTGTCCAAAGAAGCTCCTTCTGCCCCCACCCATAACACTGCTGTCAGACACCATCTCTCAGCACTTACCTCACTTAGAATGTCTCTAATCCAAAGTCATAGCATGGAAAGTAGAGGAATCAAGACATTTCACTTCACAGTTAATCTTTTAGGAAGTAGTAAGATCACTTACCATAGTTGGAACACCTTTCCAAATTAGCCTTCTTTGGGAAAATTTCTTTATTTGGATAGTTTTAGTCACAGAAGGATATGTTCTGTGTAAAATATATTTCACAGAGAAAAAAAATTCTATGTTCTTATCACCTAAATAACATAAAAAATTTTATTGCACCTAAAAATCCCTTGTCTCTTCAGTCTAAGAAACCATGAGGTCCAAAGCAACAGCAAAGCAAAACCCCCGATGAAAATATCTCACTCATCCAAAACCAATCCCGGTTGGTCAAAGTTCTCAACAGAGTTAAGTATCAGCCCTTGAAATGCATTTGCATATTGGTACCAGAACAGGCTGCAGGAACCAGCTGTCATTTAACCAACTGGATGCTTCCTACCCCATACAGCAAATGCTGCTGAAAAAGTAGACAAATTCTATCGGTAACAAAGATCAAAACAGTGGCACTCTGTGTATACACTCTGTGTTCAAGAATTAAACATCAAACAATCAAAACAGAGAAGTCAAGACACTAGTACTCTTTCATAACTTAAAAATGTAACTTTTGTTTATTTTGTCCTTATTATTAAAAAACATTGTGAATGAATTAATGAAGTTACATTACATTAAATTGGGTGTTAGTTTTGAATTGCATCTTTTCCCTTCCATGACAGTGCCAGTTTATTTAAGACATTTGAAACCTTTCTGTATTCATTACTTTGTTTGCCAGTTCTGGAACAGCAAATCTATAAACAGCTAATTGCTGTATGATACAATGTCTCTAGTATCCTGATGCTGCATCAGTCAAGAAGAGTGATATTTTCAGGCATTTGTGGCTTTGCAGTCATTCTACTCCAGCCTGCAGCTGATCTCAGAGGGAACTATTAAAGTAAATTTCCAGAGTTTCCTAGTCATGCCACACTCTAGAGACTTAGGAAAGAGCAATCATGACATCTGAAATTACCTTTTTAAAAAAACCTCTTACTTCATTTCAACACATTTAAATAGAGCAAGAAACTCACCAAATTCACCTGTTTGTTCTTCATTTGGGCAGCTAACTCTCTGCAGATGAGGTGCTATGAATCCAGCTGCCTTTCCCTCATTCTAGGAGATGTAGGAGATGTGACAGGTTCAAGTCTATCAGCAGAGAGCAACGCTGGTGCATTTCTACAGCAGGGAGGCGGAAAAAGCAGGGGTGGAGGGAGAAAAATCAGCCCTCACAGCAGTTTAAGAGTTCTGGCATGTTGTTATTGCCACAGGTTCCTATGACTGGCTTTAGCTGATCTCCCCTCCTCTAACATCGCTGCCTGTAGAGCTGGGGAGCGCAGAAGAAGGCTAATCACTGTACACCTTGAGCCGTCTCCTGCAGGAAGCCCTGGAGGTTTATCGATACCTGGGGAGGAAAGAAGTTTTGCCACCTGTCACCTGGGACAAAAGGATCAATTTCCTTATTCTAGTACTAATGTTGGATTCAAAGCCAAGTGATAATTATCCCAGCTGGTTCTTAAAACAACCTGTGAGTGACACTGACTGTGATTATTAAAACTGGTGTGAAAGGCATTGTGGTATATGAGTTCATTTGGCTTATTTATAGATTAATTTTCTGCTGTTTACATTCATGTTAAATTCAGGAAGGGATAGTTTTCCCCTGTGAGAAGAGCTTCCTCTTTTCCTAGTTGATATCATTACTTGCTAGATGCATAAATCGGCAAACCTTTCACACTAATGGCAAACGACAATAAAACAGTTGGTGGTTACTTAACAATTCACTTTATTTATTTATGGCTGTATAAATAAAGGCTTGAATCAGCTTTGCCAGTGCCATAGAGAGACTGAGAAGATGCTGTTTTCTATCATGTTGAGGGGCACGGGATACCAGACAAAGCACCCCCACAGCCTGAGCTCTGCTTTCAAGCATTGCTTGTTGCCCCCAAAAGCAGCAAACTCATGAAATCATTTCACCTCTTTGTAAGCAGGTGAAGGAGCAGTGAGAAATTCCAAGTCACGGTCAGAGGAAGAACAAAATATTTTGTTCAAATTGAAGCTTGCCTCATAGTGACTTTGGACAAGTCTGAGAAGAATGTACTTGTAAGAGTTTAAGCATAAAAAATAATACTCTGAGCAGAAACAGTAATAAGAATGAGACTTTTTTTACCATGCATTGTATGTGACTTTATTTAATTTTACTTTATCAAACGTGAAAAAGTTAAGTTACTCAGTAAACCCAGACCTGTGACTTTTTTTTCTGTCACTCTCCAAAACATGACGAAGTGCCTTAAATTCCTCAATTTTTATTTTAACTTTCTAGATACCTTTAGAATCTTCTAGATAATAGGAAGGCCTAAGAACCTTGGGTACAGGTTTTGTGCATTGGTCTGACCATGACATTCAGCCAGAAGCACTCTGACCTCTGCTTCCATAGCAACACCCTCTGTTAGGCAACCAATACTTCAGACTGTGTATAAATACCTTTTAGCAGGAACCTCTGTCTGTTCAGAACACGCTGCCAAATTGCCCTCATTTAGAATGATCACTGAGAGCTTGTGAGAAGAACATTTCCATCAGTAAGCAGGGTCACCTATTATATAACAAAACCAAATTCCTTTCCTCTCTCTGCTTCTATTACATATCTAAAACTTCTCTCCCGTCTCACAGCTGTTACCCTAACCACTTCACTGCAGTGCGTGAGTCCAGACTGATGCAGGACTGAGAGAAACTAAGGACAGTGCTCAGTGCAGCAGTGAGCTCAGGTGTCCCGGAGCAGGTACATATTCTCACTCCCAGAGGAAGTCTTATTACGTATGCTGTAACTTCTTTTCCCAGTGGTTACCTTAATGACCAAAAATGTTAGGTGTCTCCAAAATGGGGTACAGAATTTCCTGCTTCCATAACACAAGTTCTTGTAAACTATCCACTTGTCCCAGCAGATCTTGAATGTTTCTTCAGCCTGTTTCCAATGGGATGTCCCTGGGTTGTCACAGGCACCTACCACTGATTTGCACCCCACAGCAGGCAACATACATTCTTACACAGTTGGATTTCTATGTGTGCATCTCCACAGCAGAGAAAAGTGATGAACCAGTGCTGTCTGTTTTCAAGGAAATGGAGGCTATTACATACAATTAGACTCAAACACTACTTTCTACATCTTTAAGTTAGTCTGGGTGTTTTGCCTTGAAAAAGCAGAATACGAGGACCAGGTCCATCCAAGAACTTATTCTGGAGTATATGTATACACCGCTCTGCAGTTTTGAGTCTAGCATTTGAAAGGTCTGATGAAAGTCCCTGTTCATACTGACATTTTCTTCCTGACTAACTTTAGGCAGTGCTGTTCTGGGCTGGTTTGCTGTTCTGGGTCAGTTTACTCTTCTGGGTTAGTTTGCTGTTCTTGGTTAGTTTGCTTTTCTGGGTTAGTTTGCTGATCAGTGTGAGCTGACTTTAAACCGAGGTCTCAGGTGTACCATACATAGAGTTTTCATGCCAAATTGGATTTCAGGTAAGAAAAATATTTCTTCCGGATGCAAAAGACCCAGACCCTTTCTGCATTTCAACTACATTTCCTCTCCTCTCCTCTCCTCTCCACTCCTCTCCATTTTCCCCCAAAGATTGAAGAAAGTCAAAGCCCTTGTTTTTTGTCTATTTACAGACTCAGTTTTTTTTACAGTAAAAAGTAAAAATTTCTGAATCACATTATTACTTAAGAAAAAAGCCGAGGAACACATTATCTTGGTGACATACAAGGTTCTTTCTCCTTTTCAGCTCACTCATACTATTTTCTTCCAATGAAGGTTTTGACAGCTAAGATAACATGTGGATAAAACAGCAGGTGTGAGTCAGACCTTACTCCAAATTTCATCCTGGAGAGAATAACAACTACAATCTAGTTTATTTTAAAACAAAAGACAGGAGGATTGGTAAGAAAAATTATATAATGAAGATTTTTCATTAACATATAAAGCTACAGTACAAGCTTAAAAACTTACGATACAAAAATATACATTACCTCTCCCACTTCAAATATGTCTAAAGTCATTCAATGCTAAGAATTTTTCCAGACAAAATGTGTGCTCTTCACAACTGAAAGTTTTCTAATTTGTAGCAGTAGAAGAAAATCAACGGTATGATTTATGATGTTTTTCTCTTTCAGTTATGCAGCAATGTCGGGGTTTCAAACATTTTGTGAATGTGTTATTATTTGAGAAATAGTTTTCAGGTTTACGTATATATATATATCTATAGCATAGTAAAAAAAATAAAGACTTTTAGGGTGTTTAAAAGGTTGGTTTTAAACTTCAGTTTTTTGATGGACTGACTTTTAAGTTGTTTGGAATATAGAGTACAAGATAATAATGAGAATGGCTTAACTATAGTGTAGCCACTGGAATTTTAATGTGAAAGAAAATATCATGATAAACTCAAAACAAAGCACAGACTGCCACTAGCCATTCTCTGTATTTAAATCACAATAACATAATACTATGAATAGTTACTCTTGTGTAGAAGTCAAAATTATATTTGGTTTTAAATGAGGGTGATTCTTTTCCCTGCAAGCAGCAGGGTAAGCCCACAGAACCTCATAAACCTTGCTAAAATCTCACTGCTATTGTGAGTGACATGCAGTGGCAGCATAACACAGCAGAAGTAACACACAACAAGGAGACAACATTTAACACAACTCACTCCATTACTTTTTTTTAGTCACACAAAAATCAATTCCCTTTTCAAGCAGACACAGGCATTCACTGTATTTATCTCTGGACTTCGCTACTGTTTCCAGATTTGTTGAAATGACCACTGGCAGCTTGGGCATGTAGGAGTAAGTTACAATCTTCTTTATACTACCATTTTATAAACCTCTGCTTTTCTCGTTGTTCAATGTAGTTTTTCTTAAATTATGCTTGGTATGTAAATGTGCACTCACACATGCAAGTATGAAATATCATTTTTTTTGAGATATTCACCAGCTCACAATGCCTTTGATTCACCAGTGTAATTAGTAAAAAATCTTCAAATAATCTTATTAGATACTCAACTACAGTTAGAAGCATTTACTTTACAATAATTACATTAAGAAAGCTTTTTTCCCGCCAAGTCATATATTAGATTTAAAACTAAAAATATATCTTTTTCGGAATCCTCATGTGCTCAAAGAAACATTCATTGCAATCATGTAACTAAATATCATGAGATAGGCTGAGTAGTTGATTTAGAATCAAAAAAACCCTCAAGAATTCATTAAGCTCAGTCTTCCTTTTCATAGCTTGTCCAATTATTGCCAGTGAAAAGTAGCTTTGAAAAGGGTTGTTAGAATATGATTATTGAACACTGAAAATTGAAGTGGAATGTTTCACCTGAAGTAAGAGGAGAGTAAAAGATACTAATTCTTTTTTGATTGCTTATTCGTGTATTTGTCTTACCATTTGTTACCAGGTACTCAGCAACTTCATTAATTCTCTAATTTCAAAACTTTTTTTTCTTTTCAGGAGCTAAACTGGAAGTGAGGTCAAATGTATTAATATGTTGAGCTGAATAGCTTTTATAAAATACTGAGTGCTTTTGCTGAGACACACCTGAGACCAGTTGCCATAGTAATATTTTTCAAGAGAACCTCGTGTTGATGTTGTGCATATGGGGTAGAAATGCAGAGAGGAAATGAACCACTTTGTTTTTCCATGCACAGGAAGGCCAGCCTGCACAACTGTTAACAAATGAGCAAAAAAAGTCACAGATTGGTAGCCATTTGGAGGTGGGTGGAGTGGGAGGTGAGTGGAGAAGAAACAGGTCGGATCTGCACCACAAAGTCGGGGGAAGGTGTAAGTAATGACTATATATACACATATTCTAATTATCTCATTAGCTGTCAGGGAAGATACCAAGAAGAGAATTAGAGAAGCATGTTTCAACTCTCCAGTATGACCAACACCTCTTGCTTGAACATCTCATCTCCTTGAACCAGCTCTGGCAGCACCTGACAACCTGGTTCAAAGCCTCCACAGACAAACTTCACTTCAGAGATTTTTTGCTCGAGACTAGGAGCTGGCAAGCAGGACAAGTTTCTTTGATTGTCTCCCTTCTCCCCATTTCCCCCCACAAACACTTCCCATATTTGTTGTCCTTGCTGGCCAGCATGTGGTGCCACTGTCATCTTTCTGATTGTGAAAGAAAGAGAATAAAGTGTGCAGTAGCACTAAGGGTATCTTACTGGCTTCCTATAAAATTCTCCTTGATGCAGTCTGTCCTTAAGTTTGTTTCTGTCAGAACATAAACTTTTCATCTTTAACTTCTCCCACACAATGACATTCATGCAAGCTGTGATGGTGCAGCCTCAACACTTTTCTTGAAAAGCTCCCACTGAGGTGAAGCTTGTATAAACAGGACAGGTGGAGTTTCAAGAAAAATTGGTGTCCAAAATAATGTTTGGGGTTTTTTAAGTTAGGCAAAGCTTGAGATATGACTACTAGTCTTACAAGTTAGGAAGTGCTAACTCAGTGAGAAATAAAGGTGCTTTCCTGGTACAGAGCTCTTGTTTAATGGCGTGACTGACTGTCAAAGGAAAAATATTGGAGAGTTAGAGGACAAGAGGAGAAACTGAGACTGCACATAGGCGAGGAAACTCTTTGTAGGCTTGGGGGTCCTGGACTCCTTAAGGCCAAGAGTTGTGGAAAACCTAAGATAAGCAAAATATATGTAGGGATATACATGGTTTTGCCAAATATTTAAACTTGTTCTCAGCCACTGAGCTTCTTTATTGCCTATGTTTCAGCCAAGTCACAGTTTATGCATCTTCATGTGTCTGAAGATCTAATTATAAACCAAGAGCATTTGCAAGCTTTGGGCTTACAAAAGAAGCACTAGACACCAGGAGTTCCTATGGAATCAGAACTGGTCCTGTGGACTTAACTTTTTGGAAATTCATTCTTCGTTGGCTGTAGTTCGTGCTATGATGGACTAAGGCAGAAGCAGTGAAATGAGTGCTGGTCTGCCTTTATATACTGTGCTGTTAACTTCAGAGGTTTGAGAACAATTTCTCAAGCAGTTAGATCTTCCCAGGTACAGGTTGGAGGGTTACTAACCTTGTCGGCCTTCCCAATGAGCCTTTCCTGCTCATATCTGAGCCAAGAGACACTGAAATCCATCTTGTCTCAGCTGCAGGGATAGCCTAGAGCTTGTTGAACTGGGGGAAGTTGATTGTGGTCACGACAGGCACAGCGAGAGGATGAGGTGCCAGAAGACTGAATGCTGAGAGCTAGGACAATAGCAGCAAGGGCTCCTGGTACTGGACAGACAAGGATCTGATTTTAGATTTAGCCATCTTGGTCGGGGATGTGTACTAGGAGTAAGCCCCTGGACTCTGAAGAAGGCAGTGGTTGATTGTCCTGTTCCGGTTCCTGGAGGAGGGTGGGAGGTCATTGCTTTGTTAGCCAGCTTTGAGTACTCAGCTGCTGGTGCTCCCGTACCATACTTACCAGCAACATGTGGCTGCCTAAGTGATGTCAGTCTGGACTCCTCTGTCATGGGGCCACTTTCATGCTCATCCCTTAGAAAAGAGGCTCATGAGAAGACCAGGTACCTGTGACCTTGCTACATCAGTTCAGAGGCACCAGTGAGTATTCTCATAAGAGGTACCTCTGAAGTAAGCTGCAGTATTCAGAAAGTAAAAGCCGAGAAAATTTTTTAAAAATGTAGGACAGTTTTGTGGATTACCTTTTATAAATTTTGTAAGTCAATTGCTTTTTTTGCCCCTAGTTTGACTCATTTCTTCTAGTTCCATCACAGTTAACTTATGTGTATTAAATGAGATTCCCAGCTACAAACTACACAGCTAGGCAAGTCACTGAGAAGATGGAAATTGGTTGTGCAAATCAGTGCTCAAGACTGAAATTAAGATGTATAGGTGACATTAGCTGCTTGCACTATTCTCATCAATGAGCGCAACATCATTTTAGCAATACAGAAAATTGTAAACGAGAATTATTTTAAGCCAATTTTACTGTCTGTTACTTCATTCAGTGCTACTAAGCTCAACCTGTTTTCACCAGATAATGTCAATGATAAGTTAAGGAGCACAAAGAACATGAAGAATTATGTGCCAGCACTTTCCAGACTTAGTTTCATAAGAGTTACCAAATGATATTGAAATGCAGGTAAACACAGTTTTTTATGCAAAGTTATGGACTGTCACTTCCTTGGAGAAGAAGCATTGAAGAAAGTGTCAGATACAGACCGCACTTATTCAGGCTACAGAAGAGAAGATCCAGAGCTGTACTCTGACTATCCTTAGTGAATATACTTGGTAAATAAGTCTAACTCTGTCTGATGTCTCACAGACACCAGTCTGAGTATAAAATATATTGTTGCTTCTGCACACTCAAGTAACTCTGCCATGACGTGAAGAAAAGATAACATTCTAGAGGAAGTTGTGGGTTTGATACATTACAAAATAAACAAAACGTGAGTGGATTTATCTAAACAAATTTTTTTTGTCTGTTTAATGCTTCTCTGGGATCATGGAATCACAAAACAGTCCATTGGTAAGGACCTCAATCAATCACCTAGTCTAATATTTGCGGGAAAAAGAAGCGGTATGAGATTATCTGGCACCCTGTCCAAAGACATCATGAAAGCCTCCAGCAATGCGAACTCCACCGCTAACCTGGGGAGGTTGTTCTGGTGATGGGTTGTTCTCACTGTGAACAATTTCTCTCTTATGTCAGTATGAAATCTCTCCCTGTGCAAATGCCATTGTGTCACGCCTTCTCCATGTGCCCACTTATGAAGAGACCTTCCATTCTCTTTGTATCCATCTTTTAAGTATCGAAATACTGTGATGTGGTCTCCATGAGCAGTTTCTTCTCCAGGAAGAAGAGGCAGAGCTCCTTCAGTCTTTCCTCAGGTAAGGTTCCTCAGGCCTTTGATCATCTTCATAACCTTCTTTGACTCTCTGCAGTCTTTCTACACTTTCTTGAGATGTGGGACCCAGAACTTCATGCAATTCTCCAGGCGCAGCCTGAAAAGCACTGAGCAGATTGGGATGATCTTGTCTCTGTCTCTAGCAATGTCCCAGAGGAGACAGCCCAGGACTTGACTTGCCTTGGCTGCTGCCATGGTGCACTGTCAGCCAACACCTAGGCAGAAATAGGGCAAGATTTGATGTCAGTACTGACAGTACAATGGCTCTTGTTGGATACAAATATATACAACCACACTTCCCCTTATATACTGTATGCACATTAGCCATCAGTTGTAACACAGGAGAAGATTAAGCATTCCAAATCCCTCCGGTAAACAGCTAATCCATTTCCATATTTTGACTCCCATGGGAAAAGAAAAGAGCCATCAGAAAAAAAGGACCAATTAAACTTATTTGTACTTGGAAAGAAGGCCTTTCTAGCAGAAAGATTTTTTATTATTACATTTACCCTTCAGTGAATAAAAATATATGGTATGTAGGTAGAAAATGATGTTCCTGTCTGTTGGGAACTTTCAAGCCTTTCAATAGAATCTATCCCAATTTCAGACAAGAGTTTGGTTTCTAGTTGATAATGGAATGACTAAACAATCGCCCTGAATATTTGGTCTAGATT
Source organism: Ifrita kowaldi (assembly GCA_013398055.1). Classification (NCBI taxonomy): domain Eukaryota; kingdom Metazoa; phylum Chordata; class Aves; order Passeriformes; family Cinclosomatidae; genus Ifrita; species Ifrita kowaldi. Next base: position 101,559 of record VZRS01005638.1, on the reverse strand, counting down.
TCAGCTTGTTTCATGTAATTAAGTTGATATTTTCAAGATGAAAAATTCTCTCAGATCTTGCCAGTGGATTCTGCTGGTTTCAGAGCTCTTTTTTTAAGGATTCTTTCAGTGCCAAATTATTCAGAATATTTTTTCTTTGACCACTGATAATTTTCCCACTGTTGATAAACTTTCATACATCTCCAGATCACAGCCTGTAGGACACAAACTGTGAATTTTATTTGTAAGCATTCCAAGGATATAAGGGTATGAAAAAGACTTTGAAAATCAGATCAAGAAAACATTTGAATATTTCAAAGCATTATTGATTCCCTAGGACAGTGTAGGCGGTCTGGATTGCTGACATGTTTTTAAGAGGTATCAGTATTTCTAAATAATCTGATTTTTCTATCTGTAGATAAGGAAGTAGTGCAAAGAGATCTGTAATAACAATTAAGTTATTTTGTTGACAGCTTTTTTGTGACGCTTTGCCTCTATAATTTTCTTTTTTTGCTTTAATTGTTTGGTTTAGCTAAAAAAATCTCCCTTCTGGTTTCTATGCCTTACTGAAACAACATGGTATCTTAACCAGTTCCCTGATCCTCTTCCTTCTTTACTTATACAAAACAAAAACAGAAACAGTTTTGTTAAATTCATAGGATACATGGATGTTGTGATTCTTATCTTCAGTTGTTGTTTGTCAGTTTTCTTTTGGTTTAATTTAAGTCTTTGAATATGAAGTGGAGACCTTCTGATGGTAGCAAAACTAAATTTTGTATCATATGTCTTGTTTCTAGAGCACTTTGCAGTCTGTCTGCCTCATTTCATGTGCCCACACACAGGCACAGAGCATCAGCCATCTCCAGTGGGAGGGTGACAGCCACACAAGCCCACTGGTAGCCAATTAACGTGCTGCATGGCAGTGGCAAATGGGAATACTGGCCAGGGATGCCACATCAAACCCTCCTCTGCAGAACATGCCACGAGATTTTCACTACCCATGAGGAGCAGATGTCTTTATTTCTGATCATTAAAGAAGAGGACCATGCCAAGAACATGACTTAGTGGAAGGAGGGGCAATACCAACTTGTCAATAATCTGGGCTAGCAGTCTTCCGGAAGTGAGACAAGGCAAATAACTGGGGAATAAAAACCTTCACTTTGTCCTTGATGAACAATCTAAGAGGATCAAACCTATGAGGAAGCCATCACCATAAGGTACAGCAGGAGACAGACAGATTTGCAGCCTACCCGAAGGTGCTTCATAAGCCCCAGAACTCAAAAGCTGCCTCAAGAATCTGACTTTAGCACAGCCACAGAAAGGACAGCTATATGCAACCAGTGCTACTGTTCTTCAGGACTGGATTTCATGCTTCTGCACGACTGACATTAAGCAGCTGGCCTACAGTGTACACTGACATGCTGTGAGTGTTCCCAGCAGAGGGTCCAATCCTCCATGGTAACGCTCTTCGGGGAGCTCTGGAAATGCTTTAATTATTAAAATGAATAATTCCCACCAACACATTTAATTGGAAAATATTACATGTTTAAATGGGCACTAATGAAAGGGCTCTGAAAAATCTGACTGTATAATAGAGTATGCTGTTTGAAGTGAATTTTAGCAATATTTCTTCAGCGAATAACACCATGCATTATTTATCCTCTCTCTTTTTAATCTTATCTGATAGTTCATATGAAGAAGGAATCACTGGAACCTCAGAAATAAAATGCAAATCTGTGAATTGCCCCCTACGAGCTTAACCTGCCACCACTAGCTCATCCTCCTTCCTTGCTTCCTGTCCCTTAGCTTCCAAGGAAATAGTTCAATGAATTTATTGCTGCAGGACAAACTAACCCCCTTGGAATGTTTCTGCCTCAGCACTGGGAGGACTGTGCAGGAGTGACCAATTACAGAGACACTGGTTACCGCAGCCTGACAGAGATGGGACACAAACAAAGGCAAGATAAGGCCAATGCGGACTTGTGGGAGTCACAGGGGAAGAGGGCAGAAAAGAAGGTTTCAGGACACAGGTATCAGCCACACAGAGGAAGCAAGGATAGGTGTGAATAGGGATAACCAAAAGAGTCAGCAAATATCTGAAGAGAGGTTGCTACCTGAAGGTGTCAAGGCAGGAGTTTGGGTCTTTAAGGTGCTTTCCAGCCCTTGTGATTCTGTGATTCTATGATTCTATGAAATATACAACTTCACAGCTGGAGTTATCTAAACTGTTGAACTTGCATTCTGTCATGAGAGAGTGGCACTCAAAGAAGGATTTCTGCCTCCAGATTAAATTCTGCCAAGCCCAGAGCCCACAGTGAGCCTTTCCAAAGGGAAGGACCCACTGGATATACCACAGCCTTGCAAAGTTGTTGTACTGTCAGACTTTGCCTGATCTAACCTTAGAAAAAAAAAAAATCAGTCTTCATATTACTTGGCATTTTTCTTCCTCGGAAGGTAAATATGTTACCTTCTGGATATAAGCATGATGGAAAAATCACGAAGCCACTTTTACCTGAAAGTTACATTCTCTCCCTCAAAGTCTAGCAGGAACATAAAGAGGAAACAAAGTCTAGTAGGAACATAAAAGGAAAGAGATGTTCAAGAGAGGTATTGCCAGAAAAAAGAATTGTCAACAGAAGAGAGGAAGTCAGAGAACTTTTGCTAAGAAATAAAACTTTGATTTGAAAATGACATCTGTTATTTTAACTGACTCTGAGCAGGACCCATAGATACCAGTGCAAAATTGTTTTGTTCGGCCTGGTTTCTGAAAAAAGCAATCTCAGTCCATTTTGAGCTCTTTCTCCTCATCTCAAACCAGACCATTAGTTCACATATTTTTCCTCTTAATGTGACACTAAAATAAAATTGTGGAAACTTTCTTATTTGTGGCAAATATGGTAATTTTCAGGCCTATCTTTTTTCTGTCTTTTTTTTTTTGTTCTCTCTGTGCATGTCCATTAGCTGCAGGAAGGTGCTGAAAGTAATGAGGTTTCCTGTGTAGCTGTGGAAGGCTTCACACTCCTGGATTCCAAAGAGAGCGATCCTGTAGGTATCTTCTCTGCCCAAAAGATCCAACACAGCATAGCCCAGCAAACCTGGGAGGGGAGCCAGCAACACTCTACTGCACTTTGCAGCACTGACACATTGGGCCTGTTTGGGATTGCAATATTCATTGGTATCACACTAATGGCAGTAGTTACCAAACAGCCCTACTGCAGCTCACAGATGAAATTCAAGTATACCCAGAGCTCTGAGATTACCACAACTCCACTTGCTCTCTTGGATTTGATTCCGCTGTAGCACTGTTATCTTGTCTGCAGTTTGGCTATTTTTATCAATAGCTCCCTTTGAATTCGTGTCTTCTGCCTAACTTCTTTGTTTCGTATTTAACATGCTGTGGTTCCTTGAGTAAACAGCTTGCACATCGGAATCTCTTGTGCCTGCTTCTGCTGAGTCAGACATCAAAATCTGGTAAGGAGTCCGTGACACATGGACAAAGCTGTGTTTAATCCAACCCTTGGGTGTGATTTGAAGCTCTGATTAACTCAATTATAACTAATTTAATCAATTCTCAACACATTTGAAAAGAAAACAAAACAGGGGAAAAAACTAAGACCAGGATCTTTTCCAGACAAGAGAAAAAACGAGGGTGCAAAAATAGCTTCAATACAAAAGGACTGAAGTTTCTGCAGACACTTGAATATTTGCAAGCTCCTGGAATGTGGTAAAACAGGAGCTGTACACACAGCTGCATATGCCACAAGGAGAATTTCTGCAGAACATTTGAGCTTGCTGGAAGATGAATGTGGGTAAAGAGAAGCAAATGAAAGCTGTTGTACCTTGTCTGTTCACACTGCAGTTCCCTGCCCACATGGTGACTTGTCTTGCCGATTCTGAAAAGCCAGTTTCTCCTTCAGGCCTCAAGAGATATAAAAGACAAGGGTTTTTGGCTTTGCCTGTTGCTCTTGTGAAGTTTCAACACATATATTTCATTCTCTCCACCATACAGCTGGGTTCTGAAAAGTACCAGATATAGCATATAGCAAAATATCATATATTGCAATCCTGTTAAGAACAAATTTGGTCAAAACAATTTTGTTTAGCAAGCCTAAAACTCAGCAGTAATTTCCACATGACAGATATTGTTCTAGAAACACCCATAAATGTTAAAAAATACACAAAAAATGTAAAATTAACCCAATGCAGGTAAAAGTAATTTGATTCTGCGTGAATGTATGATTACACATAGAAAGAGGTTTTTATGAGTTCAGTGTTACAGGAGTAGTTGGCAATTTCAAGTACTACTAAAAAGAATGAAGAAAAGGTTTAATGTTTGTTGAGAGAAAAGGACTAAACTCAGAAGATTTGGTGAGGAGGACGGAACAGTTTTGTTCAAAGTGACCTTGCAGCTGGGAATGCTAAAAATGCCGGTATGAAAAAATGCCATTTATTATGCCTAATGTTGTTCCTCCTCTACCTGCAGGGAGCCTGTGACCCAAGGGAGCAGGGAGCCTTTGTCCCTAGGAAAAAAGAGCCTGAGTCCCCAGGGAACAGGAGACTGTGTCCCCAGAGAACACGGAGCCTGTGTTCCCAGGGAAAAGCCTGTGTTCCCGTGTCCCAAGGGAACAAGAGCCTGTGTCCCCGTCCAGCATTGTTAGTGAGGTAATGGCATAAATCTACTCTCAGCATTTTGGCTGTGATTTGATGTTGCCCTTGGTTACCTGTATGTGTTGATTCACACAGTGTTATAGGTTAAGCAGAGTAAATACCTTTTATTTAAGACAGTATTGAATATGGTGTTCTTACAGAGCCAGAAAGCTAAAACAATACTTTCTGTCCAGTAACCTCTATTTTTCATATCAAATCTCTGTTTCCAGCAGACACACAGAGCTAAAACTCTGCAACTAGCATATAGCTCATATCTATAATGAAAATCAAAAAGCAAAACCCCTGTAACAGGAGAGCACATTTAAATCACACGCTAGTGAAGCAGAAATTAATTTAGATGCGATGAATATCCTTCTCTGTTCTTTTATCTTTGATGTTCTGAAAGTACGTAGGTCTTGAAGGTAAGGCCTGGTCAGGCTCTGGGACAAAAGATTCTATCTTTTGATGTTTTAAACTTGACAAGAAAAGTAAATATAAAATAATTAAGCTGAAATCCATTTTATTTCCTAAGTTAAACATATTACAGTATTTCCAGCTGCCTGCTCAATATAGCTACACAGAGGAAAACACAACTGAGGGTGTAGATAAGGTACTGTAGTTCCACTCTGAAGATGAGGCCAGACTTGAATCCTCGCTATTTTGAAGGAAAGGAAAATGCTAGCTAAGCAGGCTTTTATGGAGGAGAGGCTGAGTAGAGAGCTGTGACCTAAAATTGCCATTAAGTTTGGAGACCTTCAAAATTAAACAGGGGCATCCTCATGTTTAAACTTGAGTGAATAAAAAAATAAAAAACAACAAAACCCATTTTGGGGGGGTTGTTGTTGTTGTACAGTAATACAGTTTTATAAAAGCTGTAATACACCAGTCTTCCTGGGGATTGCAAAGGTGGTGGTGGTGTTGTTGACAGAAAAATGAGAAGGATTTTTGAAGGTTTTTTACACTTAGATTGTCTCAGCTTGACAGTTCGATTTCTCAAGTTCAAAGAAACTCCTATCAATATTGACATATGCTTTTCCCCATCCCTTTATCTTTGGCTCGAGGCTGTCACGACATTTCATCATGCCATCACACAGCCCCTGCCTAGCGTTCACTCTGCACCAGGAGGGAAAGAGCTCTCTAACTTACTCTGAACACTCAAAGATGACACAAAGAAGGTGAAAACAGGTGTACTGAAAGACCAAGACTTTATTATGGTTTTGAAAACCAGATTGCATTCTTGCTGTTCAGCTGTTTTTCCTGCCCTGACATCTGGGGAATGCTTTTTGGATCATCAGTAAGCTACACCAATTTTCTTAGCTCTCTAAACAAAAAACCCTTGACATTTGCTCTAGCTTGCAAGTTCGCCTTATTCAAAAGTGCAGAAGGATGGCAAAGAGAAATGCATTTTTGAGTCTTTTTCTGACCTCTGTGGGAGAGACTGATAGATCCATTAAACGGCAAGTGCTTCTTTCTCACATGGCCTTAAACTGCCTTTTCCTCAGCTTGAGCTTGTACTTGTACTAGTCTCGGTGAAAACTCCAGGCTGTTACCCTGTCCCTTTCTTTCTTTAAGGTTAGTGAAAATATTCCAGCTGGGATTTACTTTAAAGGTGTGTCCTTTTTCATAAAAAACTGCAGCAATCTTAGGCAAACAGAAGAACAGCAGGCAAGAGGAATTCTTTAGCTAGCCAATGTTCCATATTTTATTTTCCAACAGAGAATCTTAACAATCACCCATTGTGCTAGAAAGCAACATGATGATAATATAAATTCACTGATGCAAACCAAAGAGCTACAAACCTTTCTAAATCAACATAAACATATCCCCAAATCTGCGTGTAGACCAGCCGACAGGCGTTCCCTCTATTTTCCTAGGAGCCTTGCCCAAGGCTGGTTGTGCTCAGAGCCACGGGTGAGTGTGAAAGATCAGAGCAGAGCTGGGGTTCACTGCAGCAAGGCACCAGCCACCCTCCTCAGCCAGAGGGTTTGGCATCTTCTTTAGCTAATGACAGCTGATCCATTTCTCCAATGATACATTCGTACTGCCACATGGGAACAGGATGCCATGCTTGCATGGTGGGTGTCCCAGAGAGCTTGTGGTGACATTTCAGGAACCTCTAGGCCTCTTCTCAGAACATTACTCTAGTCTGTGAGTCTCTGTTACCGCAGCGTAATTAGTCTGGAGGCACAGGGCAGGGTGTGCTGCTGAAGAGCCCAGGGTCTGGGATTCGTAAGTCCCATCACTAGGCAATCAAAATCATCAAAGTACTAAATTTATTAATACAATCATCTACATAGTAGTCGTGTGGATGATCCATAACACAAAACACTTTCAAAATGAGATTGAAGGTGTTAGGTGTCTTGAGCTGTTTGAAGAGTGAGGAAAGCTGTGTGTTTCCCTTTGTAATGGGATTTTATCTTATATAAAGAAAAAAATAACTTTTTTAATAATTAAAGAAAATATAAATTTCTCGATGCAGTTTTGAATTTCAGTCATGCTAATATTTTTCCTAATGACAGGACCTCTGTAGATTCTCAGTGCTTTCAGTGGGAGAAGAGATGCACAAGGACTAGCTACACTATAGACTCTACTTCTTTTGTGACTGCAGGAAAGATTTTTTTTCCTAGCACTAACATGGAAGTAGTGTTCCTTTACAAAGGAATTTTAAATTCTTCAAATAAAATGTGTGTATTAAAAGAGCAAAAGCAAAATAGCTCGTGTTACCCAAGAAAGCCTATCTGGGCTGCTCTGTCCTTTGACCCTGAAAGTTAAATTCTGTTTTCACTTCTGAACAGAGCCAGAGTTTTGTATTGCTCAAATACTCCATTTTTCCAACTACATAACTAGTAGGAAATGCTTGGATAGACAACATGAATAACTCATGGTCTTTCACTTTTTTTTTCCATTCTTTTAAAATCAGAAATTTGTTCACAAAGCCGATCTCATCTTATTTTAACATGTATAGAATTAATCCTTTAAGCAGAGATGAGTCTGGCCCAAGACTTAAGAGCCAGCTAGATGGCATGTTGGTTCTTAATGGCACTCATATACAGACTCTTACATTCAGACCTTGAGAAAGTTATCACAGCATTTTCAAACCCTATGGTTTGCCATTGGGTGGCAAAAGGAGAATACTGTCCATGGCTGGGACAAGAAAAGCAGCTGTCCTAACGCACCATCAGTGTGCAGTAAATCTTGAAGAGGGGCTGGCATTATCGGGGATGCATCCCTCAAGAAATCCCAGATTGCACATGTCTTATTGCTCATCTGTTCTCAGAGAAGTGTTTCTCAATATCATAAGTGAGAGGACACAGACAAAATATTGATAGACTTTTTCATTTAAGCTTCAAATTAATAGCTGGAGATTGATGGAACCACTTACCTGATAATGGATTCATTAAAAAATTAGGCTACTACTCGGTCATTTAACAAGATCAGAATGAGTTTTCTAAAAAATATTTAATAACATTTCAACATCATTCTGTACACTAATTACAGGTATTTGCCTAGTTCTGTAGAGACTCAATCAATTTTGTATATTTTTAAGAACCTTCCCTGTCCCTTCTTTATGACTATGGAGGACTTGGAAAAGACAGTCTTTGAGCAGAAGCTATCCAAATCACCCTGCATATATGCAATAAAGGTCACAAAGATCATTCTTTTATTTAACAGCATGCCAGAATATGTGGCTTCTGTTAGTTTTATGCTGTATCTCTTTCATTTTGTTCCCTATACTTGTACTTTACTAGCATGATAAGAGATCCACTGTGTCATGACCATGCTATGCATCCAAATATTTACATGATTTCTTTTGCATATGTGGTTCTGCTGATTAAATGATCATGGAGAATTGAGGTCTAATTACAGATTGGAAATGGTTCAGCCTTCTCCAGCATCTACTCACAGGATAGAGGGTGCTTCTGGTACTGCAGATATTGTAGAATAAAACCCCAAAAGAGAAAACTAGATTGGGCTGTTGAAAATAGTTAATTTGCACCAAAAATCAGCTGACAGAAGAGGACAAAGAGTTGGATCTACAGTAAGGGTTCCCCAAGAGTGTATTCTATGCAAAAATGCCGTAAGTTTGGAATGTTTTAATGCATGAAGAAATATATCAGACATTTGTCTTGAGTTGTTTCTACTTTATACTTCATTTATTTTCAAAGTGCCACCTTTTTTTTCCCCACAACAACTGTAGATCCCTTCTCCATCCGTAAAACTACTTAAGATGGCTAATGTAACATCCGAACAGAGATAAAAAATTGAAATAAGCACGCCACGTGGAAAAGGCAGAGTAGGAGGTCAGGTAAAACCCCTGGAGCTGTACAGAAAACAAACCACAATCAGAAGGTGTGATGGAAGCGACGGAAGTGGTGCAGTGTGAGGATGTGCAGACTGCACCACAAGGCCTCTCATTCCCTCCTGAGGAGACACGCAGTACATGCTTTCCTATTCAAAGAGTACTTCTGGAGGAAGAGAAATTTCCATCTCCAGGTAACCAAAGATTTCCTGAAAGACAGCAAACACATTTTGCTCTAACCTTGACTCCCAAAGGGGCTGTGTTCCTCATAGTTTATGTTTTCCCTCCCCCAAAGCTATTCACCAGTCTCCACAAACTTTGCCTTGCTCCCATACCTAGACTATTATGGCTGCTTCATTCCCACTGTTTACTTTCTTATGGTTGATATCTTCAGGAAACAAAAATTTTCTTGTGCATAAGATGCAGCTGTGACTGTCAGTGTGCTATGGTAAAATTAGAACGAGACAGTAAATGCTGATTGTGAAATAGTTCATGCAGCTTTCCAACTGTTGTTAAATTACTTTAAAAGAGAGAGAAAAATAAGCCAAAACAAAGAAAGTTTATCCATGGAAGAACCAGGCTGGCAATATAACTCTGATTAATGCTTATGCATGAAACATTTATGTATGGATCTTACACCACGTACTCAAAGTTTGGGTCCACATAAAAATTAGTGATACCTATAAACCTCATGACTTTACTTAGAGTGAAAAGTTCTAAAAGCCATGTGCAAGATAGCAATTCCTGATATTTAAAAACTACTAGGAAAAAAAAATTGGAAAATTTTGATTTATGCTTCCATCTTTGAAGCCATTCATGTTCCTGCTGCCTGATATTCTTCCTGAGGTAAAGTGTTAAGCGTACCTTCAAATCAGACCAAAAGGAGACTATCATGTTGTGTCACATTTCTGTCTTCACCCAAGACCTCAAATTATATTATTAGCTTCTAAAAGGTGTCTCAGACAGAAGACTGTTATGAACTGTATTGTTTAAGCATTCTGCAATATAAACATGTTCAGATTATCTAGAATGATAGTTCAGTGATTTCTGTACAAGGTGCCAAGTTTTCAAAGGGTTTCTATAGCTGCACCACAAAATTTTTAACACACACACTTGTACCTGAGGAAAAAAACCTGATGAGTCAGACATATATGTGTGTTTCTGTGTGTACCTTTTCATTTATATAAAAACTGATTGCTATACCGAAACCAATTAAGATTACCCTACAAAAATTTAAACAAAATTACTCCTTTTATTATTGAGCAGCAAAAGGTTTCACTAGCACAAATTAAAGTGCTAATTATTAAAGCACTCTAACAGATAGAAAGGAACACATAGGAGTGGATAAGACAGCTGCCCCTAGTAGGACAAAGAGCAGAAGCATTGCTACAAAGCTAACCTGTTAAATCTAGCCAGTCGGAGCAGCAGCGCAGAATGTCATTTAACCAGATAAAAAGTTTGAATGTGACAGATTTCCAATGGATGCACCTTATCTTGCTTCAAAAATCTGTATTTCTTTTGCAGGCAGAGCAAAAGCATGCCATACAAATACAGTACATTTATAATTCTTATGAAATTTAAGTAAAACCTGTCACAAATACACTCTTCGCAACAATTCACAATGATGGGAGAAAGTCGCTGCACAAAATGTCTTCAGACAGATTTCCATGCACAAAAACCTGTTGGCAGGGTCTGTAGCTGGTGGCACTTAATGATTCTAATGGTCAAAGTTATCTTCAGAGGAAAATTAGGCAAAAAAAAAGGAGCAGGGAGTGGGGAGTGCAGGGAGCAAAAGTGCTGTAGTGTCCTCAGAGGAACATCTTCCCAAGTGTAGGTGTCCTTCCTCCCTCTTGCAACAGATGATTTACCTCAAAGCACTTTCCCACACTAACACAACAGGTTTTCATCAGGGCCTGTTCAAAGTCTCTGCTGGCTGGTGGTGCTTTTAATGTCCAAGTGTTCAAAAGATAAATTACTTGTTGGTAGAACTGCTTTGTTAACGTTTAGGGCTTGACATGCTTTAATGATCTCAGTCCTAGGTGGGAGTTAACAGAGCTTAGGAAGAAGGATGTATCAATCATATTGGGCACAAAAAATGCAGAATTTACAGGCCACAAGGACATTTGGCAGAGCTCTGTTGAGGTTTGTGCTGGTGTGTTGCTGGGTCTCCTGGGTCTCCAAATGAAAACCAAAGCAGCAGCTGCAGGGTAGGGAAACAGAGGAATGAATCTCATCCCATTGGTAGCCACTTCCCAGGAGAATCTGGTGTAACAACAGCACAGGGCTGGCCATGGGCAAGGCCATGAGACCCACAGCATAGCAGCAGCAGTGTGGCTGCAATACAGGTGAAAAACTGCTCTGGAGGCTCTGGGAAATGCTGTCCCCACAGCCTGGGTCAAAGGGTACAGAGCTGTGAGCAGAAAGCAGCAGTGGGGCTGCAGGTGGAGCAGCCAAGGAGCTGAGCAGCAGCATGACACCTGTATCAGGAGGAAAAGAGGATGGTCATGGAGTCGCTGCTTTTCTTGTCATTAAAACCCACAGGGCTGCCTGACTGTCATCTGTGGAAATTGGTGAGGAGCAAAGGGCAGTCAGCCTTTCAACCCCGCTGCCTGGAGCCTCATTTCCCTTTTCTTGTTCAACTATCAGAGCAGTGGCTCCAATTCCTTCTGCAGCTGATTAGGCTAGCTTACCTGATTAGAAGAATGCCAGCACTTGAGGGCTGCAGATACCGCGCCTTTGCAAGACCTGAGTATTGCAAATACCTGCACAATTTCCAACCCAATAATTTAGTTGGTAGGTCAGATTTTAAGTATAGAACGCAGTCTTCTGCATAAGTCTGTTTTGTGCCACTTTTGAAAACAAGGAGAAAGGAAGAACAATAGAAAAATAATGGAAAATTGAGAGAATCAAAAAACAAAGGAGGGAAAAAGGAAAAAGTATTTGTTCCTCAAGTTCCCCAGAAATAAATTATAAGAAAAAATCAGTTACTTATGAAGTCCAACATAAACCAAGGCAGTGGAAGAGTGACATATGTGGTTAATGTGACTAGCTTGAACATATTTGACGAAAAAATAAATCTTGCTTCGAAATATTTTTCCCCCAAAATCTCAGTTCAATATTTATTTACTTAATGCAGAGTGGTGTGACAGAAAAAAATATTTTCAGGAAAGGAAGTTTTCTCGTCAACATGATTGTGCTGAACAGAGAAGACCCTTCTGCACCAACAAAAGACTGAAACTGGAGTTTGGATACAAACCCTTTAATGTAATTATCTCCCATGTACAGGAGATAATTCCATGAATCCAATGATACTTAAAATGGAACAAATGAGGGCCCAAAAGAGCCCCTGTGGTACATGCTGAATGTGAGGACTGAGAGCTAAAGTTACCACCAGTAGCCTGCCAAGTGTTTGTATCTTTGAATATCTAAACATTTGCATACACTTTTATTCTGTGTTACAGACTGTATCTCAGTGTCTGAACTGCAGAAAATAACATGTTTTAAAATATTTGTATTGTAATAACTACTTGTCTAACAGTTTTCTCCTGGTAAAAGAACTATCAAAACTCTTGCAGCAATATAAAAACACCAATTCCAAAGCAAGAACAACTAACTGAGAAACAGAGACGTTACAAAGCAGCCCATGTCAAAATGGGTGCCTTTTCCACCAAAAGGTTTTTTTGAAATGTAATAACTTCATCAGATCCTGATGGTACTAAACAGGGTCACTGGAACAGGCTCCCCAGGGAAGTGGCCCCAGCACCAAGCCTGACAGAGTTCAAGGAGCATCTGGATACTCTGAGTCATATGGTTAAGTTTTAGGTAATCCTCCGAGGACCAGGGAGTGGGACTCAGTGAGCCTTATGGGTCCCTTCCAGCCTGAGATGTTCTGTGATTCTCTGTGAACATGCCTGGAGGTCTTCATGCCATCAGCATTGCAGGGTAACAAAGCTGGGTCTTGAGGTAAACAGAGTCTGCTGCTCTTGGCTGTCAACTGCGTTCGAGAGCGTTTGTAATACAGTGTTGCCTGCTGGGCTAAACATGTGCTTAGATTGTAAACCAGTGGGTTTGAATGACATATTTTTATAAGCAGCTGCTGTTGGGCTGACTCAAGATTTTACACTCCTTACCCCACCACTCTTTTCAGGTCAAAGTTTCCAAGCCTAAGCACAAAGCCTAAGCACAAAGACAATTCTTCTCTTTAACAAATATCCGTCTCAACAAATTTTCATAAAGACTTGATTGCCTTGTAACCAGCTTAGACTGAGAGAAGAAAACGTCTTCTTGGAGAAACAAGCCATATTAAATCACAACATTCAGGGCCTGAAAACATTTACTAGCACCTCAGCGTAAAGAAAACAGGTCTGCAATTTTCAGCTACCTCCCTTTCATGACACAGTGAAATGTATGCATTGTCATCCAGAGGAGTTTCTAATAACTAGACTAGGTGCATGTACACAGCAGCAGATGTGATAAAAATTTGCAACAGAAAGCAGTGCTGAGCAGGCTAACAAAAAATCTGCATTAAATGTTGGAAGATGGAGAAGACCAGAAAGAAATCCGGAAAAATTGCTGGATTTGTGCACAAATTAAAATGAGATGCCACAGCCACCATTAAAGGTGAGGTATCTGACCTAAATTAGGTAAAACTGATTATGAAATGAATAATTACACTCTAGTAACATGCTTTTATCACTTTTAAATCAAAACCTAGCCATGCTCAGAAAGCCTGCAATATTTCTGAAGGGAAGAGCATTAAGCTCAGAGTGGAGCCATTTGAGCCATTTGCAAGGCAAGAATCAAATAGCTTGGTGGTTTAAATTAAGCAGTTTATCCAGAGTCATCAGTGTAACCAGTGTGGCTGATATGGACACCGGGAGAGAGGCCGCCTCTGCAAGGAGGAGTGTGTAAGGAAACTAAGGAAATGGGCAGAGGAAAGGAGCCGATGGGGAGCAAACGACGAACCAGATCACATTTCTCTTTTCTGACATCCCCGCCTTCGTCTCCCCACCCTCTCTTCTGCCCTGCAGGGTCTTCTTTGTCTACCAATGACCATGGCAGAACCATGCCACAAGTGTGTGAATGAGAAATCTCAGAAATCTGCTTGGCCACGGGGGACTGCTGCTCGGGGGACATCAGCACATCCTGCTCTGGCTCTGGGAGAGCCTGTTCCACTGCCAGTTACCCACGGCCACTGTGAGCAACGCCGTGTTTCCCCCATTCCTGCTCATGGCCCCCCAGCTGCTCCTGTGGCCGATGGGGCCACTCAAACCTGTACATGTGTTTCTCATGTCTCCAGTACGTGCTCTGCTTCACAGCTTCTCATCTTCCATACTGCCCCCTCTCAGACCAGCTTTTCATCTAGGACACCCCTCCATGAAATGCAATTATAACAAACTCATTTTTTTCTGCAGTCTGCTGAAACCTGACAGGACACAGCTGAGCTTTCATGGGGGCAATTTGCAATTTTATCCACAAGAAATACAAGGGGATGATCTTACATGACTGAAATGCTATTTACAGTGGCAGACTGGAGTTCTAACTCATTTCTTTTGCAGTGGATGTGCTACAAACTATTAGAATTCAGTTTTAAAGTGTTTGTTTGATTTTGGTTTTATATAAGTGAAAACATGGCTACATAAAATTCCCTCTTCACATGAAGGGAAGTGTTTAGGCCAGTCGTGCCATAGTTTATTCTCATTACTCTGGTCATCATCTGTTTTTTTTCAAGCCAGTACACATGCCCAGTGCATCTCTTTTCCTCCTTTTTCTCACCATAATGTTAAATAATTTAAAAATTTCTGAAAAAGTTAAATGTCTAACCTTATTTTCCATGCTTCCTGTTTTATGCAAGCCTGGTGGTGACAGGTAAAAGGCAGTGTAGGATTTCTTTGTGTATTTTACAAGACAAAAAGAATGAATAGTAAGTGGCAGCTATATTGTAAATGTCAGTGTGCAAAGGCAACACTGCTTTCTTGGAGACCTGCACTACCTCCAGGCTCGCAAGAAGACACCAGAGAGAGGCTTTTAAACACAATGGGAATTGCACCATTTAGAATCACAAACAGGGGTAAGTATATTTTTGAAATTGCTTGGTTTGGCCACGCAGGGCAGAATGGGCACAGAGGTTATTTCTGTGGGACAGTGGGGGACAAATGGAGCCACACAGTAAAACCCATCAATCTTCTGAAAGTAACAAGGGTGGTAACATGTCAAATGAAAAGCACAAGTGAAAAAACCAGGCGTTGTTCTCACATTGTCACTGAGGATCCTGTTAGCCTCATCTGTTATGTTTACCCCCAAATCAAAGACATAAAAAATTTCAGACAAATTGTACTACTGCAACCCTTCCTGTGGGTGGAATAAGAACAATAATTAGATAGAGGTCACTGTTGTGTGACTTCTACAAACAGGTAGATTTGTTATTTAGTACATTTTGAAGAAATAAAGTTGTCTCAATAGAAGGATCCTGCTGACAGCTTGTTAAGGTAACCTGTCAACAAGGTGGTGGGCAAATGTGCCATAAACTTTTGGCTGAAAACAGTGCATAACTGTTGTGTTTGTCAGATATATTGCATACCCGTGGGGCTAGAAAATATTCTTAGGACATACGACTCCAGCAGGGCGGGACTCTACCACACAGCCCACAGGAAAGCCCCCATTTTGTATCACCTGTTTCCAGCACTGGCATTAGACACCTGTAAACCACAAAGAGCCTCCCAAGGTCTCCCAAGGTCTCTCCCAACCTTCCCAAGGCCCTTTTGTACAAGCCCTGTATAATGGATGAGATCCAACATCAGCAGGACCCCCATATGGAGTGGATCACACGTCACAGACAAGAACAGGTGTCCAGCACCACAGCACCCTGTAGAACCCAGGATAAAAAACCTGATGTCTAAACCACAAGGTGCTCATGTTTCTCTTTGCAAAAACATCGTGTTTAATCCAGAGAAAAAAGGTAAAGAAAAGGTCATTCTTAAGAAACAAATTGTTTTTCTTCAGACATGTGCTACCATCAAAACCAAATGGAGATATCTTGAATAAGCTTTCTTATCTGGAGAGCTCAAAGCAATCCTGCCAAGTCATGTGTGATCTGTGAGAAATACAAATACCACTTTTGGATAAAACAGCATTAAATAAACATAAGTTTTGGATATTAGTGACTCAATGCAGAAAATTCAAAGGATGGTGTTACTAGCCTGTATTAGTTTCTTTTTGTTATCCTGACCTCATTTTTTCACACAAATATACACATACACTCCTGAAAGATTTGACTGACTTATCCTTTAGGGAATATTATCAGCTATCTAAGCTGCCTCATTTGAAAGATCTCTACTGTTACGCTTTTACTGGCATTTTCTGTGTATGCATGAACAGGAGCAGTCAGAGTGCAGCTGATAGCAGCACCTTTGCTTCCTATTCACACAGGAGCTGCTCAGCTCACAGCGCTCGGCAGAGCAGGGCCAGTCTGGCAGCTGGAGATGCTGGAGGTGCTGGAGGTGCTGGGGGTGTGGTGGCCAGCATACCTTGGGCTACAGCAGGGACACACTGCTGGCTTTGGTGGTTTTGCCCTTTGTGTTCATATCCTCTGATACAGTAGCTGCTGTAAATTCTTTGTTAATATGCCTACATTGTACTGTTAAAATACCTACTCAGTACGTCGTTGTACTGTGGGAAACTGTGGTATCCCAGAGGAAAAATGTCCCACCTTTACTTAGCTAATTTTTCCCTACAGAAAAGTGAGGAGATTATTTTATTTGTAAATATTTGTAAATTCAATAAGTAGTTTTTCTCACTTGCTTCCCGTCTTTTAGCTACGGTGAAGACGCAGTGATTAAAATGGAGAATAAGTAAATCCTGCATGTATAGCCCAGTGGTTTAAGGACTGATGCTGAGGAAAAACAGAGTAATATTTTTCCATTTTCATGAGACCCAATCAATGGATTGAATTCTAAGCATGGTCACAGTGCCCTCTGCTGAAATGTAAACCCTACATGAAAAAATAAACAAGGATAAAAAACTCAAACAGGCATAAGAATAACATAATTCCTATTCAAATATGAATGATAAAAAATAGGTTGGAAGAGCTATTTGGGACCTTAGGCTTTCCCTTCACAGCAATGTGGCTGGGAAAGATTTTGTTTCCAACTTTGTTGCTCTGCTATGGAAACTGCAGCATAACTCACAATAAAAACCACAGAGAGCATTGTTGAGGGACCTCCCCAGCCTGACCATTCACGAGACTCTGGCAGTCACACTCCCGCTGCCAGAGACTGTCACTGCTGGGACGGAAGCCCCTTCACGGCGGCCACTCCAGTGACCTGATGGGTCCCCAGCTGACTCCTACACATTCTCACGGGGTCGGCCCAGGTTTCTTGGCCAGTTTCTTGAGCCCTTTTTCTTAGTGGTTGAGGGAAAAAACGATGACTAAGAACAGGAGAGAGAAAAATATCTAATAGATGTTTAAGTCTGACAATGATTAGTCAACTCATTAGTAGACTCTCATTAGTCAACTAATGAGCTTTATGCATTTGACATCTCCTAAAGAAACAGATCTGGAAAGAAGAACTCTGTAACAGGCAAGGAAAAAAGGACTCAGATGCCCCTCCTGATATGGTGTGCTGGGAAATGCATGGGGCCTGAGCCCCTGCACAGTATTTAAAGAAGACGTGTAGGCCATGGGCTAGGAACAAGCAACTCCACAGACTCAGCTACAAGCGTGTTTGGAGCAGGCTGCTGTCCAGTTATTAGCTGGCACCAAATAACCCAATGCAGTTGCTGTCCTCTGTCTCCATCTGTACCTTTCAATCTGCTACTGAAAGGCAGAAGCTCTGTTTATTGCCATGCATATCTGCTCTTCAGAATCCGCACACCAAAGTTTGATGAAAGCATAGCTTTTAAAGAAAAAACCCCAACTGTCTAGCTGAGAAAGCCAGATTCCTACCTCCCAAACCAACTTCAATTTCTCCTGTCTCCAGTGCATTATTCCCTTGTTTTATACAAGAGGCAACAGCTTCTGAGGTTTTGTTGTTGTGTTTTTTAATTACAATGTAAAATGGCGTGAGAGCTATGGCAGAGCTACCTGAGAACATCCCTGCTGGTTGATTAAGCCGTGATCCTCCGTCATGCTGAGAGTCAGCCTCAGATTTTACTCAACAGCCTGCTCTCAGGTTTGTGTTTGAAGATGGATATGTGTTGGAGATTTTCTGTGAGTAACATCTGCAGTTTAATGCTCAGGTTGGAGTGGGAGCTAAGAGGCAAGAAAAATCTCTTCTTCAATAACTTGCGTTGTCTCTTTAAATTCTTCCTTCATTTCCCCAGCACTCCCATGCAAGATACTCTTTAATCTGTGCCCATGGCAATGCACGCTTTATGTTTCCCATTGTGATGCTCAAATGATAGCTCCTACTAAGTTCACTCAAAGGTTATTCTAATTCCCTCCATCAAGATTTCAATTTAGAGGCTTACACTAAACCATTAATTAAAGTGACCTTTTTTTATTACAGCAAATTCATCTTAACCAGTTAATGTGGTGGCAAGCCTTTCTTTGTTGCTTTGCCTGGCAGGGAGATCTCTTGAAATTGCAATATCTGCTGGACAGGGGCCAAGTGGCAAAGCAATCCACAACCCCTGCCATTTAGCACTGCCTCTTCTGGCTCCCCACACGCTGGAGCTGCCAATACCCCAGCAAGTGACCCCTCACCACTACAGGCTGTAGCTGAGACACACCAAAAACCCCTTTTGCAAACAAGCACAAGCCTCCCAGGGTCTGAGATACCCTGTACGAGCTAACACTCCTGAAAGGCTGAAGAAACGTGTTTCAAAGAAGCCTCACTCCAAAATGTTTCACTCCAGAAATACTTGGCTACAGACTCTTCTGAATTTCTGAAGTTCTCAGCCCTATCCTTTCTCTCTCTGTCTGCTGGCTCCAGACAGGCAGGTGTGACACCTCTACTTCTCTTCTGTGAGTTTGTGTACGGTTTCTCTGAGTATGAGACCACAGTATGCACGGAGGCTTTTTTCTGCATCTGATGGCAGTGCTTGTAAAATCAGTAGGAGTAAATTTGTTTGCAGATCACATCACTTCTTGCTTCACAAGCACGACCTTACTGGAGGCACAAAAATGTAAATTCTACTGACCAAAGCAGCCCACAGACTGATGCCAATCTCCTCTCGAAAAATTTCTTTCAGAGAAGAACTTTCCTTTTTTTTGGTAATATTCCTGGGAAAATTATTTTGCTGGCAAATGTGTTCATCTGACTGCATTTGCCTTTCCATATCTGTTACCTTCTGATCTACGTATCTGTTAGGATGAGAGCGTGCATTACTCTGTCTGAATCAGATGTGATAACTGCGTTGAAAGCTGGAGAATTTGCTTCTCCGCAGTTCTGCAATGAATCATGCAATCAGAGGAAGGAAATCAGTAGCCACTGTACTTGTTTTGCCTGTTCTGCCACTGTCCTGGCCTAACACTCTCTGTTTCCTGGCCTCTTTCACGGAAGAGCTGTTTCCTGCACAGGAACCTATTCCTGTTTGTGACATACTTTATCTGAAAAAGAAAAATCATGCCAACATTTACAGACATTTCTTTCCTAAACTAATTCTCTTCCATGATGAATCAACTGTCTTACTCTATTCTGTGATCCCCCCACATTTTCCCTGGGACAGTCTCTACACACCCATTAAAAGAAGTTTTCAGGATGAGCTTTGGTGACTTTGCTGGAAATAAAATATTCCTATATATAACTACTGCATTGGATTTCAAAACCAGACCTGAAGACCTGTATATCCCATTCCTAGTGGATTATTATATGAATTGCATATTCTTTGTACCAGTATAATTGGCTTCCTATCTTCCAAGAAATGATGTACAATTGTATTCCTGTAACTTACCTGTCACATGAAAAATTAGCCATATTACAGCAATGTATCAATGCCAAGGAAGGGCAGAGAAATCTGAAAAGTCAGTGAAAACACACACACAACCCCCTCCACACACCTCGTTATCCACTGTTACATGGAGAAAGGGGGGTTTTGTTTACTTGTTTTTTTCTCTGAATCTCACTGATGGGTCCTCTGCATGCAGTTGGGTTGGTTAATTGTTCATGAAGACGGTTCACAGGTCGAATATAAGAACTTGGTTTACAAGGAGTAGAAGTTAAAGCAAGAGTTAACAGACTACAAAAAGAAAAGCAGAATTAAACACTCACTTTAGCTACGAATTGCCAAATTATTTCTGCAACAATTATGAACAAAACCCCACACTGGCGTTCGAACACTTGTTCCTATGACCTTAGCCTCACACAGCTGATTGTACACAAGTTAAACATTTAATGGATGACAACTTAAAAAAAAAATTACAAAGATGGCCAGGGTAATTACTGTCTTTAGATATCAAAGATTTACTTGTACCTATGTTGTGGTGTCTCTGCCTAGTGAGAGACTTCATCTCACTCGGTACTTTCCCTTTGCAGGCTGATTATAGTACAGCTTCATTACTTTTACATAACATTTGTGAGTTCTTAATGTTTACAGTCAAGACACAGTGTTTGAGTCTTTTAAGTCCATGACCAGAATTTGGTTAGCCATAGGTGTGGGTTCACATATTGGTTACAGAGTATGTATAGTCACCTGCGAGAGAGAAAACAGGATTTTTACTCAAATTTACCATACACTGTGCTCCTAACAGAACATTTGCTTCCCTATTAAGCTCTGTGTTGAGACTTTGTGCTCTGGGGCCCTCCAGCAGTGACCTTCCATAACAACCTCAGTTCTAGACAATTTGTAATATCATTTACTCTTTCACAGCTCAGGCTTTCACAGGCAAACAGGGGAACTGTTTGCACACAAAAATATTTTTGTAAGTTTTAGGATCTTCTTCGGAAAACAGAGTAATACAGTTGTTTAGGCACTTAGGTATTAAACACGCATAAATCTAGAAATTGCAATTAACTTAGGACCGTTGTTATCTACTTGTATAATCAATAACAGTTAAACATATGCTTATTAGTGTGAACTTTATGAGCTGCATTTTGGAAACTGAGCTTGTATGTCACTACTAACCATCATGCTATTTGTGTAGGACTGCCCAAGGTGGGGGCATGTAGGGGGTAAACAGTGCAAAGTGACTGGAGTACGAAAGTAAGGAAGTGTAAGAAAAAACACAACCAATTATTCCTGCAAAGAGGGGATATCAACATTTCTAAGCTTCATATTGACACTTGTTCTAATTCCATAATCTGCACGGCGAAGTGTTTAATCTGGTTCATTCAACGTGATGGCTATGGAAAAATTCCAACCCACCCCAACTCACAGATTACAAAAGGGCCTGTTTGATGCTCAGCAAGCAACACTGTACACGAAAATGGGGAGTGGAAATCAACATTTTTACACAAGTTCTGAGCTATTAATTCCTTCAGTTTGACACTGAGAAGTTGTGGAGTCTCCCTCACTTGAGATATTCCAGAACTGTCTGGACACAATCCTGTGCCGTGTGCTCTGGGACAACCCTGCTTGAGCAGGGAGGCTGGACCACATGATCCACTGTAGTCCTTTCCAAGGTGACTGATTCTGTGATTCTGGGACATGGGCAGTGTCCCCACACCTGATGCCTATTTGCCAAAGATAATTCTATGCATCTCTTTGATTTTGAACATGTTGCAACAATGTGAGTCACAAGGAGCAGAGAATTTTATGACAGATGTATATTTTGAGTGATGACTCTGTTTAGAGTGTCATGAATGAGTGTATTAGGTCGCTCAAGGAGTCAAAAGTATCAGTAAAGCAGGTTTAATACAGAAGTGAAAG
The DNA here is from genome assembly GCA_013398055.1 of Ifrita kowaldi. Classification (NCBI taxonomy): domain Eukaryota; kingdom Metazoa; phylum Chordata; class Aves; order Passeriformes; family Cinclosomatidae; genus Ifrita; species Ifrita kowaldi. The sequence continues at coordinate 79,826 of VZRS01005638.1, read as the reverse complement.
TGTGAAAAAATTTGTTGGCAAAGTTCACTCTATTATTTACTGGACAGTTAGACCACACAGAAAAACCAGACTATAATCTGAATCAGTCAATATAAAAATAAAATCCATTTAAAATTATATACATAGAAGCTAAGGATAGGAAAAGGGTAAGGATGGGAAAGAGTAAGGATTAAAAGAAGTAAAGGAGACTCTCCTATTGAATTACAAGGTTCAGAGTGGACGCCCTTGCCAAAACGAGCCTTGGACTTGACCAAAGGTTTAGGCCTAAAGGGTTTAATGCCACTTAAACTTAACAGCACTCAACAGCACTCCATCAATAGCCTAACTTAAATAATTTGACAGATGATTCTATAGAATTTACTACAAGCACAGCAGTAACTCACTTACAGGTCTAACTTACTTACAGATCCGAAGTACCAAGCATCTAAGAGAGCATCACTCACAGCACATCTGCCATAGCATATTCATACTTGCATGCACACAGACCCAGAGGAGTATGTACAAGCTGTATAGCTGTGAAAAATCCCCTCCAAGTTCAGTGAAGTACTCACGTAGGATGCCTTCATGCCTTCTCATGGGTGAAGGGTTGAGCTGAGAGGAGGTTGGGGTCAATGTTCGCTGTGATCCCCGAGTATCGTTCATGGGCCCAGGGAGGTGCCCGCTCCAAGGGAGATTTCTGGTGACAGCTCACAACTGTCCAGGGGAGTTCAAAGGGTCTCACTGGACACCATTGTTTCTAGGGTTGCAAGAGAATTGGCTTCAGCCACGGTAATTTCCCACATCAAGGCTGAGGCCTAATGAGCATTGCTGAAGTCAGTGCAGCTCGAGGAGGCAGCGGGAGAGATGCGCCTCCACAAAGAGACTACATTCTGCAACTCAGAAAAGGGCGGGATAACAGGAGAGGTCCAACCCACTCTCTGAGAAACTTTGTAAATAGATTTAATGGAAAAGAAGAATTGACAGTTACTCAGAAAAATTTGCAGGCAGAAAGCATTGGAAATACCAGAAACGGAAAAATCTATGGTAATGAGATGCTTAACCAGAACAGATTTCCAGCCCTTAAGGACTGAGAGGAAAGTGGTGAGGGTCCCTACAAAGCAGTTGAGAGAGAAAGGTGTGAATGGCTTAAAGGGAAAAGAGACTGCAAACAATTTTTTTTATATCTTCATTTTCTTCCATGTTCAGCTATTAAAGCCTGATAATGACATTCTTACTGTATGTTTGTCTGCTAGCTAGCAGAATCAACCCAGCAGCAATTGTGCTTGCTGCTATGATTCATGGGATTATAGATACTCATATTTTCTAGCACATTGTATTTCACTGTAGTGAAGGACAGAAAAATCTGGTATCAATAGATGAATGTTAAACAGAAGAATGTAACCAAAACATGCTGCATATGGAAATTCCTATTACACTATTAAAAAAGAAATTAAAAAGCAGAAATGTGCAATATATTCTACTGAGTGATGCTCATCACAGAATAATTTTTCAGAAATAGAAATGAGACCACAGATAAATATAGCGTTGTCTGCTATTACTAAGAATATATACCAGTCATTTGCACCAGAGCTGGAGGAAAACTGTTAGATCATAGTTCACACCCTACAGATGGAATAAACCATCTTTTGCTGAAGAACTTCACAGATATTAAAAAGATGATATCATCTGAGATCCATCTCCAAAAGCTACCAATTACACAAAACACACCCTGAACTGACTTCAGTGTATCTGTTGAAAATGTCACTGGAAATGCTGCTGAGACAGTCGTGTTTCCAGCTGCTTATAGCAGATCTAGCAAAGAAATACTACTTCGTTTTTATTTTCCATTTAGAATAAACTAACTGACTAATAAAGGCAGGCGTTTGTATGAACAAGTCCTCAAAAAAAGACTATGAATTAGAATATTCATCTGTCGACTTACTCAGCTTGGAAAAAGATGAAACAAAGAGCTCAGGCAAGGCAATTAAGTCTGATTTGTACTTGTAAATACAATAGAAATCAAAAAAGTTAAAAAGTTTGCCTTTAAGGGGAAAGTTTATACAGACTGATTACTTTGAAATTTCTCTGTGATCTGACCAAGCCAACTTCTCACTAGTATATCAAATGTGACAGCTACAAACCTTTCAAGAAAAGCAAAAGTCTCTCTGAATTTTTTCATTATGGGTTAAGAGCACATGATGATGTATCAAAAAGGCTAGGCTGATCTCAGGAGATCTCGAGATTGCTCTCCCCAAAATTCATAGATGGCTTGTGTTGGAAGGAACCTTGAAGATCATCCAGTTCCAACGCCCCTGCCGTGGGCAGGGACACCTTCCACTAGACCAGATTGCTCAGAGCCCCATCCAGCCTGGCCTTGAATACTTAAGAGGTATGGGGCATCCAGAGAACTTTCAACCTGTTCCAGTGCCTCACCAACCTCACAGAAAAGAGTTTCTTTCTGGTATCTGACCTAAAGCTACACTTTTCCAGTTTGAAGCCATTCCCCCTTGTCCTATCCTTACCTTATAAAAAGCCCCTCTCCAGCAATCCCGTACCTTCAGGTACTGGGAGGTGGTGATAGTGGCTTTCTCTCCAAAATTGTTCCTATTATATCCAAAAACTACTTTTAAAATTTTTTTTTCAGAATTTCATTATGCAAAAAAAGTAGGAGAGAAATTCTACGACTTGCCAGTCACATCATTCCCAGTCATGCAAGTCAGTGGTCAAAGCCTTTTTATTTAGTGAGTTACAATTGTTAGTACAAATTTTATCTGCAAAACTGCAGTATTCCCTGGCCATACAATTAAAAACCTCATGAATTTTCTCAAGCCAAAGGTGGCCTTACATACTCCAATACTGAGTATTATTTTAAGATTTTAACTAGCCCAAGACAGGGGGCAAAGAGAAGGCATTAGGAAAGAAAAATATGTTTGTGAACTCTAAGAAGGGTCAAAACCTTCCCGTAAGTGTTAGAACAAGTATGACCAGAAGAGGTGGAAAAATTATGACTGGGTAAAGCTCACATTTTGAAGTAGAAAAGTTACTGCTTTTCACAGACATTCTGGCACTAAAGTGATTACCTTAAACAAATACAACCATTACAAGCCTTCTTAAGACCTTCACTGACCAGCTACACATTCAGAGAACATCAAACCCAGCTGACTGGGCTTTTCAGTCAGAGCTCAATGGCCATCCTTAGACCTACATCCTTCCTGCACAAGGTGAAAAGGAGTTGAAGGGAAGCAGAGGAAATCATGGGACTTGCCCTGAACAGGAAACTCATGCCCTGGGTCAGAAGTTATCTGGGGCCTCAGTTGTCACTGCTGTCCCACAACACACAGAATTAAGTCTGTATTTTCTCAAGCATGTCCTTGCCATCATCCTGGCTCTTTGGGGGTGGGTCTCTCATCCCTCATACAGTGGATTTCCAGTGGTGCTTTTGGCCAGAGAGAGGGCCTTATTGACCACACACTTGATATGCTACTGGCTCCAAGTAATTTGTTTATTCTTTTGGGGTTTTTTTGAAATTTCTTTACTGCAGGACGCCATCATTTGAGCAAGGAATGGAAATCAATCTGTATACAAAGCCTGAGCATAAAGAAGCAATTACAATCCCTTTTGGACTGGGTTTGAGGGCTCACAGAAGTTCAGAGATGAAAAGTGTCTGGCTCAGCCCTTGCAGGTTGTGAGGGTGAAAAGAGAGGGTGAGGTACATCACTGGCTTTGATTGCCACAACCACAGCAGCCCCTGGCCAGCAGCCACTGCTGGAGAGGGCCCAGGCCACTTGGTGTCTCAAAGCAGGGTCAGTTAAAGCTGTTCCTCAGTAGAAAAACACTCCACAGGCGCTCTGGCAATCAATTCCAGTGCTTGGCCACCTACCCAATAAAAACCTTCCTTCTGTTTTTGTGGAATAGCCTGCATGTCAATGTGTGCCCAAAGCCTCTTTTTCTCTGCCACCGGGCACCACTGAGAACAGGCTGGCTTCACCTTCTTTACTCCCCCACCAGGTAGTTAAAGACATGGACGGGATGCCCCTGAGACATTAACAATGCTGCACGCCTTGCTGCCCCGAGCTGAAATGACTCTGGACTCAGCAGCTCAGACAGGCTTTAAGATACCTGACTTTCAAGACAGGTCCCTAACTTCAGTCACCATCAGTGTCTCCTTTCCAGTGTCGCTAACTTGTCTCTGAATGAAGAGTAGGTTTATACTCCCCAAACTTCACATGTAAACTGGTGTTTGAAATAAGGGAGTTCGCATTATTCACACAGCACACATTATAAAATCACTTGATACAAGAACAGAAGACACTCAAAATTTTATTGCCTTGTCAGATGTACAAATTTATTTATGCTATTTATCAAGTGTTTAAATTTACACAAAAGACAAACACTTCAACTTCAGGTCCAATTGTTCATCAGTAAGCCCTACATGAGAATACCCTTGACACTTTCAAGGACAATTTTTACAAGACGCTTAGAACAGCAGAATATCATAAATAATGGCCAACTTCACAAGCCTGAGGGTCACTACCTCATCACTGTTTCTCTGCTGAGCATAACCCACAGAATAGAGGAAGCCTTAAAGCCATTTTAATCCCCAAACACTATCACTACTGCACTCAGAGCATTTAAATCACACTGCCCTGCTTTAGTAACACCAAACATTACATCTAGTCTTAAAGATTTATCACAGCTTCCCCTAACAAAATGACTTTTTTTTAAACATTACAAGAGAACTGTGCATCAGAACAACTGCAAAATACACAATTATCCATTTGGCTTGGTTTTACAATAAAAAATAGTATCAGTCATCTATTTGTTAACTTCAACTCTTGTGTCTTACTCCTTACCCCTCCCTTCTCTACTTAGGAAACGACACTAGACCAGGCAGTTCAATTGTAGCACTGAGGTAGCATATTTTAATTGAACAGAGTAATATGTTTGATACTGTGCCTCCTCTCCTTTAAAGCACAAAAAAAAAATCCCCACAGTTTTTGAACATCTTTGGAGAAGAAGGCATATAGTTCATTTCCAACAGCCACTCTATCTTGAATTCAAAGCACAAAGCATCTCTCAATGGTGGACAGATTATACCAGCTCAAATGAATGAGAACATATACAAGAAGAAAGAAATATGTCAGTTTTATTAGAACTAGGGTTACACTTTAGCCCTATGGCCCCTATTGTTCCCTATTATGAAATGCATCTTTACAGTCCCTGAAATTTAATTTCAAAGACAAGGATCCTGAAAAAGGGCAGCTATGCTGCTGTTCTGAATGATTTTCACACTACTGGCAGAAAGAGCCAAAAAACTGCAACAAAACCAGATGAAATCAAACGGACCTAATATAAAGTCAACAGGAATTAACAACATGAATATACTAAAAGAATCAAAGTTAAGGCAGAAGGTATGACTGAATGAACTGAGAGCACTTTCCATTTACTTAGAAGTTATAGCTGAGATAGCCTTAAAAATAATGAAAGAAAAACCAACACCCCCAAAACAAACACAAAACCAAACAAAAACACCAACAAAACCAACCAACCAACCAAACAAATCCCAGCACTGCAAGAGTAGGAGCTCAATTTCCTAACAAATCGAGAATAACAGTAACTCAGCTTTGCCCTTCTAGCTAAAAGCTTTAAAAGACTAAGCTGAAGACAAACTACTCAAGACTGCAGCCTTAACTTCTAGACTGTTTATTAAAGTAACTCTTACAGACACACCTGTGTATTTAGAGGGAATAATAAATAGTGATCCTAAAGAACAGTAGTAATTTCCTGCTCTGCATGCCGTGCTTGTACACATAGGCTTGTAAAACTCTGCTGAATGGTACACAATCCTCACCCAGCCCCGGGCTGGATCTTTCAATTCCTCCCTCCATCTTTCACACAGGAAAGCAAAAACTTTTACTGCAGTTAAAATCCCTTGAGTCAGCTGCATGCATAGGGGAAATTGGGTTTTAACACACTGGAAAGCAGACTGAGAAGGCAATCAAGCGGACTGATAAATAAACTCCTAAGGAAACACCTAAACAATTGAGGGAAAAATGCATAAGTTATAACGACCAATTCAAGCTGTTTATGAAGGCATTGATGTTAATCTTTCAAGTAACCCATAATGCACTCAAACACCTGTTATTAAAAACTTAAGGCTTTTATGAATACTCTCTTACATATAAAAGGAGTATTAAACAGAAGGAACTTGTTTACAGTAAATACAAACATCTGAAAAATCTCTGAGACCTGTTTATACAAATACTAATAAATTCTTTAATATTTTGTACAACTAGAAGGTGCACAGATTGGCATTCAAGCAGTCAATGCTGGCAAACATCTGTCAGACAACAACATGATTTACTTGGATAACAATATAGTTTAAAATGCCATAAATTAAAAAATAAGTTAGTTCACATTTTTTCCCCAGATTTTATGTACATCTTAGTCTTTAATGAGATCGTGTAGCCTTCTTCAGAAGCTCGAGGTCTTTCCGAAGGCTTTTGATTGCTCTGGCACAGCCATACTCTTCCAGTTGCAGAGGGATATACTTTTCTATCTGAACGAGCCCATGCCCAGCAGGACTGGTCAACAGCTTAATCCAGGATGGCTTAATGTTTCCTCTGAAGCCCAGAAAGGCCAAGCTTCCTGTGACAAAAACAGCTCAGCATTACCAAACCAGCCAAGCTCACTGAAGCACAATACAGGACTGGTTAGATAAGAAAAGGCATGCTCCTCCAAAATTCCTTCCCCCACATTATTCAGGACATTAATTCACTCTCAGCTTCACATGCACCTCACAAGGAAATAATGATTTGCAATTTCCTTTTTCAATATTTAGTATTAAATTCCCTGACATCTTAATTTGAAAACACAGCTAATGGGACAGTTAAAAAAGCTGCTTTCTCAGACACAACTTGTGCCATCACTCTGAACGGATGAGAGCTACCCCATTTGGCCTATAAACTCATCATCCCTTAAAACACCAATAGCTTCTCGTTTCTAGCTTCAAGTTTTTTTAGAACAGGAAATACTAGGAAGGCACAGGATACTGCCTAAAAATAGATTTTCTGAGTGATGCACAAAATACAGGCTTTAGGAAAAAAAGCCTGGGGCTCTTTTTGCGTGATCCACAGGCACAAAGAACTGCTACTTACTTCTCTGTTTGCAACAGGCTTCACACAATGGGGTAAAGGGGTTTTCTGCCCCATCTGCTGAAGAGCTGCCCACCTCCTCTCAACAAGAGCTGACACACAGCAGCCACACCAGTGCAAACTGGCAACCACCCACCACCAGCTGCATCCTTCCCAAACACCCCACGGGAAACCCACATGCCAACACAAACACAAAGACCAAGGTGGTCTCAAAGAAATGTGCAACATTTCCACCAACCGTTGCTCTGAAGGTAAGGTGGTTTTGCTGCCCCAAGGGACATTAAGGCTTCTGCTAAATTATTAGGAATTGCTACATCACCTCTTGTGCTCAGCAGAATGATAGACCTGCAACAGGAACAGTAAAGACACAGCAGCTGTTATAAACACATTCTTTTAATATTCTGCTACATGCCTTTACAGCTAGCTGCCCTCACAGACTAATTCCTTATGAATACTTATGACATGGAAATAGTCAACCCTTTCCGAAAGCAGTACTTAGAATTTCTTGGTTTTAAACTGACTTTCAATTCAACTTCAGAATCATGGGAAAGCGTTATTTAAACACAATTTAATATTTTGAATCAAAAAAATCAAGTTTAGATATTGATACAAAATTAGAAATTTAAAATGCTGATTTTTTCTGATACTAACTTTCTATCTTTATTTAGTGACAAAGGATTTTCTCCCTATAGGGAGAGAATAGTATGATATCTTTCACATAGTCCTTGACAGTGTCCTTATTAAACAAAAAGTTGTTCTTGTTTTAAGCAAAGAAGTGTTATTACAAGACGTTTTCTTAAAGAAAATTATTTTTGAGAAAAAAGAGAGGCAACACCAGAAAATTTTAAGTGTTAAAAATCTGCTTAGTTTTCTTAAATAAGGCTAAACTATCAAATAAATTGCACCTACGTTTCTCCTTTTGCCTCAACTTAGACGTGTGTTTTGTTCACTTTCAGTGCTCACGTACCATTGTCTATTCATCATTATCTAAATCCTTGTCAGAGAGAAGAGCTACAGCCTGCAGGACATACTGGAAATGAGTGGTCATTGCACATACCTTTGTGGAATTCCAGATTTTAAATAACCATCTACACGCCTAACGTCTACTCCAGAAAATAGTTTGTTTCCCAACACTGTGCCAGTGCAGGCATCTACCACAACAGTAAGTATTCCATCATCCTTGAAGGAAAACATGGTATCATTCACCTGAATAGGAAGAAAAAAGAGAGAAAAAAGGAAGTTAATATGAAGCAAACAGCAATTCTACTGCACTCAGTGTTAATCTTATTCTAGTTTAGACACAGTAATTTCCTTAAAAATACTTGCTTCTCCCTAGCATCTCTTCAATTTTCCCTTTGAAAGGACACTACTTAATTAGACTTCTGAAATTGCACGGGAGTCTTAAGTCTGTAGCTTCTACAGGAATACTGCACCTTCCACGTGACTTACTACCTGCCCCAGTCATTGCTCCTGCTTTGGGAAGCTAAAATTCAGATACTGAATGCCCTGGACTTCTTGACAATTATACAGGTAATTGATGCCTGCAGCAGGCTAGTTCCGGCCCAGTCTCTTCCTACTGAGTGCTCTTACTGCTTTGGATATGGCACACACATTCCTGGAGAAGTTTGCAGCTGCAAAGGTTAAGCTGCTCATGTGTCGTTTGTCTGCCTGGATAACTGAAGGCTCAGCCAGACCAACAGTGACACTGCAGAACGTGAGGCATGTGCAGACCAAGCTCTGTGGTGTGAGGGTGTCTGCAAACGTTATTTCACCATCATGTGCAAGTCTACTTCAGCATCTGAATGGAAAAGTGAACTCAACTACTTTTTATACAGTATCACATCACTGGGCTTATTTGGGCCGCATCAGAACAAATACAGCAATCTACTGATTGTATAGTAATAGCCATTTAGAGGACTTTAGAAAAGCTTAATGGCTTGTGTGACCCATCCCATTAAGTTGCTAATCTGTTTGCACAAGGACAATTTCAACAAAATGGATTTAACTAACAAATTGTTACAGGTTATGTGCTCTGTTTATTTCCAAAACCAGACATAAATGTATACCCACACAGATTTAATCATGAAACTGAACATTTTAAACTCTAAAGGGAACATTTTTCTCTTCAGCAGGTAGGATTGAAATACAAAAATGGAGCTTTGAAGCCTCACTTTCTGATGTTAAAACATAAGCTTTTTGACTTTGTTTTTTAAACAATGAACCAATCTTTTCATTCAAGTGAAGAAAACTGAGGTCTGCATTATGTAGAGTTGTACAACTGTTATAATACAAACTGCTATAGTGATATTTAAGAAGAAAACCATAAAGAATACTTACATATATAAATGCTTGTTGACCTTTGCTTGACTCTTTTTCATCAGACGAATTAATCTGCACAAGGAGGTAGTTTTTGTGAGGGTCACTAGTGAATACCACCTGGACATCAAACAAAAAAAGTTAAGTACATATATTGATGTTTCCTCAACACTTTATCATGCCAGTTTACAACAGACAGCCCGTGCTCCAAAGCAAATGTATCCATTTGTCAGCAGCATTATTTATGGTACTAGTAATCCTAATAAAACAATGATACATAGTATAACCTACTTCATCCCTTAATTTCAATATTTTTCTCAGTTTGTATAGCTGCAACAATTTCAAGTTCATGCTAATAAACAAAGATCAAACAGAAAGAAGGTTGGCCATGTAGATCTCTGCAGCAAAACTCTCCATGTAGCACAGACAATACTGCAGTGCAAGACATCAATCCACCCACATCCCTTTTCTGTGGACTTGGAGCAAGAGTTGAACAAAAGAAGAAAAAAAAACCTGAAACCTTTGCGCTACAGAAAGGGCTCCAAGCCTTCAAGGAGTCCAAGAAGATTAACAAGCAAATTAACCAAAGACTAAATTAAGCAAGATTAACCACGGCAAATTGCTAAGTGCAGTATTCTAAGCTGAAAGACTAAAATTTGGACTTAAATTGAGTAGACAGCATCACCAATTCAACAGGTCATGAAAGTTTCTGCTTATTTTACTTCACCTGAGTTGTGCCACATTTTCTACATGGTACAGTAGTTTTTTCTGGCATCTGCTTTATGACGGTTGGTACTTGGTAGTACTTTGGGTAAGCTTTTGCCATGCAATTACTTATCCCTTTTGATGAATCTTTGGTCACAATCTTGATCCTTTCACATCCCTGAGATGAGCAATAACTGTGACCATCCCTATTATATTTGGCTTGAAGAAATAAAAACAGTAATCTACACAAGAAGTGGAAAAATAACATAAATTAACTGGTGAAATATAGGTATTTATATTCAATCTTAACAGCTCTAGTTCATGATTTTCAGAAGCAGAGAAACTACAATTTTCACTTCTGCACCACTATCTAAATGTTTCAAAGTATTTACAGTTTACTAGAGTTAGGAAATCTCTAACAGCTTATCTAAAATTCCCCACAATTAAAGGAGACATCAATATAAACGCAGATGCTTTGTAAAGAAAAACCAGTCCTCAAATCAGTGGCTTGCAGGAAACAAAAATCGAATTGCAGAGCATGAATTTTTCACTTGATCACAGATCTCTGCAGACATGCAGCAGAAACATTCAGTTTCAGCCCCGGCACTGGAGAATATAGTAGTGCTGCTTCAAATGCCTGGGAATACAATTTAGGGTGTAGTGTTCAATAATGCTCACGGAAGACTGGTAGTTCTTCTGTTACATATTAGACTGTTATCAGAGCAGCTCTTACACAAAGCAACATAAATGGCTGTTCAAAAACTACATTCATTTTTGTATTTATTACAGACAGGCACAGCAGCAGGTAATGGAACAAAATAAATAAGAGAACAAATTATAAATTTAGAAGCAACGTTTGCAAAACACACAAGTGATGTACATAGGACTTAATTTATTGAAAGTTGACTAAATCTAAAACCTCTCAGAAGGGTCTTAGTGGCCTCTGCCAGAAGTACTTTTGAAAGAGAGACTAGGACTTTTAAGCTCTTTTTAGACAGCTGAAAACAGATTAGAATTTTCACAAATATAATTTTTAAATGTTGGAAGAGAAAGCTTCTTGGAAATTTTTAAAATTTTCAGTTTAACAAGAAAATACGCATTTTCTCTGAAGACTAAGAAATTAAATCCTAAAAGGCACTGCTCTGCAGCGCACCAGATACTACATTTTCCCCAGATATGGGGTACAAAATATCTTTGGCAACCGTGGTGCTCTTGAAAAGTATTTCAACGACAACCATGCTACTTTGGAGATTTAAAGACACATAAACATTCTTCAAAAAGGTTTTGGGATCCTTCTCAACACCTTTCCTCTCATGCAGGTGTCTCAACCAGCTACTTTTAACATTATAAAACTGGACATTTCAAGATTAAACATCATCTTCCAGTAGAGTCAAATTACAAGAGTTACCCAGTACTGTTGTCAAAGTAAAACCTCTTGTCTGATCGATTCTTTTCAAGCTCCATCATGGAAGATACAGGTGCGTAGCGCTCCACTTTGCTTGACAGAGCAGATGACCGCCTTTGAAAGGCTTCCAATGCTATAAGAAAATCTGTCTTTGGTTGGTAACAAAGACCAACACGAATCCAGTCATTCCTAAAACCAAAACAAAATGTATGAGTCCTCGTCCTAACAGTACTAACAGAGCAAACAGATCACTCCAGGAAAAAGAAACAGGAACACGAAAAGCTCCTAAACCCCCAACCAGATGACTGAATCTGCACAGTCTTTCATTAAACACTTTCATAACTCTGATTCTCTCAGGATGTATTTGATTATATACTTCAGAGATATTTAATAAGTTTATCTGCCAGCAAAATCAGGTACGACGAACTATTCAACTGCAATTCTACTCAACTTTACTATTTGTACATTTTCTTCTCCAAAGGTGTTTCCTTAAAGACACCGTACTGGACAAGTGTTTAACTTCAGGTGCAGGTCTATTCATACTTAGTATCTGTAATTACTTTCCATACTTTAGTATTTGTAATTATGAAATACATCCCAAACCCAAGCTCTGGTCCTCCAGATGGCTGCTAACTCATGCATAGTAATTCTGTAGGACATAACTTCAGTACTGCCTTATGGATCAACGCCCCGAAAGAAAGTAAACATACTTGTTGAAGTTAATGAGATATAGATAGGTGACATTTGGAGCTTTTCCATTCCAATGTATTGTATAGCCCTTCTGGAGCATCACGACTGGCTGGTATTGCTGAAAGGCAGCTGCTCTCTGATTAATACCTCGAAGAACCATGGGATTGCCTGGATACTCATCTCGGATGATAGTCATGGAAAGATTCTGTCCATTCCAGGTTTGGACATAAACCTACATCATATTAAAGAGGGTGAAAAGAGGAAGACTTGGTCTCTTTGCAAAAGAAAATGAAATAGTGAAGCACAATCAGTACATTATTAACCAAAATGTTGCAATTTGATGTGCTGAGTTATGTAATACACAGATATCTCCTGAATAAAAGTCCTATTTAAAAAACTATTATAGATTTTTCCCATTTTACAGACCAAAAAAGGTATGGAGGAGAAAAAAAAAATCAGCTATGACACTTGACCACGCAGAACAGGAACCAGGATGGGAATCAAGCCTGTAAGACTTGTATTCAGAAGGTGGTATTTAACATCTCCAGGAAACAAACCAACAAACCAAACCCCTTAAAATCCACTCTGTGAAAAAAAAGCAGACAGAACTTGAGTGGAAGAAGACACCTTCAATGCAAAAATGTTTTAGCAGATACAGCTGCAACACAGAACTCTTGGCAAACATACACGTTTAGTTTTATCTTGCAGCATCTAATACTGTACCCTCAGTGTGCTGAGAGGAAGCATGATACATGCACAACTGGCTGAAAACTGCAACATGAATAAAAGCATTTTTAAAAGTAAAAAACTTTGAAATCCAAAGAGAGGTAATTTTGTATTTCTTACACTACCTGACTCCACAAACAGTTCATATTATAGATTTGCCCCAAACAAAGCCAAAAGCACTAGCCTGTGCATAGTTCCCACTGCAAACCACTCCACTCCATTCTGTGATATTAATGCATTTGGGGTGTTGAATCAAGTAATTATCCATCCGGCCCACATAGGTATCCCTGTAGCCAGTCACTGAACCATCTAGATCATGAAATATTGAGTTCTTGTCACCATCCAGATCTCCTTCTTCAAACCAGGGACCAGGCTTTCCAAAGAAGGCTTTCAAAGAAACCTGACAACAACAGTAAATTTTTTTATTTTTTTGCCCAGGTAACAACAGACTAACGTTTGCACATGTGCAGAAACACAGAAATTTGACAAAGCTGATTAAAAACTATGGCAAGGATAGCAGAATCTTGCCAAACAGACATGCTGGGTCATGGCTCAGGTAATAGGCTCAGGCCAGCTATTGCCTCCGAACAGTGTTAATATTTACCGCAGAAAATTAATTACTAAGGATATACCAAACCTTACAAAAATTTCCTTTCAGCTTTACCACAAGCCATGAATCATTTATTGTAACATATCCTGCATCTCTCTTTGTATTGGTTTTTTGCTCAGGAGACAAAGGATACACTCTGGGTGACCTCCAGCCAGGAGATAAACCCTGGAGTAGGTATGTATAGAAAGGATGACCTACAGCTCTTGTCTGCATACATTAAATACAAAAAAAGAAAACCATTCACAAGACTTAAGGAAAACTTGTAATAAACTTACATTTGGACCAAACTTCACAAGAGAAATGTTATTTTTTGGAGTCATCTGCCATGGATTTTTCATCAAGAATCCAACTGCACTGGTAAATCTATCTGGAGTTGGCATGAAGTTTTTAAATGTGCACTTGGTAAGGTGAATAGGTCCATCATAAATCTGAAAGCCTCTGATTGGAAATGTCCTGTTGATGCAAGCAAATTTTTATACCAACCTGTAACAAAACACTTGATATGCTTGAATCTGTGTCAAATATGTTTCCTCTCAGAGAAATCAAGAAAGCAACAATTAGAGAATGACTCGCAAGATAGATTTTAGTAAAGGAGATAGGGTTTCTGCACTTCTTTAATGAGTCAAAAAATCCCCCACTCTTAAATTTTCCTGTTAGCAGAGCTATCACTGGCCATCTGCAAATGTGCCCTTTTTCCGATACGAGAAATACAGCAGGAAAGTAATACCACCTACTCTTTGATTGATCATGGCAACTGGAAGTGACTGTAGACTGGAGGAAAGCAAAGATCACTTCTAACTTGAGGAAATAACACTCAGAGAACGGCAGACTGGTAAGGCTTAGCTTGACCCCCAGGAAGATGATGGAGCAGCTAATCCTAGAAACCATTTCCAGGTGCCTGAAGGACTGGAAAGTCATCAGGGATAATCAGCATGGATTCACCAAGGAGAAGCTGATAAACTTCTGTGATGAAATGACTGGCCCAGTAGCTGAGGGGAAAGCAGTGGACACAGTGTACCAAAACAGCAGTAAGACTTTTGACACTGCGTCCCACAAGAGCCTCATGAAGTATGGGCTGGATGAGAGGACAAACAGCTGGGCCCAGAAGGTGATGGCACAGTCTACTTGGAGACCAGTAACTGGTGATGTACCCCAGAGGTCAATACTGAGTCCACTCTTGTTCATTATCTTCATTAGTGACCTGAATGATTAGGCCAAGCATAGTCTATAGGCCAAGTTTGCAGAGGGCACAAAACTGAGTGAAGCAGCTGATGCACCAGAGCGTTGTGCCACCACCCAGACAGACCCTGACAGGCTGGAGAAATGGGCAGATGGGAACCTCATGAAGTTTAACATGGGGAAATGCAAGGCCTTGCACATTGGGAGCAACAACCCTTTGTGCCAGTGAAAACGACCTACAGGTCCTAGTGGAAACCAAATTAACCATAAGCCAAACAACATACCCTTGCCACAAAGGAGCAAAAGGTATCCATGGCTGCACTGTGAGAAGTGTTACCAGCAAATTCAGGGTAGTGATACTTCCCGTTTTTTTCAGCACTGGTGAAGCAACAGCTAGAGCACTTGTCCCAGTACAAGGCAGATACAGAGATACTGGAGAGTGCAGCAAAGGGCCACAAAGATGATTAAGTCCCAGGAGCACCTCTCATGCAAAGAAACACTGGGAGACATGTTCAGTTTGGAGCAGAAAAGCCTCAGGCAGGAATCTCAATGTATAATACTGTCTGAAGGGAGGGTACAAAGAAGACGGAGCCAGGCTATTCCCAGTGACAAGACCAGGAGCAATGGGCACAAGATGAAACACAGGAGGTCCCTGCTAAACATCAGGAGAAACTTTTTCACTGAGAGGGTGACTGAGTGCTGGCACATGTTGCCCAGGGAAGTTGTGGAGAATCCATCCTTGGAGATACAGTAAAGACAGCTGAATGTGCTTCCGGAACATGAGCCCTAGGTGACATTTCTTGACCTCCAGAGGCCCCTTCCAACCTCAGTGGTTCTGTGATTCCACTCAACACGACTGAATACCTCATATCACCACCACATTAACTCCTCCCCTTTAAATGGCTAAACAGCAAAAAACTAGGGTGCCCTGGGCCCACTTCACCCTTCATCCTACTTGGCCAAGGATGTGAGGGGCCAGAGCCTGGAGCCATGTGGGCATGGCCAAGATACCATGCTACTTGATACCACGTTACATCATGGCAAGAAGAGGAGGAGGGGGAAAGGGGCTCTCTCATTTCCTCAAGGGAGGGCATTCCTTTTCAAGGGAAGCAGTGAAGTAACACTGATCCTGACCAGAGGATTTGTCATCTGGCAGAAAACTGAGGGGCGCTGATGGTCTGTTGGCCATTTTGTTCTTCGTCTTGGGGGTCACCCAGTGCCGGGTTGAGTGGTAAACATTTTTTTATACACACATTGCCTTCTTTTGGTATACTTTTGCTATTAATATTGATGCTATTTCTGTTCATTTTCTTAACTTCATTGTTTCCAGTAAACTGTTCTTATCTCAGCTCAGGATCTCTGCCTTTTGTCTTTCTCAGCTGTGGAGGTGGGGAAAGGGGAGTGGTTGCATGAGGCTCAATTTCCAGCCTCCTGGGCTTAAACCAAAGCAGTCTTCTTTCCTATCCTGTGGGAAGGGCAGGACTTGGTACTATGTTAAACAAGCATCAGTGCAAGTCAAAGAGAAATGAGAAGGATCATGGTCACAAATTGTGATTTGTCACAGACAGATTGCAGTCTATAGTCCCAAACTGACCTTTGAAATTATTTTACCTGAAAGCTCTCTTTCAGACCCAAATATCTTTTAAGACTAAGGTTTCATTTAAGTAGGATCATTTAAGTTGCTACAGCATAGTAACCCGTGGAAGCATCAGATGAACCTGCCTCAGCAGAAAGGTGACACAGCTGCACACATAGCATTAAAAAAAAAGAGAGCATCACTTTCAATGGAGTCTTAATCTCCCACAGTTCAACCATGAAAGGCCTTTACATCTGATACAGAGAATATTTCTTGTATTTCTACTCTCTTCATTCATGACATACTTACCGATTTCTAGGCAGAGTGCGTGTTCTGTTGTCTATTCCTCCAGTTCCCACATACTTATTTTGGCCACCTTGAAACCCGTAATTCTTGCTCTCCCCTATGAACAGCGACTCTGATACCTCCTGGCTGGCACCTTCATCATTTGGGAAGCTCCCATCACTATCATAGCAACATCAGAGAGAAGTCTTTAGCCACAACTCTCTACCAGATACCAAGGCATAGTACTAGTTTTACTTCTCTAACAGTCCTTCTCAAGCAAAGCAGTATAGACTTCATGTACAATACCCAAATAGATTTAATCATTAACATTAATAGAGGCTAACTCCTTGAAATGTTTGGCAGAGCCAAACATTAAAATTTCTAACTCCCTTTGTAGTGCAGCACTTTTTTATTTACAGCTCACTTTTGCAATCTTAGAACCAGCTTGTCATAATCCAAATAGCAGCAATTTTAGCTCACTACCTAAGTTACTTGACATTTTTCATTAGAAAGAGACCTTACCCCTGCTAAATGCTCACCCCCTTTCTTTTCCATTACTCACTTTCAGCTGGAAAATAAAATACTGCCCAAGGAATCATACACTACCAAGAATACCTGGATAAATATAGCCTTCCTGGTAAAGAGGCAGCAAACTGTGGTGTAAACCAAGCACAGGTTGAACTAAAGTGGAAACTTTGGCAGCTGTGCCAGTTTACAGCCTCTATAATATCATCTGCATAACTGGAAATACAACCTGGCCCCAAACCGGAACTGCAGCCTTATGAAAGTGTTCCTATTAGTTTTAATAAATGCATGTAGATTTTCTAAGCTTCTAAGCAAGGAAACACAGAAATATTAACAAAGTACTCACCTAGCAAATGTCAAACCTATTCCATTGTCTGCAAACCTACAAGAAAGCCCAAAGCATCAGTTATTTTTTCTCAATTATCCTACAATTGGCTAATGTAAGAGCACATCCTGCTATGCACTGAAAAAAGCTTGAATTTTTCTCTAAATGGAACTTGGAACCACCACACACTTAACTTTTCTAAAAGCATTGTTGTTAGAAAGTAATTAAGTAATTTTCTACACATTTTAAGCAGGACTTGAGAGCTTCAGGGAGACAACAGAAATCCCAGTCTGAATTTACTGTCTCTACCAACTCTTAGGCTTCTTTTTACTACAGTTGTTTTTTTGCTGTTTAAGGCAGGTTCTCGTCTAATCACATATAAACTTGCATACTTGAAGTAGTAGGATGGTACAAAAGCTGGTCATGATATTGAAAAGTTCCTGAAGTTAGCCATCGACCCTCTCCTACAACCCTGTTGCAATGTCCTTTCATAAACAAAGCTTCAGGGAAAACTTCTTAGCAGCACGCAGCTGTTTGCTTCCGAATACCTACCCAGAGTTTTGAATGAGGATATCCCCTCCCCTGACCCAGGCCCCATGATCATTGTTTTTGAAAGAGATTAATCTGTCAATCAGGGCAGCAACTCGGGGCTTTTCAGGGTCTGCATCTTGATGAGGTCGAAACCTGGGAGAGATAAACACTCAGTACAAGAAAACTTTTTATTTTACATGTGCCATATATGTTGCTCTGAGTAAGCCTGGAAGAGAAACACTCATCTGATGGGCAAATTCCACTCTGCTTCACGTTTGGAATGAAAGAAGCTAAAAGCAGGTACAGGTCTGGCTCTCTACTACTAGAAAATTACTAGTCTTTGGGATATAATGAAGCAGGAACGTGAAACTTTTCTTTTCCAGTAACTCTCACAGGCTTTTACTAAGTCTCCCTAAGTTTCTTTAGCTGCCCTTAGCCTCCCTTTATCCCCTTTTTCTTTTTGCCCTCCCCACTTGTACTGAAGCATTAATGTGGAAGTTTGATGAAAGGAATTAAAAGCTCCTTGGAAGGACACACATGGCTGACATTAGCTATGCAAGCACAGTCTGGACATTTGTCTAACTGGTCCTCCAAATGTTTCAAACTCTTCTGACACACAGGAGTGCTTCCTCTTTAGGCATGCCTGAGATTTTTCTTTTTAATTGCATTGCTACAAAGATGGTCTTGTACAGTAAATAATGACTGGAATCCAGTTTATGTAGTAGGAAGAAACAGTCTGATTAAGAGTTGATGACATTTTCACTTCATTATCCCCAAGACCACAGAGAAAAAGCAATACATTTTAAAAAATTGCAAACAGGCATTTTGAGTGGGTAAAGATAACTATGTCTACTGCACCAATCATCTAAAACGTTTTTGTTCAGATTTGGATCTGCCCCCTCCCCATCCAAGGGAGAAGGGGGAAAATAGGTAAATGTTAGATTTTGATAGTCTCGGTCTTCTCAATTAACACTTAAAACACCTCCAGTCTGGCTCCATGTACAATGATTAAGGGGCCTCATGTAGTTATGCAGCGCCTCATTCCTTTTCTTTCTGCTGTGAAACACGACCCCATTTCATGCACTGAGTTTCTTGCATCCTCAACACACTACAGGCTCTCAGAGGGCATTTTGACCCTCTCAAGTTCTTCCTGACTACCTGTAATGACTGAGGTAAACTAAAAGGGTTATATGGGCTTTCTGTCAAAACATGGAACTAGCAGGTTCATTTCCAAATTATAAAGTATTGAGTATCATCAAAATTTGGAACTTTCCTCTTTCCATCTGCAGCAGTCACTTAACTGTCCTTGTCCTAAACACAGGTCAACTGACAATAAAGACAATCCTACAAACCATATTTTCAGTTCTAACGCTTAGTTGACACAATAAAATATTGACAGATAGAGTTATCCAATACTTTCACGTAACCACTATCCCAGGCTATTTTATTTGAAGCTCAGGACAAGACTAACCAGGCACAGTATAACCTGGAACTTTCCTAGACTCTCCATTACTTTCTCTCACTTTGTAAACTAAAGAAAATGTGGTTGATTGTACCACCTCTGCAAAGAGCCTTCAGTAGAACTGTACCACTGAGCTATGACTTCCAAGCCTAGAAGGAAAGGCAGGAACATTCAGCAGTAGGAAAGGCGAGTGGATGCATTACTGAAGCCTTTTTCTAACCATTAGCTAAAACTGAGTCATAAATCATAAGATCATGTTTTAAAGGATTATTTTCCTATTAGCAGGAATTCCAGAAAACATTCTAAGCATGACAGTAGAGTATGTTTAAAACAATGTCTTCTAAGAGGATGAAAACTATCCTGAGCAAAAGCTCAGAAGAAACCCAAATCCTTTAAGAGACACCGCCTCTGCTGTTACCAAAACAGATGAATAAATGAGGGAAAAGAACATACACGAACTTACTATTTGGGTATAATTTATAAATTATTTTATTGTTTTAAAAGGGGTTTTCCCCATATGAGTGTAAGAGCAGTCTCAGAACTTTGCCATTTTTCACTCACTTGAAAGAAAATATCCTTTACCTTGCATTGTTGTCCAAACAAAGATATTCTCTGGGATCATCCGCACTAGCATTAGTTGTTTTAACACCCTTATCAATGAACAAACCAGCCTGAAATAAGCAAGGAAAGAAAATTCATACTATCCAAAATTAAAGATAGAATAAAGATGAAATTTTTAAAATTTAAGCATTGCATTCCACACACATGTTAGAAACTCTTAGATCTTTCAGTTTGGCTTAAATTGGCATATTGTCTAAGGGAAAACTAGCTGATTAATATAATAAACCAGTCTGTGCTAAAAGGAAAGAAATTATCTGTGATTTAAAAAAAAAATGGAAAATTATTAAAGTTCACTTCTATTTTCTTTCACAACATCTATTTAAGGTTTTCCATTTATTACCAGATGCTGTTCTGGAAAATCTGGAAGCCAATCTTGTGGCAAAATCAAATTATTCTCATAAATGAAAATTAATAAATATAAGAAAAGAAAACCCAAAACCCACTGCAAAAAAGCCTTTGTATTTCACTTTAAAACTAAACTACCTTTACTACTAAAGATTATTTTGGTCCAAGCAGTCACAAGCTTGAAACTCAACAATCCAGTATGAAATAAATTACTTGAGAAAATAAAAGCATGAGGAAGCATTTGTGCTCTTTTACCTGCAATTACATACAAATACCTACACTACTTTTACCTCTGATCCAAATTATGAATCCAATTGAGTCTTATACACAAGCAGATTCTCAGACCTGCTGGTGGAGTTCTCTTTCAACATGGAATTTTAGCACACAAACTGCTACCCTTGTTTAAATATGACACTAGCTATATAGCTGAAACTCTTCTCTTCACAATGCACTTTCCTATTCAGTATGTTTTTATTCCAATCTGAACAAAATGCCCTACAGTCCCAAACACACTGTTAACGCAGCTTCCATAAAACATTGCATCACTTCTTGGTGTCCCAGACAACCAACTGTCAAGCAACATCAAGTTTCACTGTCAAGTTTCACTTGGCAAAAAAAAAAAACCCCAATAATGATTCTATGAGGTTTCAATGGTTAAACTATGAGACTCTCCTGCAGCAACCAAACACAAATAAGTATTTATTTTGAGCTAGGTAGCTTTTAAATGTCGTTATATTTATATATACATACAGCAGCTAGATTCCAAATGAAATACTGTAAGGACTTCAGCTGAAGTGAAACTTTAGCTGAGATGTGGAAAAGGTTTCAAATTCATACTAACAAAACACTCCTCAATGACTGTAGGCTGAGAACTCCATAAGATAATTGAGCTCCTGAAGGCAATGTTGAAGCTTAATCTCTAGCCAGAGACTGCATCACCATGTGCAAACACCTGAGTTACTATACACTGGAGACTCAGAAAAATAAGCTGCAGCTACTGTAGCAAGCTATTAGATGAATCATTACTATAATAAACTTTGATTCTTCAAGGATCAGCTTTCTTCGGAGTAGGAAATAAAGCTACAAAGAATAGCATCTGAAATGCTACTTCGGAGAAAAAGTATTTTATTAGAAGTATTAATTGATTTTAGTTGTTTGTGTCTTACAAGGATCTGAAACAGTGAATACTTGAAATGCAGCTAGAAAATACACCCACGCTGATTATACACTGTTCTACAGTACAGTTCAAACACAGCACAAACTCTATCTCCTAATCAGCTTAAAATGCAAACAGGCAAGTTCTAATATAGAGAAATAAAAACTTCACTTTTTTTAAAATAACATACTACATTACCTTAAAATTAGAATGAACCCTGTTGTTATAGAAGATTCCTAGAGGGGTAAGCTCTGATTTGGTTTCGATGGCTAAACTATGAGAATCTCCTGTAGCAACCTTGTGGAACAAATACCATATTCCAGCATCCTGAAAGTAAGGAGAGAATAACATTACTTGTAAGTGATTCTGATATTACTATTGCTGCTGATACATCTATGCACAGAAAAAGTGTACGGTAAGTTGAACTTGGATATTTTCAGTAAAGAAGCAAATAAAAACATAGCTCAATGGAAGTGTACCCAATGGAACATGTATTTTTAAAATAAAGTCTCCAAACAACTATTTAATCAGTGAAAAAATGGGATTTTACAAATAAGGCTATATTCTAGCGGACATCATGAACTAGAAAGTGTTTTGCTTCTCAGTGAAGCCCTTTAACACCTTAATCTTCATATTTAAGATATTGTAATATTTCAAAGCAGAAAAGTGTCCAAGTTAATGTAACTTTTGCATTTCAGTTATGCCATCCCACACACTAGATTTTCCTTTACTAGTAGATAATACTATTCACAGTATGATACTCAAAATAATTCCTCCTCTCCTTACTGTTCCAGTCTGTTAAGGCTGGCTCATCCTTGCTGCCATGAAAATTTAAAAGGCACAGCCAAAAAAACCCACAGGAGCTTTCAGAAGACAGGAACAAAAGCACACCAAGAAATCTGGCCAGTTCAGGGCACTGTGCCAATAACACGCAGTAATAATTTTAGTCTCTGTTCATTTTCTATACTTCATTCTCTGCTCTTAAAGAAGCTGGATTTATCTGCTAAATGAGACCCACAAAATGTCCCTTTCAGTGAACATGAGCAATTTGTCATGAACTACACCCATGCATCTGCATTCTCAAGAGGTGGCATCATGACAACACCTGCACAGCAGACACCTACAGACATGAAAAATTGTGCCTGACCACAGGCCGTGTGCCCTTAAAAAAAAAAAACATCACCCCACAAGGCACATTAAAGGGTTAAATGGTAGCTAAAGACACATTGAGTGCTCCATCTCATGAGACACAGTCATCAACCTTTTCAAGAAACACGGATAAAGCCAGTTCACCCTGGCCTAAAGGATTTCATGCATTTCATTCCAAGAATATACTAATTTTCCAAACAGTGCTGGAAAATCTACTTGACAGTAATGTTCCCATCCCAGTGTGTAATGATGACGCACTGACGTTTCTGGTGATTAACCATTACAAAGCAAATATGGATGTTCCATTAATAAAAATACCAAAATCTTACCTCACATATAATTAAGTACAGCTCTGTGCTTGGCAGACTCAAGTAAATTTTATTCAAAACACCCCCTCATGCTTGAAAAATAGACTTAGATAAACTTAAAAGCTTGCTAAGCATCTGCAAGCATTCAGAAATATGAAAAAGGGGTTGTTTTTCCTCTTCTCTCTCATAAACACAAAAACAAAAGAAACATCTATTGCCTATACAGCCTTACAATAGGCTTCACTGCATAACAAAAAAACTGGGGGAGGAATGGAATTATTTAATTGCGAATTGCTCTAGTTTATACCAGCAAAAGCTCTATAGTGCAAAGTTTGCATGAACACAGTCGAATTATTCTGTTTCTGAAACACAGTAAGCTGTGGTACCTTTATCCTAACGTGTTTACACCCATGCAAGGGAGGTGTATCAGACTGGCTAAACTCTGTAATAGACGAAAGTTTTTTCAGTTTTTTTGCTCCTGTCAGGCACATCCTGCTAACAAAAAGAAGTGTCATCTACTGGGATGAGCTACAAAGGCAGAAAAAGACCTTGTATGACTTAAGCACCAGATCAAAGAAGCTGTTTAAATTAGCCTTAGCCTTTAACTTTAGGCAATGCCTAAACTAGGTATATTACATAAAGCAGGCAAGATAGAAAGACATTCTGTTGGTCAGAAAAGAACTGGTTTAATTTGGTAGGTGTGTCCAGATCCTTCCTAGCGGCAAAGAGTCAGATAGAAAAGTCTGTCAAAACAAAAAAACAAAAACAAAGCCACAACAATAAAAGCAACAAAAATTAGACCACACAAAAAGCAGAATAAAATTTTCTGATTTTTTTTAATACTCTAGGTATTTCAACTCAGTTAAGTATTTTGAATCCTGTTCTATTTATTAATAACAGTTACCTGTTAAAAAATAAATTACCTATTTATATAATTGTTATCTGTTAGAGATAAATGTTATCTGTGGCTAAGAACACACAGGCTCGTATTCTTCCAACACTGGAGCTTCTGCAACAACAACCAACAGCCTTTCCTGTTTACCATTCCCACTGATCTCTTTGGAAAAATCCAATTAAAAGCCTTACATATCTCAGCCTCTCATCCAATATAGAACAGCCTCCAGTCCCCTTCTCCACTATATATACAGAGCTTTACTTCACAGGCAGCTATGACAAGATATTGCACTAATACAATGTTCAGAACAAGCAAAACTGTACCAGCAGTCACAGGCTGGAAACAACTGACTAACCACTGACAGAAAAGTGTTTTAGCTGTTTCTTACACAACGAACACCTTTTTGTAGTCACTTTTCATTCCACTGACTACAGCTCTTGCAGAGCTGTCACTAAACTCATGACAACCTACAGAAAACACAGAAGACTTAGTATGAAATGCACCAGTTCTGTGAAAAGAAAAGGATTTCTACACATATGCATTGACATTACTGTCAGGTCTATTAACTACAAAGAAGAAGAGATCTCCTCTGTTCCAGCCACAATGAAGATTTTTGGCATCTCTTAAATGCACACCCAGACACACCTTGCACTTTCAATGCCAATACGCTGCCAAAGATAAAAAGATTCATACATAAAAAAAGAAAAATATATGTATATCTGGCAGTAAATGTTACAGACCTTACAAACACCAGTGACATGAGCAGTTTGTCATGAATTACACCCACACGCCTCACCTGTGAGCCTGCTGCTGCATTATTTATAAGATGATTGTTGGGATGAGAAATCCAGAATGTTGAAACGGCCCTGAAATATTATTCAGAAACAAGTTACTACAGAAAACCTCTAGCTCCAACAGAAATATTTCCCCTTTTCAATAAGCACATCAAAAAAAGCTAAACTGATGAAGTAACTACTTCACATTCAAAATAAAAATCACAAAACCTCCCACATCTAGAAGTAAAAAATGCCCTTTTTTTAGTTCAGTGCACAGAATTGTATTTAATGTTGTGCAGATATTCCATGCAATGATAAAATGTTTTAAGAAGCTTTCACAAGAAATAAGTAGTATTCAAAAAAAATAGTGGTGATAGCTTGGGAATATGCATACAGTTATACAGCAGAGAAGATGTTCAATAGACTTTTAAGGCCCCAAGCGTCATATGAAACAACAATATTCCTATAAACCAATTTTTTTTCTTTTATTAAAGACTAAATGCTAATTTTTATTACTATTTTTTAAATACCAATACTATGTGAACTACATTCAATAAACTATAGATAAAAATGTTTCCGTCTGTATTTTGTCAAGAGATCATCAGCAGTTTAACTGCTGCCGCCGGTTGAGTTTTACTTCATCATGACATACTCACATGCAGTCTGTGGCTGGCACTGGAACATAACTTCCATATACCTTATCCCTAATCCCAATACACATGCTGCTGTTTCTGTCTGTAGGTAGAAGAGTGCCTGGTTTTGTGACTAGCCCAAGGTTGTGGAACAAAGTATTCCTCTGCTCAATGCCATCTTCTATGAAGAAACAGTGACCTAGTGTGTCGTAGCCAATGGTGTCCTTTATCTGTAGAAATACAAGTTCATTATGCCAGTAGTAACAGCACTTACTGAGATTTATTTGACAAACACCATCTAGTTTTACTGTCTTGGCACAGCTGCAGAGTGAAGTTTCAATATCAGCAGCTCAGATGATTCAAGTACATAGTTTTATTTATCCCTTACAAACACAGTGCTATGTCTGGAGAGCTTAGCTGCCTTTCCAGCCGTCTTACAGCTAGCTGCTGTAAGAATCTGAAAAATCAGAACAGTGAGAACTGTTAAATTACTGTTTGCAGTAATTTATTTATTCATTGAAGTAAGAAAGCCATTGCTGAGCCTCGGATTTGCAAAAGGGATGGGATTATTTTGGCATCTAAATGCTCTTTATAACATTGATTTAAACACAGTATGTTTTATTCTCCTTGCACCTACCAGCAAACCGTTAGTTGCATGAACAGTCACACATCTGGAAAAACAGCGATGAATGGAAAGACCTTCCAGGTAAGTTTTAAAAGTATATCCTCCTTTTTCATCCACATCCCCACAGAGGTGAAAGTGAACAGGGTAACTTCCAATCTGCTGCTGACCCATTTGCTTTAATTCCACATAGGAGAGATGAACAGATGTAAAATTCTTCAGAATCTAAAAAACAATGAAGTCCAGAGTGAACAACCAATTATTTGCTTTTTAACCAATGGAAATTTTAAGTTAATACATCATCTACCCCACATGTACAGAAGTTAGATGTACACAGTTGCCACAGGCCAACATAACAAAAGTTAGAACAAACATTACTGTGCTGCTCTACGAGATGCTTTACAAAACCGTATCCTTCATAAATAAATTTAAAATTTAAATCACCATGTGGCTAAAACAGAGGAATTTTCACCAGACATATTGCCACACTTTACTGTTTGGTCTTCACCCGGTGGCACATTGAATATTCTTACAGGTACTGTCCAACCAAAGAGAAGTCACCCACATCTGGATGTGTCTGAAGCTGCACCAGCACAGCCCACCTGGGACACACTTGGCTGGATAAAAACCACAGAATAATGCAGACTCAAAGGAACAGGTTGAGATGCTTAGTCCAGTCAAGAGCTTCATAAGACAGCTGCTCCGCACATTGCTCAGAGAATACCTCCAGTCACAGAGATGCTCATGGTGTCAATTGGTTCTACCCTTTCATTTCCCCAGTATGTGACCATTATTTGCCTTCTCTAAGCCTGGTCCCATTGCCTCTTGTCATATCACCGTTCACCTCCGAGAACTGCTGTGGCTGCTCTGAACCCTCACCAGTACCTGAAGACAGCAACAAGATCGCTCCCCTCAGCTCCCCATCACTCACCACCACATACTGCCATACACCACCTTTCCTGGACACACCCCAGTGCATCTACATTTCGATTGCAATGGGAACCCAAGACTGGACACAGCACTCCAGAGAAACATCTTTATTAAGGAATATATATGAAATGACCCTCACAATCATACAATTTCACAGTAAAGTTACTGTGTATGAAGTAAAATCATAATGGGGTTGTACCAGCGATGCAGGAAAGAGAAAGCATTTTCTTCCACCTAACCTGCTATGAAAGCATAAACCAAGTGCAACAGCTAAACCGCAAGAAGCTAAAGTAAGGGGGGAAAAAAACCAAACCAAAACAAAAAACCAGAAACTGAACCAAAACAAACCCTTACTTCTTTTTTTTTTGTAACTTCATTTCATTAACTTACCTACACTGACTATTTATCAAAAATACCAATTTTCATATGTACTTTGTCCTCTAGGGTAATCAGTAGTATTTTTTTTTCCTCCTCTAATTGAACTCTTAGGGTTTGCATGCCTAACATAAAGAGGGATGGTCAAAACCAGGCATCCCTCATCTCTAGCTCTTACTATTTATTGAAAAGCACAAAAACTGCAAAACAATGCCTCTCCTCACTGCCACTAAACCTCCTTTAGGCTACTGACCTAGTGACTAGTAGGAAATCCAGGATATTCAAAAGCTATTACATTTCTTAATGTCCAGGATCCCTCTGCTTGAGCATGAAAGATCAGCATAAGCCAAAAATGCTTTCATTTTTGTGCTGAAGTCTAGGTTTGGCAGCACTCACTACCCAGAACAGTCTCCTGGGAACAATTTAACTTTGATGAGTCAAAATGTTGGTTTTCTCTTCTACCTTCCAGACAACTGAAGGTCTGCTGTATTTACACTTTCGTGGCAATCGAGGTTACATTTTGCAAGATTCACAGCTTGTCATTATCTTCTTTCATTACATTATATGAATATAAAAGCTGCCTTGAGCCCACCTACTTTCTTCCACAAAACAAAAGCTGCCACATAGTAGGCAAGGGCTTATTTTCTTTCCCACTCTTATGTCCACCACTATGAAATTAAAATCTGTATCCAAATACATTAGAAAGAGATTTAAACTCTGATGACCACATAATGAGCACAAATACATTTGCAATTAAAATTTGAGGCCTCAGACTTCTCTAGCATCAGTGAAGCACTGCTGCTCAAATCTTTAATCTAAAAATATAAGTGAACACAAGTTTAAATACTGGTTTCTGTAACACTACTTTCTCTCAGCTTAGTTGATGTTCATAATACAATAAATTAGAAGCAGTTTCCTTTACACAACCTTAGTACTTTCAGATTTTTAAGAAAACAAATATAAAAACCCATGGTACAAGTCAGTTTCTTCCTTTTCCATGCCTCTCTAGTGCTCAGGTTCAGATGAGTCAGATCTTTAGGATTCAATGCTCATCACCTGGGGAGGCTGGAAGGCAGTGAAAGGAAGGGAGATACAAGGGAGATCAAGATTTATTCTGTAATGTTATAGGATGCACATGCATGGATGTAACTTGTACAGTTTAATCCCTGCCATACAACTTTACAACACCTGCTGGTGTGTGTTCTAGAACAGTTTGTGCATTATACCCCTGTCTTCTGCAGACTAAGTCTTGAGGAGTTAAGTCTAATTTGGGGAAAGCTGAGAACAAAGCCATTTCCACACAAAGCAATTGAAAGAACTGATGTTCTGTAAGTTTTCAAATCCCTTGAAGAGGGTGCTTAATATGCCTTTATATGACAAAAAGTAAATTTAAAATGTTTTTCAAACCTTGATATGTCCACCAAATGTATCATAACTGAAGAACTGACACTCCTTTTCACGATAGCAGGTATTTTCTGTCTCCCCCTTTATTAGGATGTTTCTTGTAAGAACTCCAACTTCTGCTCTCATGTCCACTCCATCAATTACTTCTCCTACATGAGGAAACTGAGGGTTTTCTGTCCAACAACAAGTTTTGAAGCGAGGGGGAAAGAAAAGAAAAAAAGTCACCACTGATTAAAACCAGAATCAACTTATATAAATAAGCAAGGTAACTGCAGCACCAAAACCCATGTGTTCCTCTTCCTTAACATGCTGTTTCCTTTCAGCTTTTCTTATGGTAGATGTATTTTTCATTTTAATAAGAAACTAAACCTCAAAAAATATCAACATTTTATTCGCAAGTGCATCTCAGTTTCTACCCAATAGTGTGTGAACATTATGGGAAAATACCAAAGAAGAATTGAAATTAATCCAAGGTATCAAACTTTTAGTGAAACACAGACGCAGATTTGCTCTAAAAGAAGAAAGATGCTGGCTGCTTAATCTGTTTCAAAGAGACAAATTAAGAACTGAAAGCAGAGCCAAAACACTGTTTGAAAATGCTGTATTCATCCCTCCTAAAAGAAAGAACGACTTGCTTTCCTAAATTTCCTGTTACTTAGGTAGCTATTCTGAAGATGCATAAACTCAAAATTAGGAAAAAGAAGATAAACTGGTTTTACACTCTTCTTCAAAATCACAATCAATTCCTTATTTAAACTGAGAAAACTACCTGATTCAGTAAACCCTAAAAAATGCATTTATGCATTAAATGATACCCTGAATACAGACTATCACTATCCCTTCAAGGCTTACAAAAATGATATAAGCCTAAACTACCACAGCATGAAGCAAAACTAAGAGTTATACCAACTCTGTATCTGCTGCTGAGGCTTTAAAAAGACGAGATGTCTGTAAATGGGACTGCACTCCTCTCCCTAAAGGCTTAACTATTGTTTTTCCCCTATATTTGACTAGCAAGTCAGTAAATCAAATGAAGAAAGAGCAACTAGGGCTCCTACAACACAATACTTTTCAGTTTTCCTACTACAAAAAGGCGAAACCAGATAAAAAGCAAAACAATGCAAGAAATAATTTCAAGACGGCACATTCTTCAGCATGTCAAGTTTACCATTACACAGAAAATTCATTCTTTGTGGAACAAATATGTAGGGTGGTGTGGGAATTTTTAAAACTGTATGTATCACTATGACAAAGAAAACTGTATTGAGGGTGGCAAAGAACCCCAAATGGGCAGGCTGACTGCAAGTTTACCTCTTTTAATAGCTTTTTAATAGTTTAGCTAGGATTTACTTTCAAAAAAAAAAAAAAAAGCCAAGATTTTGTATTTTATGCCATATTGCAAATCTTGTGAAAATGTTTTTTTTTAAAACCTTTAAAAGCAGCTACTTTTTCACAGCACATGATCTCCAAGATGAAATAGTCTACACACACACTATTCAGTGGTGACAAAAAACTTGAATTTCATACTGCAACTTTCAAGTTAAGTTTGCTCTTTAAAACACTGTGCAAAATAAAACACACAACGCGACACTTAAGAACAAAGCCCAGGAAATATCACATTCAGTAGCACTAAGTTAGCTCTGCAGCTTCACTCAAACTGGTATTCTCTGATGAATAAGAAGGTAAATGCAGATATGCTTTTTTCGTACCTGAGAGTTCTCAATGCAGTAAAACATGTGTGACCCATGCTAACAAATGTGTGAGAAGCAAATTTCACTGCCAGAGAGACAAACTGACAGTCCCTTAAGGTACAGGTGGACAGGGAAGTCTGAGGGTGTTGACAGAAAACTTCCGAGAATGAAGAAGGAGAAGAGCAGTTTAAAGAAGAGGAAGTTGCACTGCGCAGAAATTAATGGGACAAAACCAGATTGAGAAGAGCACCCATGAGCTGCTGCAAACTAACACTGCGAAACAACACGCGTTAGGTTGTGCCACGCACTGGTGCTGCAGCCCACCAGGAGTGAGAGGTCAAGCTCCAGACCAGAAGCTGCAGGACACCAAGGAGGAGGGCGGCAGCATGGAGCAGGTGTGGAGCAGCAGCAGGAAAACAGAGACGCCAGCATAGCTGGCAAGCCAGTCCCCTGGGAGGCTCTTGTGATGTCAAGCAGAATGACTCAGATAATAAAAAGGAAATGGTCAACAACATGCATGACCATTTAGTTGTGCATTACGCCCAAAGGAAAAACAGATTGCAACTACTCAGGGATATCCTGTGAGAGCAGAATCTTGGAAGGGCCCCTTATTTTATAAGCATTTTGTTGCGGAGGTGGTAGAAAGGAGACCAAGGAAAAGAAAAAAAAGAAAAACAGTACATATTCAAAGACTGCAATTTTCTTTTTTTCTTCCTGCTTTTATTTCTACTTTTTTAACAACAAAAGAAACAGAAAAAATTATAATGATAACAGTTCAAAAGATGAGAATGACGCTAAAGGCAAGGGAAACAAACAGTAATGACCACAACAGCTATTCAAGCATGTATAAAGAGAACCTGTGAAAAGACAAGAAAGGAGTCAGGGAAGGAAAACAAGCGTAACCCTGTTGGAAAAAAAAAATAAGGCATTCAACGAGCCTGGGAAGAAATGAGAAAGAAAAGTTAGCATGGTGAGCTGCGAGGTAGACCTGACATACAGAGTCATTTTATAGCAAAGAGAATTACACATCCGTGTACGTGGCAACAAAGCCATATAGCAACTGCAGAAAAGGCTGCTCTTTACTGCTTCCACTGCAAGGGCCTGTCCAGCAGCAAACACATATTTCACACAATCTTCAAGCGGTGACTGCTCTCATACCTTTGACTTTAACCTGATGCTTGGTACACTCCGGGCAGGGAAGGAGGGTGAATTCCTCTGTCTGATACATTGAATAGTCTGTGCTCGCAACCACAATCCTGTCTCCAGGCTCCCAACTACTAACATCGTCCAGAAGGTTCAGTATTACTCCACCCACCGCTTCCACCTGGAAGCCTGATATTGGGACACCTAATTAAAAAAAATGAAAAGGAAACAAATATAAGATTATATTCACCTTTATAAGAAACAATTCTCAAGAAGGTACTAATAAAATATGTATGAGACTTTGCAGGTCCCAAAGCCCTCTACAGTACAACTCTGACCTCAAACACGCCAGTATGAGATGTCTTTACAGCCTGTTTACTTACTGGATCTCAAATGAAACAAAGGGAAAAGACAGAACTAATGGTAACAGGAAAAATCTATGTTTGGGGTTTTTTGGTTTTGTTTTTTTTTTTTTCCCCAAAAAACCCTAGTATCATATGGCAGTAATTTGTAGGTCCAGCTACCTCTGCTTGTTTCAAGTGACACTTTTTTGCCATTTGAAACTGTACAGATGTAATCAAGGAATTGGAAAACAAAGTAGAGGACTTTCTATTTTAAGCACAACTAATAGAACAGTTTGGCAGACTAAATTACACACACATGGAATTTCATTAGCTTATGATGAATTTGTGTAAGTTCAGCTGCTTTTGCTAACTCTTGAACCTAATTCTACAGCACCAGTAAATAAAAGATGTATTTTGGTGGATTATTCCTTTTTTAAATGTTAAGTCCATACATTTTCATGGGGCTGTAACAACCAGTAAAGGGGTAGTATGAAATAGCTCAACTGCTTAACAAATAAATTCACGACTACCATAAAAAAAATTTTGAGGAAATCACAATAGCATTTAGTAATTCTAAAAACATAAAGAGAGGAATACTCATAAAAACTCAGATCAAAGATATCTTGAATTAAAAAAAATGAATAAAGGAGAAAAGCAAGTGGCAAGTCTTCTAGCCTTTTATACCACAGATTCAACTTTATATCAGAACAGCTGCCTAAAGTTCATCTCTCCAACAGCAACAGAAAATTGTAACAAGAATAACACATTTATTTTGGCTTCCATTAAGTTTTTTCTTTTTTAGTACTATAATCAACATCTCAGAAGCTTAGATTTAAAATACACATGACTGCCAAATTACTAAAAGAAATGTTCGAAGTTTCAGAACTTACAAGACTCCTATCTTCATCTAAATATACTAAAATTTAAGACTCAGTACTATGCTGCTCACACACTGTATATAAACAGTGAGAAAATAGGTAGTACAGAAGAACTGTGTCCTCCTATTTCATGCATATCAAGATAATACAACTTACAGCAGTACTCAAAAATTTAAATTGCAACCAGCAGTTCTAGTGAAAAAAAAAAGCACATAAAGTATTTTTTTCCCCCAAACTGTAGCATTTCACAAAACACTTTCCTACCATCATTCCATTCGCTGTAAGCTTTCACAACAAACTTCTGACCATCCACTGTGAAAAACTCTTTCTGAGCAAGAGCTTTCCCACCAGTGCTGTGGTTTTCATAGTTTCTCACTGATTCATTACAGGAAGAATTTCCACCACCTATGACACCAACTAAAGCCCAGGCTTGCCTGTGAAAATCAAAAGTAAATGTTTAAATAAAATGGCCCTTAAAAAATTCCTTACAAAACCAGGAAAAGACAAGGAGCATAGAAGACATAAAAACCCCTTTTGTTTGCTCTTCCAAATTAATTTTAAAATGCAACTTCAAAATGTACAGGAAAATGGGCAAACTTAACTGCAGAGAAAAATAGTTTAAAATAATTGGGTGTCCTATACACAAATTGGCAAATACTAGAGCTCTTACTGGACAAGACTTTCATACACATTTTTAGTAAAACATTCAACAAGATACACATTCTTCCAAAAGCAAATCACTACAGCTGAGTGACAAAAGCCAGACAGGATCCTACTCCCAAACAGCTTTAGCAGGGCACAGGAAGAGCAGGAGTCAGTGCCAATGCTCCTGCCATAGACCCCTGCCATCAGCCAGCAACACCCCAAAGGAGCAGTCAGGACTCCAGGGGACCACATGTTCATCAGGCCAGGAGGGATGGACACAGCCAGCAACAGCCACTGGTGTTCGCCCCGCTGCTGGACAGGCAATAGCTTTTGCATCTTTCAGGATGCTCAGACCCAGAAAAGGAAATGCATGCTGTTGCATAACCTTTGTACAAGCTATCACTGATGTGTTTGGAAATTAAAAGCAAACCACACACCACAGCAAGCTGCCACCGAGTTCAAAAAAACAACTTTATTTTGCTGTCCTTTACTGCTCTGTCATGCCATAACCATGTGTGCAAAGGAAGCAGTCGAGATCATCTATTAAAAAGCCAGACAATTTTGCATCATTAAAATTGAATCATTCACCCCAAGTGGAAACGGTGTCAGCTAGCTGGACTGCAGTCTGTTGCTAATGGTTGATTCAAACACCTTCAATCCAGTTGCCTTTATTTTAATCCTTCTTGATGTTTTGTTGATTGGGACGAAAAGGCCAAATGATACTTTAGTGTCAACATGTTCACAGGAATAGTACATACTGAGCCAGCTTTTCAGCAGCAGCAAAAGAGCTGAACATCTCGCATACTGACATTTAAAATAAAGCTATTTTGATGCACGTTTTGCATTCCATGTATTGCAGGAAGAGCAAGAAGGGGAGAGAGCTGTAATGGAGTATTCACTTCCATGCTGCCTTTCACTAGCTTTAGAGGTTTAAGAAAATGACCCTGCTTTTCCTGAGTGAGCCATCAGGGAGAGGTTCTCGCCTATCTTCCACCAAAGAACAAAAAAATTTTATGCGCTTACAGAGCCTTTACAGACTGAGGAAAGCAGACAAGAATCAGTTCAGCAAAGAAGGAAAAAAGGCTGCTTCTTCCCAGTTACAGGCTGAAGAAGTTCCTCATTTCAGAAAAACTGGTGTGGAGGTCATGGGCAGAGATAAACCCCAGAAACCTACACCTCTGAGGACAGGTTGGGCTGGCTGCACCGCACCCTGAACAATCTGAAGCCACACAGGCTTCGCTGCTTTCAGGAAGTGGTATTCTACTATAGGACATCCAGGTCCTGGCACGTTTGGCCAAACGGCTTCAGAAGCAAGAGCATTCCATCCCACACCCCTGTGCTTACACAGCCAGTGACACAAATGTACTCCTGACAGGAACTGAGGTCAGAACATGCCATCCTGACTGACACCCAGCCCACTTCTGCCAAAGCACAGGGAGGAAACTAACTGGAATCCAGATGTCAGGGGATAGCAAGGGGTAAGAATAGAACGGAAAAACTAAGTGACCAATTTCCTGGAAAACACTGGACAATACAAAGAGGTTATGCAACACCATCTCAATAGAAGATGAAGAACAGACTGACAGGCAGCTAGGAGACTGGATACGCTTTTTACTTGTATTGCCAACACAGAATCACAGAATCATTTAGGCTGGAAAATACCTCTAAGACTGTCAAGTCTAACTTTGACCGATCGCCACCTTGTCAACTACACCACAGCACTAAGTGCCACATCCAGTTGTTTCTTGAACACCTCCAGGGATGATGACTCCACCATCTCCCTGGACAGTCTGTTCAAATGCTTAACAACTCCTTCCATTAAGAAATTCCTCCGATGTCCAACTGTAAACCTCCTCTGATGCAGCTTGAGGTTACATTCTCTCATTTTGTCACTGGTTGCTTAGAAGAGGCCAACTCCCACCTGTCTTGTAGAGAGTAATAAGGTTCCTCTGAACCGCCTTCACTCCAGGCTAAACGCTTCCAGATCCCTCAGCAGCTCCCCACGACATACATTCCACACCCTTCCTCAGCTCTGCTGCCCTTCTCTGAACTCACTCCAGCACATCAATGTCTTTACTGTAGTAAGGGGCCCAGAACTGGACACAGGACTCAAGGTGTGGCCTCATCAGTGCCCAGCACAGAACTGCCCTGGTCCTGCTGGCCACACTATTGCTGATACAAACCAGGATGCCATTGACCTTCTTGGCCCCTTGGGCACACTGCTTTGTGTTGCCCACAGCAGTGTGGACAACCCTCTGCAGCACAAAGCCAAGCTCAGAACACGCACTGCAAAAAGCCATTTGCAACAACTAAAGGAACAGCATAGCAGTGTAAGTTTCCTGCTGTAATAATTCCTGTTATATCTCTTCTACTGACTCACCATCCAACTCCTGACCAACTGAAAAGAATGGCCAAAAGATACAGAAACACCTTGTAACTGCATTTCAATTACAAAATAATTATACAGGTCAGCTCCTTTGAAAACTCAATGGAGAGGTAATGTACTTTTATTTCAACAGTGCAGGAGTATGAATAAGACGTTTGATACCCGGGATTAGCATCCCTTAGAAACAATGTTTAGGGTTGGAAGGGACCTTAGAGATCATTTAGTTCCATTCCTTGCTCCTCCAAAGTCACACAAATTAAAAGCTTCACCTAGCAACTGTTCTCTGTGTCTTAGAACAAGAAAAAAAAAATTCTTACTGCACCCAGTTTTAATTTCTACAAAGAACAGTGAAAGCAAGCAATTACGGGTAAGTAATAAAAGTCTGTCACACAGATACCAGTCTCTGCACTGTACTGCTAACTGAATGCTATTACTGCAGCACTATGTACAACACTAAGAATTCCCTGAAAACTTTATGAACTGTCAAAGTTCAACAAATCCCCCACAGCAGAAACTACATGTCACCTTTACTCAGCACAAAAGAGAAAATAAATTACTTACCTGTAACTTAATCCTCTGACAAACTTACTTCCCAGAAGATTTTGAATAGTCACTCTGGTTTCCTCCAAAAGATTTTTAGCAGCTGAATCTCCTACAGCAATAGCAATAATGCGACCAGGATGTCCATTTCTCAGTAAGTTCTGGAGCTTTAAGCTTTCTTCAGCAAATTCATGAGTATCAAATTTCAGCACTTCCAAAACCTCTGCTGTATCCTGATCAATCACTCTAACATTTAGTCCTCGGGAAAAATTCTTTTTAAATGTATAATGACCATAGGCCAGCCCTGAGAAATACATAGTCTTTGACAGAAGAGTCCATGATACCTTCTGGTGCCCATGCAACTCCAGTGTTCCTTCAGGGCCCACGCCAATAAACTTTTGGCCAAATTCTGGCACATCAGCACCTTCGTTTGACTTCCCATACAAAATAATAGTTGCTTTGGATTTATAGCGGCATTTCTCTGCTCCAACATGAAGCACTCCACCATCCTTTATCAGGATAAATCGAGTTCTCAAGGAAATATTTTTAGAACCTTCTTTATCGTCACCAAAAACAAGTAAACCTAAAGGAAAAAAAGTATTTCTGTACGTCAAAGCAAAATTCAGAAAGACTCAAATAACCAAGTTCTGCAGTAACAACAACAGAAAAACTACAGATTTATTTTTCACACCCATTAATTAAGCTGTTATGTTCTTACATATATTTAGGCATATTTGGGAAAGTAACTGCTACCAATTGTGATTTATCTTTCTAAGAATTTGCTGATTTATTCCTGGTTTTTTTCTGCCCTTTTGATACGATTGCTAATATACAACAGTTACCATTGGAGGACAAACAGATTTAGTACCAGAAAGGTTACTAAACAACCTTGTTTTACTCTATTGCACAGAAAACTACATCAATGCTGCACTGAAAAGATACTAGAGTGATCATTCATCTTTTGAATTATATACCTGACCTGGTGACAGGTTGAAAAGTAAAAAACATGGGAACTGGTCAATAAGCTGCAAGATAAAGTTTCAACGTATTTCTATGTAATCACAGAAGTAAAAAATATGCAAACACTGAATCAAGAGGTTCATCTTGCTATTTCATACCTCCATCCTGTATAACTATAGAGTGTACTGTAGCGTCTGAGTTCAGACGAAACAAATCCCCTTTTTTGATAATAACTCGTTTTTCAGGATCTTTTCCAGGGCTCCAGTTTTTAAGGCGAGGGTTCTGATCAGGACAATTCTCTGCAATACAGTGTGAAAATCAACTTTTAAAAAACAAACATCATCACATCAATCAAGGCAGTATCAGGATGAACACAAGTAAGAGAGAGTCAGTCACCCGCAAAGGACTCCCACTTCCTTCTGTGGTTTCAATACTGCAGTCACTGTATTTGAATAGCCAAAAAGACACCTGAAAAACAGCTAAAGTCTCAAGGGTAGGAAGGCATTCTTTCATTGAATTAAACTACTGTTGACCACACATTGTTGACCATAGATACTTTTGAACCCCAACTGATTTTCTTCTTATTTGCTAGATCACCCATAGCAGATGAGCAGAGATAAGCGGAATGCAGTCAGACACAGAGCAATCACACTGAGCACTGGAAGTTCTAGGCTAGCTAACAAGGACGGTTGTAAAGCATCTAAGTATCTCACCTCCTCAAGGTCTCAACCCTGTCAGAAAGCCTAATCCCTTCTTACTTTTAAGCATCCAAATCATTCTTTCAGTGGTAATTTGCAGGAGGGACAAGACACCCTTAATATACTTATTTTATACTTAATATAGTATAAAACCTAATTAGCTAGAGCAGTTTCCCAGGAGATAAAACATTTGGGTCTAAACTTAAACATTTGTATCCCTTCAGAAGCCAGCTTAAATATCACGCTACAAACTACACCAGAGCAGAGACACATGCAATCCTTGCTGGAAGCCCTGGCACTACACAGGCAGCAACACTGAGCTACAAGGCCAGAGAAGGAGAGGCAGCAGCAAGAAGTGTCAGGCTTGTGTGATTTCAGACAAAGTTACAGCAATGTAGTATTTATACTACACAACTCTTCAGCAAATTAAGCATCTCAGTAATGTGGAAGCATAGACATACTGTAAAAACTGGAAGCCATATTCCTTGGATTATCTTACCAAAATTAAAAATAAATACTAAAAAATTAAAATATTAAATATACTTTGCTTATGCAAAAGACAATCAAAAAGATGCCAAAATAAACATGTTAGCGGGCCAACTGAGGGTAGCAGCCAAAATAGCCTTTTCACATCCTATCTTTTGGAGAAACACACCCACACTTCTGAAATGCTCCTTCAAGGCAAAAAGCTATCAGAAATAGTCCATTTTTGCAGTATCTAAAGAAACCAAAACCTATCCACAAGTTTAATACAAGCCAGTCTTAGTTTTGCTAACAGAAATATTTTTCCTTTGGTATTAACTCTCCACATTTGAAATCCCTCCCAACTCAGGAAACCCACATAAACCAAGATTTGACTACCAGTGGGGAAAAATTAGCAAACTGCAGAAAGGGCAAAAGGCATACAAGTAGTATTATAAAAATAAAAACAAAATGAAATCTTTTGGGAGAATCCTATGAAGACGGCTTTTAGAAAACGTAATTCAACACCGAAAAGCAAGGAGAACTGCAATCAGCAAGACTGCTGAGCACTCACCAGATAAAGGCAAGTCTACCGCCTGACTCATGCAGAGTCCCTAATCCCTTTTCCCCAGACACCACACACACAAGCACTGTGAAGAAACACTTATTTCCTGGCTGGTAGCAAAGGGCAGTGTGAGGAAACCATGAGTCAGCAACCTGATGACTTCTGCTCAGTGTGATTCACAGAAGAGCAGATCTAGTGATCATGTATTTTTCTGTTGAATCAGAAAGAAGAGGTATAGAAGAGTAACTAAAAAAAAATTTAATTTTAAAATCTATTGTACATTACAATCCAGCAAGAAAGCCATCAGAATCAGAAACAGGCACTCCTGTAATGCAAACATGCTTTTGGGGCACAGTGGGTCAACTTTCTGGCAAGCAGATCATATGTGTTTAGCAAAAGTATTTTGAAAGTCTCCCTTAGCAATTGTGGTGGGCTGCATGAAAACATCAAATATTTAGAACTTCACCATATGTTATCTCCAAAATTACCAAGTAGATTTTACAGATGATAGTTATTGCCTTTAGAGTTAAAGTTAAATAAAAACAGACGCACAGACCAGAAACTGTTAGGTAGTGATGACCTTGCCAAATTTAGCCACTCATGTTGAAAATTTTTCAAGTCAAGCCTCTGCTTCAAAACATTTCTGTAAAAATGGAACCTTAAGCGTTCCTTAAGGTTTAGTCGCTTTTATTGGAGTTGGAGGGAGAAGCAAAATTTCTGCAAATGGTGGAGGAAAAGTACACCATCCCACTCACAAGAAAATGTCCTGACCAAAAAAAACCCCAACGCTAGAACCTTTCATGAAGTATACGAAATTTGACAGGAGAAAAAGACAGGCAGGAAACAGTTTTTGAGCTATAACTAAACAGTTCCTTTCTACCTGTTTAGACACCACGTCTGGAGCTTTCAAGGCCTCTGGGAAAAAGTTATCAGTGCCATATTATGCTCAGCAGAAGTTTATCAGACTTTGGCACAATCCTGTTTACCCTGGGCAAGTCCAGCTGAGAGCTTCAAGAGTGAAGAACTTTTCCCTGAAGCCTCCCCAGCTTGCCATTCTGACCTCACATCAGAAGCCTGGGGAAATGGGGAAGGAAATTGCATTTCCACTGCTCTCCCTGATCTCCAGTGTTCAGGACTCCTCAGATGAGTCAGGAGTAAATGCCAAGAATACAGAAGCAAGGAGGAAAAAGAAACCAGCTGACAAGCAGGAAAAGAAATGCTGACAAGCAGCATCTCCCCTTCAGGGAAAGCATGGTGGCAGTTTAGGATTTACATGCATTTACTACCAAGTGTCACATTCCCTCCACTGCCTCTTAAACAGCCATTACAAGTTCTGACAATATGGATTTGCAACTAGCCCTGAAGAAAAGCACACCTAACTGGAACTGCTGTCATTTGCTGCAGAGAGCTTGGGTCAGAGCTAAACACATTAACATTTCAACCTGCTGGGGAACTTCTGGGGAGCTTCTGCAAACAACCATACTGCAAGACTGAAACATCAGCCAGACTTCCCCTGGTGCCTGTAGGAGTTTCTCTTGCGTCAGGGTTTTACAGTATCACAGAATAAATAAGGCTGGAAGGCACCACAGTGGGTCATCTGGTCCAGCCTCCCTGCTTACGCAGGGTTGTCCCAGAGCTCATTGCACGGAATTGTGTCCAGACAGTTCTGGAATATCTCCAGTGAGGGAGACTCCACAGGCTCTCTGGGTAATCTGTGCCAGTGCATGGTCACTCATACAGTAAAGTTCTTCCTCATATTATGGTGAAAATTCTTATTAACTCTTGTCTTGTTGCACAGTACCACTGGCTCCACCCTAAAGTATTTCAGAGAGTCATTTGGGTAAGTCACTCTTCGGTCTCCTCGGGAATTTGTCTGTAACCAAAGTACTTACTGCATATGTACCATTACCAGCAATCTAGATCATAACAGAGGAATAACCTTCCATTTACTAGTCCCTAAGGCTTTGTTGATTACCTTCATAATTATTAGGAAAACTCAGTAACTTCATCCAAGAAGGTATCTCAGCAAGCCACCACCAAGAGCACTTAAGTCTTCAGCTGGTTATCTGATTTGTTCAGCCTGCGTTGCACTGACTTTGGAAACAGCATCTTTTTAATTACTATGTCAAAAGCCACTGAGAAGTCTGTTACTACAACAGCCAACAGTTTCAATTCAAAATCCTGTTTAGCTTTTAGAAACCTGACTACTGCCTTAAAAACACCCAAAAAATCTAAACAAATTCACCAAAACAACCCATACTCCAAACTGTACTACCAAGATTTAACAACTGCACCTCATTGCATCTTCTAGGAGTAACTGGCTAGAGAGATGTACACTTTGTGATCACATCACCTGTTGATGCTTTACAACCACTGACACATTTCAGAGATTTTTCAAATTCCACAGAAGTTGCCCAGTTTTCTAAAATGAGCTGAAAACAAAAAATCAGGGCTAATAGATCAAAAAAGGTCCCTGCCTAATTTGCATATAAACAAAACATACACATACTATTAGCATACATTCTCAGAGATTTTTAAGTGATTTTACACTTTTTTACTATCTTCCTTAGTTACTGCTTAAACAGATAGCATTTAGTGTGGTCTACAATTTGTGAACCTATGAGACAGCTTCTGCAGACAAAAATAATTATGCTTACAAAGCATTCATGCCTCTTTCCCCCCTCACCAGTAATCTTTATTTACTGCTACGCCTTTCTATTTCATGTAAGTAAATCAAACCATGCATAATAAAAACAACATGGATAACAAAAACGGGAGGTGATCTTTGCCCCCAAGCTCTGCCTCCTTCGATATTAAAATGACAGTAAATGTCCTATTTTTGTACTTAGCTTTCAACATGATGCTGAATTACTGAATTATGCTCACAGGTAGCATAACTTCTGGGATGATTTTCTTTGCAAAAGAACTTACCATCTGGAGCATACTTTGAAGCTATTCCCAAAAAAATCCCCAGTG
Organism: Ifrita kowaldi; assembly: GCA_013398055.1. NCBI lineage: Eukaryota > Metazoa > Chordata > Aves > Passeriformes > Cinclosomatidae > Ifrita > Ifrita kowaldi. The sequence goes on along the minus strand of VZRS01005638.1, from coordinate 37,857 downwards.
CAACAAAAAGTGAAAGGCTAGAAATGGCAGAGCAAATGAGAGTATTTTTATGTCTGCTGGCTTCTGCCTGTCGGCGGTGCTGCTCCACTGGTAGGGATGGGAGTCTTGTCTGGGCTTCTTGTCTGGCCGAGGTAAACTCTGCTGCAGCATGGCTCTGCGAAGGCGGCGGGGGACGGAGAGGGGCAATTCTCCCCGGGACGTATCCCGAAGACCTGTGACTGCTCCCGTTCTGAGGACGGAGGAATGCAGGGGAGCTCCCCCTGGTATCAGTGCCTTGCATGTTATAAAGTCACTGGAACACGCACACACACACACAGAGGGGAAAAAATAAAGAGACAAGCTTTCAGAATACAGATCAAAATGCATAAAACAAAAAAAGAAACAACAACAAAAGGCAATTTTAAGCCACGTGCGTCAAGAACAGCCACTGAAGCTGAAACTATTTACAAAGTATCAGTCACTCACTTGCTACTGGTCACTTGCCATGGAATAACTGCATGGAACAATAGCATATGTGTCTTCAACAAGAACTCCAAAGCATGTGGTGTGGGAGCCCAGTACAGCACAGACTACTTCTTCATAGTCCCAGTGGGTATTTTTCACAGAGTATTTTCACAGTTAACTTGTACTATGAGATTAAGAAATCAGCTGAACAATGACAAAACTAGCAACCCCTGCTTCCCCACAGTTATGCAAAGAATGTCCAAATGTATTTTTTCTGTACACAGAAGCTGAACAAACTCCTCACTTTCCCTTGTGGAAAAGAAGCTGAAAAAGACAAACCTGCCTTTCTACACTGGAAGCCCAAAAAGCTATTTAAATTTTATATACAAAATACCAAATACTATTTTATTTCCAGTCATGCTAATGTAACTTAGTCAACCCTTTCAATAAGCTGAGGTGCATTGAGCCAGCAAACTCTTAATTTACTCACAGCACGATTCAATTGCTAGCAAAGGTGCATCAGGAATGGTTCTGTAAGAAAGTCACCTACATTTTGTTCAGCAAATCTTGTCATTTTTCCAGCTGCTGAGATGCCTGGGTTTGGACACAAAGCCTGGAAGCAACACGACTGCTTCAGATCTCTGTACCTACCACCCAGAAGTGAGTGCTGCTTTTATTTCAGTTACTTGTACTGTTTCCATCTTTCTTCTGAAGCACATCAAGAGAAAAGCGCATCAGTGCCACCACTGCCTGGCCCAGCCTCAGCAGCAGTTCTAACTCACCACGCTTGTCTAGTTTAAGAGACAAACCTGCATTTGACTGTTTTCTCTGGTTTTCCAGTCAACAGTGTTGTACAGAGTATTCACAAAGTTGGCATAATTTTTTTTCCTCATTATGGTTAACACTTCTTATAGACAAAAATTTTTGAGAAAGATGCTCAAGTTTCAATAAACTGAAACCTAATTTTTGAAACCAAACCCTGAAGGGGATTCACGCACAAGTCGTGTATTAAACAGCAAAGTGTAGGAAAAATAAAAACTACTGATAATGGAAGAGTATAAAGATCCTCTTTCTGTTCCATTAACAAAGGGAAGTCTGAGCCATACTCTGAAGTGTCAGGCACGCTGATGAAGGAGGAATGTGGCAACTGTAATCTTATTCTGAGAAGTAGCAAAGGAGCCTTTTGTCCCACATGCCGCAAAATCTGATACTTCACTGTTTCATGGAAAAAGAGCTGTTACTATTGAACAGGCTAGATTACCCTTTCAAGAGAGACAATGCATCTCCAGATGTATGCACAATGACAATGAAGGCACTGAAACATTAACTGGAGTAGCTATCCCGGAGTGCAAAAATTATTACAAGTCCTTCAGAAGTGCTTCTTGCACCTGCTCATTATAACAAATTAATTTTCCGCATTCTCCATTCTGTTCTTTGACAAACTATTTCCCAAACCTAATCCTCCGCTCTCAAACTTAACTGCCCAACGTGTTATGTGCACTGTGGAACAGTTTGCTTTAACCTCATGTGCTTTTACACTCAGCTTATCATCTCTCACCAGGGAAAGTCATTTCTGTGTTTTAGATGTATTAAAAGCTGACTAGAGATGGAGCTTTTCAGCTAATCCAAAGACAGCATTTATGTCTAGCTAAACAAATGCTGGACTACCTTCTTAATTAAATATTTTAAGAAATCTGATCCAGCATTGAGATTTTTTTTGTATGGTTTGAAACCCCAACTCCTTAAACTTGGTTTTCAGTTATGGCATTTATCTGTGACACTGAGGAAATTATTACAGAGTTCATTATAGTGTAATACCAAGAGTTAAAAAGTTTGTTAATTACTCAGCTATATCAACTAAATCCAGATTGGCTATGCAAGACTTGAAATTGTTTTACAAAATAATTTTACCACAATTTTGCCCACCAAAGCCTCTTACAGTACGGCCAGACCTCTAAAAAAATAATAAAAAACAAACAAACAAACAAAAACATTAATTACAGCAGCCATTGGAAACACTTGTGTCATATTTCAAGCATACTTTTTGTTGTACAAGCATTCTGCTTTGTTTGCAAACCTCATTTTGGCAACTGTAAAAGGTTTTCAACTATCCTACTCAAGTGAAAACACAGGTCCCCCCAAGGACAGGTGGGAAAGAGACAGCAGAATTGCTGTCTTAGCCATTACAAAATACAAATAATGAAACTCAGCCATAAGCAGATACTTAGCACATTCTAAAGACTCACCATATAGTTTTCCATTACAACAGGAGGAACCATTGCAATACTTCCTTCCCTCTTCATGTGTTATTTGAAATTCTCTCGCTGAAAAAGGATCTCTTCTATCCTGTAGAGCAGCTACTGGATTTTTTAAAAGACAGACTGATAATCTGATTGGCTTTTTTATTTCCACTCTGTGGAAGCCTTCAGAGAGCACCACATAAACTCATGTATAGTAATTGGCTGTATGGCCAAGTATGAACCAAAGAATGCAATTATTTGTCTGCACAAATACAGTTTGTGTGTCACAAATACAACACAAATTTTACTCTGCAAATGAATTTACAGAGTAAAATGCAGGACAAAATACCCAAACAGCTGAACGATGTAACTACCACATTTGCTTGCAAGTTCTCATGCACCTGAATTTTTCCATGTTCCCCTTTGACCTGTGCCTATGCTGTGGTCTCATCTGGGCATCACTTCCTGATGGTCAGTCCCAGACAAGAACACCACTCACTTTTGCAACTGCACTGTGGTACATAGGATGGTGCAATATTTCACTTTGCCGGTTGCTTCAGAGTGCTTTCAATAAGAGTCAAGTTCTCACACCATATACAACCAATTACCTCGCATTTATACAGAGCCCTATCTGTACAAATGTGTTGTAACACCATCTGCTAATGCTGCTGTCTCACTATTCCCAAACCTCTTGCACATCAGAGTATTATGCAAGATTTTAAATCCATTATTCAACACAGCTTTTAGTCAGGGCCACACTTAAGCATGTGCTTCCATCCCACCAGTAGGAGGGAAGCTTCCAATGCACAGACTCAGCTGGAGTATCTCAGATGCTTCAGCCCACGATGTACCTGGAGTATCTACCACCTGCAGAGATGCTACGCATCTGCTGGATGACTGCACTATTTGCATATCACTCTTTTGCAAGAGGGGGGCTACTCCATGCAATCCAGGTTTCTGCTCATGCACCCCTTCCTACAGCATGAGCAAGCAAACAAGTACTTCTCATACAGGTCACATCAGGCAACACATCTTAAATTAAAAAAAAATTTTTAAGGTTTCTTTTGCACAGCTTCCAAGTGAAAACAGTGAATACCCGCAAGCTGTGAATACCTGCAAGCCTGGATCTGTCTACAGAGCATCTGAGCAAACAGATGGGGACAGCAAACCCCAGCAGTGAGCTGCTGAACAGGCTGCAACATCTCCCATCTCCTCAAGTATTCCTTCACCACTTTTAACTCGTGCTGCTACCACACACTCATACAAGCCCACATTGCTCCCCATGGTCAGAAACTGGAAACACACGCACTGTACAACCAGGGGATAACATATGAACCTCCTGAGACATGACTGTGTGCTCGGAAGCAAGCAGTGTGCTTATCCGTTATTCATTTTGGGGCTGCAAATTGGCTTCTTTTACCAGATAATTCAAAACGTCACCTGACACCACCCAAAAAGTGAGAAAGATATTTTACACTTCTATGTTGCCAAGTGCTAAGTGTAATAAAACATGTCAAACATGCTAAAAAACTCCCACACTCCTGCACCGTCTGAGAACTTTGTAAAGAAAGTTTGCTTACTTCATACAATGCAAAGAAATTAACGCTTCTCTTGAAACATGCTTTAAGGATCACAGGTCTTAAAAGTAGAACAGAAGAGAAACCAGAAGAAATTACACACTTCTGTTGATCCCAGACGTCAAATACCACCAGCTCTAGCGCTGACCTATCATCACATTGTCTAGTCTCAGAGTGTATAATTCCTGTTAAGGAAAAGACTGAGCAAAGGGTGGAGGAAAACAACACATACACAAAAAAATATTTCCCCATGCAACACAGTACCACAACAGTTACTACTGCTTTCCTGGCAGAGGTACTTATCTGGTATAAAACCAAAGGTTAGTGAGAAACCCATGGAAAGGGAAAGGGACAAGAACGCAGTATTAAAAAGCTCCTAAGCAGAAACAGTTACTGAACAGAAAGTGATGTAAAGCGAGCTCCTAAAGTACGACATGCACACCTTTGCAGACCTTCAAGCTGGTCAACTACAACAGAGACACAATTGCCAATGCTCAAGCGCTTTGGAAGTTCCCAGTTCAACAAATCCCAACCTCGACAGTAAGAAGGATTCCAAACAGGGTGCCCACATGCTTTCCTTTCCAATTCCACATTTTCTCCTACTGCCTCATTCTGAAATTACACTTATTCACTAAGACAACAGACAGCATATTGGAAGGAACCTACTTTTCCACCCATGTACAAAAGCTGGAAAGAGTATGTGCACAGTGAGATGCACTGCTACAGTTAAGTAACTGTTGTAAATCACAATATTTACAACAGCCTGAAAAATTTCAGCTGAGTTAAAAAAAAAAAAATCTGTAAAAACTCTGACATCTAGACACATATGCTGTTTTCTGCACACCACCACCAAGTCTTTTCCCTTGCCCAGCACCTTCAGAAAAAAATCAGAGCAAAAATCAGCAAGAAACGGAAATATAAGAATGGTAAAAGTTACAAAACTTAAAAGATAAGCTTTATTGCTCCAGATTTTCTGAATTTCCTGCATAGCAACTACTAATTTTTAGTGAATTTCTTGGCACTCAGAAAACACGTAAAATTCCATGATACACAACCACTGGAAGCCACTCGAGCCAAGGTCCACATTTCCTAAACCAAATCTTTCAAAGTACAGAATCACAGAATCACTTCAGTACCACAGATCTAGAGACAGAAGTGAAAGCATGCCTTATATTTACAGTGTAAGAGAAGGCCTGTAGATAGAAATAAACTTCATCAGCTGGTCTAATGAACTCTAGGAGAACACAAAACTCTCTCCAGTTCAGAAACAAATTTCAAACTCATATACAAGTAGGGAAAGTTGAAAAACATATGTTTAGGTGATATGCAAAACAGTCAAACTATTATCCATGGCTTAGAAAGGACAAGGGGAGGGGTGGTGAGAAGATTGCATTCCAAGGGAAATAGACAGGTAAACAGACACTCTGGAATAGAATTTTTCTGTGGCAATAAGTACAAAATTATGGTCAAATAAAACTGTTCTCATGTCCATGGCTGACAGCATACAGGACAGCCATGAATTTCATTCCTACCCTCTTGTGCAGGTGTTTGGCAGATCACCATTAAGGATGAGACAAAGCTCAGATGGTGTTTGTATAAGAAAAATGGTTCCCTGTTCCAATGACAACTGGGCTTTTGTCCTTCACATACAGTTTGTGTGAACAAGCTCTGCAGCACTCACCTGGTTTCACTTACAGAGCATTTGATGCAGCAGATGAAGTATGGGATTTTGCAGAAAGTTTGCGCACAAAACTTGGGGATTCTTGTAGTGCTGCAGAGATGCGTCTTACTGCAGAAACTGCAGGGACATGTTTTTTTCCAGTTCCTAGACACCAAACATCATCCTGTAAGCCTTCAAAAATTCTTAATTCACCCGAAGACACTGTAATTTTCAGTCTGCTCAAATACACCTGTAGTAGCTTCAGGTCTTGCCCACTGAAACAAAGAAATGAAAGCCAGAAGCCACAGTAAACTGTAATCAGTGTATCTAAAATGATGTCTGACATTTCCATTGAATTCTCTTTTTTCCCTTCTTTGTTTCTTTTTGACACAGTTTATCTTTATAAATTACTTATAAATTGGAGAGCTCTACTCTGTTTTTCATTCACTGTTTAAAAAATAGCACATTCTGCTGGAGGAAACCAAGCAGAAACACGTGAATTATCAACAACTTAAATACAGCACATCCAAGAGGACACTAGGAAATATGGCACGTGCTGAAATAGGCAAAATGAATGGAATAATTTTCACTGTTCCACTTTCAGAAATGAAATGTTTAATAATTTGTGTAAGAGATCAAGAGTGGAAACTCGCATTTTAATCACCCATCTGCCATTAGCTTGCTGCATGAGTCACAGCTTATTTGGGCCCCAAGCCTGTAACATGAGAAAAAAAGTGGTCACTAGCCTCACAGGGACTTTGTGAGGGTTAGTTTAGAGAACGCTTTGGCCTCAGCTCAGTGATGCATCTGAGTATAAGCCTACTTCTAAGTAAATAAATAGCTACACTTAAGTCAACAACTTCCACATGAAAGTGACGGATTTGCCACATTCACCTTAGAGAACCTGAGTAAGATGGTAGGGGAAAAAACCAAATGAAAACCGGGGAAAACCATTTTAACTACTTCTCATATTGACAATAAGAAGTGGTATACAGATATTCGCAGTCTCTAAAAAAAACCAAATCCCAACCAAAACAGCTACACCTCAGGACTTCAAAGTAGAAAATTTTCTATGTAACAGTAATACACTTCAGAGAGGTAAAGTTGAGTTCTGGCACTACCCTGAATCACTAGGCCTACAAGCCTCCTCCAAAGAGAAAGATAGTAAGATTAGATACTTATTACTAAATTAGAAAAGCTCTTGTAAATAGATTATAAGCATATATGAAAGTACAGAATATAACAGGAAGTGGGGAGGAGTCAGATCCGATATTTAGCTTTGGTTAACCAACATATGCAAAAATACTCCTGAGTGTACTCATATGATCACTTAATCATCAAAGGGTTGTCAGGTTTAAGTTATATTTAAAACATGAATCAGTATCAAAACACACTCTCTTCCATATCAGCATGTGGATTTCTTTCTTTCTTAGGCAAAGCTGTTAAGTTCTTAGAATTTTTTCTTCAGTCCAACTCAAGTTTCAGTAAATGACATGTCATTCCTTATTCTGCATACTTGAAGGACTGTCTCTGCAGATTTTAACTGCATCAACCACAAAAAAAAAACCCAATGCTGCTTGAAAAGCTGAATTGTTGCAGCTGCACACCCACATTCTTCTGTCTTGCATTTGTATGAGCCAAGTTGAATGAGTCTGCATTAAAAAAAAATTAAAAGCTGCAAATCACATCCAAACCAGTATGAACACAGCTGTGACATCAGCACCTCTTCACTCTTTGAACCCCCAAAGGATTCTTCATCCTGGTGATGGATGACTAAGAGAGAGGCTATATGACATAGGTCCATAGAGTCAGAAGTAGTTGGCAGAATGCAAATGACATTTCATGCCTCTTCCAGGGAGGAAAAAAAAAGCTGACACTGAGAAGTCTGTGAACCTGACTCAGTACTGCATGCTTTGGACTTCAAGAATTTACATAGGTTCAGAGAGCAACAAGGGTGCAGAAGAGAAGTCAGCTGACAATTATCGGATAAGTAACACCGCCTCGAGTTTAGGAAGCCCTTGTAATGCATGCTTTTTGAGGCTGGAAGCAGCAGCATCACCATGCAGTAGCTTCACCAGATAGCTATTACTCACCACTGTCAGACACTGGGTAACTGCCTGGATGGACACTTTGCCTGATGTGATGTGGTCACTCTTCTACTATGCTTTAAGATCTCATTTAACTGTCTTTTGCCTTCACTGTTCCAAAATCACCTCTCCTCCTCTAAGGACCAAATCCCCCTCAATTCAGCCGCTGCAATTGCCTACTGAGACCAGCAGCACAAAATACACCCTTACCTGATCGCGTACATTACATGCCAACCTGATACACAGTAGCTGAAACATAGTACAGTTTTCATTTCGCTGTAGGAATGGTGGCAATCCAGCAGAAGGGCACAGCACATACCAGCTAAATGCATGAGGGCATGAGGCCTTGTGAAAAGAGTTTCTACTGATGAACTAAAGAACTTGACTGTATATGTGAATGCTAACACATCCCACGGCTCTAAGGTATCACAGAAGTCACACAACTGCGTCAGTTGAGAGCCTGATGAAAAAGGAACAGTGACTTAATTTACACAACGTGATAGGTTTGTACAATTTTATAAAAGAAAAAACATTTTATCATCTTCCTTTTATTAAAAACACAAACAGCATATTTGGGATATCTCAAAACAGCAAAATATCAATCTTCAAACAGCAAAACAATGCCCTGTAATCCACCATTAAGTATGCATTCTGCTGAGCTGGTGGCTACATTCATCTTTTGGCTTACTGCAGCAAATTCCATTCTAGGAAACTCCAAGAACTCTGCACCCAACTGCCAAGTACTGCAACATCCTGCCAGGTATAGCTAGTCATCTTGCATGACTGCAGTACTCTTTTTATCATGTTTTTCTTAATCCCATGTGCCAAAAAGATAGAAGAGCTACTAGCACATTCCCTTCCGTTAACCTACTTCACAACAAAGCAATAAAACTAGTTACAAGTTCTAAAGTATGCATTCTTCAATGCCTTCAGTATTTCCTTTCCATATTGGCAAATACATCACTTTCCTCCCTCACATCTTTGCTCAACTTTTCAACTTATTTTCCACTTTCTTTCTCAGTATTACTATTCCAAGAAAATACTTCTGTGGAAAAACACTCACATCTACAAACAATTCCTTCCCATTTGTCTTGCCAAAAATACCTCCATTAAACTGATAGTGAGATCCCTTTTCGTAAAAATAAGCTGAGAATGGACCAAGTCTAGTCACAATTTAACTCCAAACAAGAAACCGCAATTTACAATAGACTTTAACTATGTTTTGATGCATACTGTAGGTGATTGTACAGAACAGCCTTATTACTGATATACTTCAGACTACACTCCTATGATTTAATTTTTTAATATACAGAAAGTGAGATTTACTAGGTGAAAATTTTCCCACTAGTTTCTGAAGTTTTTAAATCACTGGTGCATGCACACAGAAGGTGAAGAACAGCTCACTGCAAGCACTGTGGGACAGGTTCCCTTGAAGTCACACATGATGTGGCCCATCAGGGAGCTCCTTCAGCTGCGGGGCAAGGGGTAGCAGGGGTGTGCCCTTACATCTGTGGACACTGCAGCATCGGCCTCCAGCAGGCAATGGGGACAGATTCCCTCTCATCCCCAGCTCCCACACAAGGCAGAACCAAGAGGAGACCGAGCTCCAATCCCAGCACAGAGAGTAGTCTGAGCCTTCCCACACGTAGAGAAGCAAACGGCTCCCTCCTATCCAACAAGTAAGATAAACAAAATTGAGCCACTGCTCCTTTTCTGCAAACAAGACTTCCCCAGCAGGAAGCTGAACTGACTTACCTCAAAACACACAAAAACAGTATGCTGAAACTGTTTAATAAAAGTTTTCTGAAACATGCTGTACATATAATAGAAGAAGTTAATGACTGCACTTTGTATTTAAAGCACATTAAAAGTTACCTGTAATTAAAAAACATTTCTAGTCCTGACGGTCCAAGGCATACAGACATTTCTTCACAACCTTAGTAGTAAGAATGTTGAAGTATTTAAGTCAGACTGAAAAGCACCTGTCCCACCACACCCTGTTAATAATCAAAGAATTAAAACCTCCTAACTTCATTTGACATACAAGTTACTTAAATATGTATCAACTCAAGGAAAAAAAAAAAAAAAGCTGCAAAATAACCAAGGTAGTCCCACAGCCTGTGCTCTACCTATTTTTATATTCATGCCTCAGAGGAAAAATAACCTTATTTGTTCCCCTGGTTTGTCAACTTGTGAACTGTGCCACCAAAAGGCTTCCAGTGCCTCCAATCACAGGAGCTGTAACAGCTGGGAAATCTTTAGTGGGTTTCATAGGGCCTTCTGGAAACAATGGTTTTTACACACAGGCGCCACCATCTTCTGCTAGTTAGTGTCTCTACCAACCAGCAGCAAGTTGGATGAACTCGCTAAAAGCTTCCAGCCAACCCTCAACAACACATTCCCCACAGAATACTGTGGGGCTAATGTGTTAATATTCATAATTAAAAAAACCTACAGAGTGCCACTGAAAAACATCTATCCATGTCTCAAAACAGCACACACCACAGCGCCTGTTGAGATGCTGAACTTCAGAAGATGCTCTCATTTTAGCATGGACCTCACAAGACCCTTTGTCCATGTCCTCTTCCCCTCCACATTCCCTTTTTTCTTCCTGAATCCCACTGCCGCTGGGGACATTACCTGTGCTTTACATATAACTTATTTCTCTGGCCTCTTTGCCTAGCTCAAGCCCCTGGCATACAGTCTGCTGGATGCTGTATTAGTAGAGAGATTAGCAGGAGGAGCAGGCCCAACAAACTTCATCTGGCAGAGTATTTCACATCCATGCTGGCAGTGTGCAGGATCCACGTAGACAAAGCACCTCGAAGAGCTATAGACTCCTACAAACAAAGACAAACCTCCCTCCTCCTCACTGCTACCCATGGGCCATTTCACACCAGCAGCTAAGCCTGATCATCTTTTTCTGTGATTCATTAAGACAGACTAATACCACACAAAAATATAAAGTACTACTTTATCCTCCGTATTACACTGTGTTTGTCAAGCCCCAGCTGCTATTTTGTTTTCAGAACTACTCAGAAATACAAAATCTCTTCTCTCCTAAGGAAACAGTGCCGCTAAACACACATGTAAAATTCAAATAAGAGTAGTATCTTCAGCACACGGCCCTTATCTAAGCTGTAATGTCGCACAAATGCAGCGCATTAATCATTGCACACCCGCTTTTCTTAGAAGGGCTGCGATGATGTACAACTCTCAGTGTTTCTTCCGTGCCTCTGGGCAAGTAAAGCAGCTGTTGGTTATCAGTCACAAGGACGGCATTCCACGGCAGCCCAAGCACTCGGCTTTGCCCATGACAAGTCCCAGCGCAGCCACACCGCGATGCGGACCTGAGCCCGGTCGCTCTCCACCGCGATCCGGGCAGCATCCGNCGGCCCTGCCCTGAAGCTTCCCCGCGGGACTGCGTCCCCCGGCCCTCCCGCTGCTGCCGGGGCCCAGGTGCCGCCTCCTGCAGCACCCGGGCCTGGGGGTGGGCAAGAGGAGGCGGGGGGGTAGTTTCCATCCGTGCCCTGCCCTACGGCTCTCCTCTGGGCAGTGTGGGGAAGAGCTGACTTGCAGCTCAAAGACTGGACACGGCATTAGATACCGATGTCCGAGTGAAAGTAATTAATAATAGTAATAGTAGCAGTTGCAGTAGAAGTAATAACAATAATAAAATAATAATAAATCCACAGTGTAAGCGCGCAGGTGCTGCCTGGGCGGTGTGAAATGTGCGCGAGGTACGAGAGCAGTTGAAGAGCCAGGCGGCAGCGAGGGAGGGATGGAGACAGCGTGCTGTCTCCGGAGGGGCAGCGGGGAGGGATGGAGAGACACCCGGAGCGCATGAGAGGAGACAGCAGCAGAGAGCAGAGACACGCGGCAGCTGTCGGTACGTGCAGGCTGAACAAAGTTACTTACTGCGGTTGTAGTCCGGGCAGTCTGACCAGGGCAAAGAGCTGACTGGAAAACCTGATTCCACTTTCTAATTTTTTTTTTTTAATTTTGTTTCAGGTTTTAATGTTTTTTAAGTAAAATCAAGCTAAACCCGAAAAATGTTCTGAATTTCAGGGAACCCCTGCCTGTAGCAGTTACACAGCAAAGAGCATCAATTGGTATAGACATTCAGAGGGATTGTGAAGCTTCAGGGCTCTTCAGCCTCTCAGCTTTGATATAAGTCTGACAACGGGCTTCTCTTAAGTTTGGGACCTCCCACCATTTCCGTGCACCGGGGTTGGGCCACACTCATTACTAATGAGACAGTAAAAAAAAACAAAAAACAAAAAACAAAAACCAGAAAAAGGCGCCCTGGTCGTATTCAAGATGCTTCAATTAAATGCTTCGGGAAATACAAGCGTTTCCCAACACAGTTATTTCCTTGGGAATATTCCAAACAGATGAAGACAAAGTGATAGCTCACTTGTATGTCTATGAACACTGCCCTACTCACTGTGGCTCTAGCGATTTCCTCTTTGTTTACGAATAAGCATAGCCTGTGTGGTGTGCTTATAGCATATAGAGACATCTAGCGCCTAAATAATAGACTGCAAATCGGCTTCATTAGTCTGAAATCTTGGAGATCACAGCTGGATCCATTGCTTGCAATATTTCACCCCAGGACTGCAGGGTGCGGAGTGGTTTTACTGCAAACCGTCGCACCACTGAATAGCAGCTGCCGTGGGCAGGGACCGTGGTGGAATAAGCAGCTGTACTAGCTCAGGAGGGAACTATGACTGCAGCTCTGCTGCACAGCTTGAGCTTCAGGCCTGAGATTTACAGCAATAATGGACTCAAGACAGAGATTTACCTGTATAGACACGAAAGGGGTTGAGACAGTTCCTAACTTGCCCTTACTACTAAACCACAGAGAGGAAAGCCCTTCGGTGTACGAATAAGACAGTTTCCTCTTGGCTTTGATAGTGTCTCTGTTTCTATTCTTTCTTTGCTAGCCCAGGAGCACGATCATTCTAACACATATAATTGTAAATCTTTGCCTCTTTTCAACAAACATATGCAAACTGAATACTTAGATTTGCCAATTACTTTGGCTGAAATTAAATTGAACAGTAAGCACTGCTTATCTAGTGGAAAGATATTATTATTATATTTCTGTCCAGGAACAGAAAGTATTCACTAGTTTATACACTTGTGTAAAGAAAGAAGAAATACAGACTGTTGATCAACATTCTCAGCCAGAAGCCTGAAAACGAGCTTGTTTCAGTGATACCCATGTAGATGTTTTTGCCAGTACTGCTATATAGGGGCATAAAGTAAAACAGTTTCAGATACTTAAATAGTCTGAAAGTAAATATATTGCATTATGTGTATGCATGTGTGTAGGAGTGCACCCGTGTGTATATTTTAGACAGTCGACATAATACATTATTTTCAGTCTCAGGCAAGTCCCAAACACCTTTGAGCTGTGAAAGCACTAGATCACAGGACCATAGAAAAATTAAGGCTGGAAAAAACCTTTAAGATCATTAAGTCCAACCGTCAACCCAGCACCACCACCATGTTCACCACTAAACCCTGTCCGCAAGTGCCATATCCACAGGTTTTTTGAACACATTTCGGGATGGTGACTCCACCACTTCCCTGGGCAATCTGTTTCAATGCTTTACTACCCTTTCTGCGAAAACAACAACAACAAAAAAATCCAAACATTTAATGTAAACTTCCCCTGGTGCAACTTGAGGCCATTTCCTCTCATTCTGCTACTTGTTACCCAGGAGAAAAGACTGACACCCACCTCACTATGACCTCCTTTCTGGTAGTTGTAGATCTCTTACAGAATGGAGTTATCACCAAACAACTATAATGTCTTTAAGTGATGGATACATTTGAATAAAACAATCCCTAAACCTTGTAAGTATGCAAAATATCAGACTTTGAAATTACCTGAGTATTTGAAATCTCTCTATCAAACCCAAATGGTGCACTAAAGCATTAGTGCTTCTGCATTTGATATGATTTGTTTCTTCATGCTACTTTGGGTTTCAGCAGACAAAAGGTAGGTAAAGTGTATAAACCAAAGTTGAAAAATGGCAAAAGATGGACTTGAAAGAGATGATTGATGCCATCACTATGGTCTAATGATTTCAAAATAAATGAGAATGAAGCAGCTTTTGTCCTTCTGAATAAAAAGAGGTACTAGGAGAGAGGAGGGAGCAAGTTAGGAAGCAACAGGAGGCAGTAAGTATTGGCAGTTACCAGTTAAAATTGTGTCCTATTCTCTCAATTCCCATGCAGATCCTTAGAAAATATTGCTGCTGGTCTATTGAGATACGAGAGCAAATGTACATGTTTCTTTCCTTACTTAAGCCTTTCTGGCATATCTCCCAGGTACTCTGTGGTAATACCTTTTCCATATAGTAGCCATGTTTTAAATGATAATAAAAAACACACAGATTTTTAATTAACTCCCTGGGAGTTTAGCACGTGTGACAAAATAAAAGTTAAATTATTGAAATAATACAAGGGCTGCCTAGGCTTGGGGAAGGTTTGCCTGTAAAAAGCCTGATCTTACTTTGACATACTGTGCTTCAACCAAAGGTAACAGCAGTTAACAAAATATAATAACAGTTTAAGTGAGAAGACAAGAGTGTAAAATGCATATTGGGGGAATGTAGAGGTAATTTTAACTGGAGCAGTTTCAGTGCACCCTCTTCCCCTGCTCACTGAAGAGCCAATGCCTTTTTCTTTCTGTATGTCAAGACAACCCATATGCAACCCATTTATTTTTTGCAGGTTTACAAAAAAGTGTGACCTATTTCTGAGTTCTGCTAAATCTTACCTGTCATTCTCCTCCCTTACTTTGTCTGTTCCCAGAAATTTTACAGTGGAGAAACTTGTCAGAATTTCAAGATTCTGGGTCATACAAAGATGAGAAACTGTTGAAACCCAATAACAAAAACTGATATATTTTTAATGGCTTTTAGACTTCATCCTCTGTAATCAAATGTTGATAGCGAATCAGCAAAATAATTTTAAAACTTCTGTTAATGAAAGGAGCATAGGCTGCACTGAAGGGTGAAAGGAGAATTAATAAATTGGGTTTTAAAAGAATAGTTGAAAATGAGTATAAAGAACAAATAAGAATGGGAGGGGGAAGCAGATATACACAGACGTAACACATAAAGGGGAGCACATAATTGAGACAAAAGGAAAAAAGAAAAAAACCCCAAGAAAATCACAAAGCAGATATGAGTACAAGAGAGCTGTATTTGCCTTTTACACTTCTAAAGTGCAGTTGGATGAGAAACAAAATGCAACAAAGCCGTATTGCATTAATTTTAAGTATCATCTGAATAAAAGTCACATTTCCCTACCAAATCAATTCAATTATTAAGAAACACAGGTACTACTTTCTCATTGTGTTTAGATTTTATTTTAACGTTATTAAAAACCATGTGATTGTGATCGTCTTCTGTATTTTAAAAAGTTTTCCTTGGGAAAGCTTCTCATGGCAGGTGTCCACCTTCCAAGTCACTTCGATATATATATTAATGTGAATTGGGTTGACATTTATGTTAATTTCACAAGCTAAGTGCAACAGTAAATTTGCCTTGCATTTAAGGTAGATATTGATGGAAACTCATTGGTAAATGAGTGACCAGAAACACAACCACAAGGACTACTGGTTCTAGTTGCTTGTTTGGTCAAGAACTGTAAGCAATATGTAAGCAGATACACTGTTAGGCTAGTCAGATCCACGAGAGTTAAATTTGGAGTGCTGTGCTCATGAGACAAGAGCCACAGTCTACAGACCTTTTAACATCTGTCAGAAATTTTGATTATGAGACATTTCACAATACATAAGGCAGACTAAAAATTGTTAAATGCATAATTTACTACAAATTGCCTGCTAGACTTTGGTTGAGACTATTTGAAATACCCATGATCATTTGCGTTTCATCTCATGGGCCTGGTGTAATTGCTTTTAAATTATGCTCATAATGTTTCTATGTGATAAATTTAAATCCTGAATTTTTCATTTTATCTTAACAGAGAATAATTTTGGTTAAAACTCTGTGAATTTTACAAGAAGAAGAGCAGAGCTTAAAGCACAGATTTCTGATCTGCATTCACATACTGATAAGCCAGAAACATGACAAAATTGTGTTATTTTACTTTTTGAGAAAGAGAGTCTGACTTCTGCTGTAGAGAAATGCATTTCAAATGGTCTGCTCTTATGGTTATTTATTATGTTTGATTGAAGAGAAAAACATAAATATTTTCACAAGGTGAAATGCTCAGGAATATTACATATGTAAAAAGAATTTAAACATTTGGAAAATAACAAAGCTGTAATACTTCCAAATTAGTGCCAAAAACAGATACGGAAAGTTCTAAAAGTCTGTATTTGCTGGTGCCTCATTTTGTCCCAGAAGAAACATATGTAGGTAGGAACACACTTCGTGTATTTGAAAATATAAAAGGCAAACTGCAACATTAGGACACTAAGATAACATTGTTTTCCATGGCATTAAAACCAAGTTCAAAACAGAACTCTCCATCAAACACAACAACATACATTTTTTGCACATAATGATTTGTTAATGCAAGTCTTCTTGCAAAGCTTTGGGCTTCCCAATTCACATTTAGATTGTAGTCCTCAAAATTTCATTCTTTTATAAAAACATCTATAAAATTCATCAGGAACGCATTTGACACATGTTTAAGTGATGTAGAATAAGGCAGTTATGCTCACCTTCTTTTGTAACAAAGCAATAACATGCGTATGTAAAAGCAGGGGGAGTTGTTTCCAGTAAATTTTCAGTTTTCTGCCAACACAGTGTGTCACCAAATGACTGACGGAACCCTTTTCCTTTTTGGAAGAACAAATACAAAGGCAAATCACAGTTACAGGAAAAGTTATCTGTTGGATTCCGTGCATCGGATATCATCCTGACCTTTTGTATTTTTTACAAAAACACCCCAGGAACTGAAGTGTCTCGTATGAATGACAACCAAATGTGAAAACAAGAAGTTATTTTTTTGCCTGACAGAAATGAATACTTTGATTCTCTGACATGCATTTGCAGTCCTGCAGAACATGGACCTTAAACATTTGGTTCAGGATGAGATATTCAATAATCCTAAAAATCATGCTACTTTTTTTAAAGTCAGTTCTTTAAACAAGAGCTTCAGGTGAAAGCACCATGATCATTACTGGTTTTGCAGATCTGTTTCTTTACAAAAAACATAAATTAGCATTAAAATAAGACTCTCCATACTAGAGCAGAGGTTCATCTAGCAAAGTAGACTCTTTCCAATAGCTAATGACAAGAAATTACAAGAATATATTAAAAAAAGTAAAGTAAACATACATCAAAACTTGATAGACTACTTCCCCTTCTCCAAGTGATTTGCAGCTCTGTGTCACCATTGATATGCTTCTTTTTACCAGCTTCTGTTAAAGAATCTGTTGCTTTCTGAACTGTGTAAGTTCCTAACATCCATGATGTCCTGTGACAAGGAGCTCTGCAGCAGAACTGCTTCTCATAATGAGAAATATCTCTTTCTCTTGTTCAGAGGTTCCACTTAACTCATTTCATATGATATTCCATAGTTCTGACACTGAAAGAAAGTTAGTCCTTTTTCACCTTTTCCATGACACTCCATCATGGTCTCTTATGCTCATCTCTTTTGAGATAACAATAAATGTATTAACAGAACATGTTTCTTTGTCCCTTTCAGGGAAACTGTTTCATTTCTCAGAATCTTTATTTTCCTTTTGCCACTTTTCCTGCCCATTTATTTAAAGAAGACAGAAAGAGAATTGCAGTATGCTCCAGAATATGGGTACCTTAGATTAAAAAAAGTGCTTTCTTTTCATTCTCCTTTCTCCCTAAATCATATCTAAAGTCTTCTTGCCTTGTTGATCACCACTGAGTACTCAGTTGATGTGTCCTTAGTAGTATTTTTGAACAGTAACTGTTTAGAGTCTGTAATTGTGTACATAAACTTTACTTTGGATTTCCCAACAACCTGTAAGTACCATATGCTATCACAATCACATCAGTAAGCTTTTAAGAAGGAGCTGCATTTCAGATTGTTCATGTTTTGTTCTGAACAGCAAGTTCCTGTTCTGTGTCAATTGCAAAATAGGAGCCACACAAAAATGATAACCTTTGTCATAAACTAGCCCTTTGAAAAAAACAGGCCATCAGTTCCCTATTGTCTCCTTAAATACTGCCATTTAATTTTAAGTAAGCAATGAGGCGAAAAAAAGACAGGAAAAAATACCTAATAAAATATATAACATGCTGAAGGCAAGACAGCATTCTCCATGCAAGCTTGCCATTCTTTGTACACATAAAGCTACTCAGTCAGGGAAGTTCTTTTCTGCTGACCCTTTAATTTTCCTTCAAGTTCTCTTGCTACCAATCTTATGTTTCTGTCTTGCTTTTTGGTTCCACTCCCTTAGCCTATTTCCTATTTTTTTTGCAGTAGAAGCATATTTACTAAGCCAGGCAGATGTACATGTTGGACTGACACCAACATTTTATAGTTAAGTCCTACCTCTGCAAAATTCCATGTGGCAAGCTGCATGGAAAAGAGAACACAGGAAAAAAGAAAGACGACGACTACAGCTAGAAACATACTTATTGTTTGTACATAATGCATCCAAAACTCAGACAGCAAAGATAACTTAGACGAAGATTTCTTAGCTGAAACTTCAAGCTGAGCATAGTGAAGGTATAACAACTGTCAAAGCAATTTTCTTAATTCTGAATTAGGCAGAGCACAGACTTAATAGAGATTAAAAACTTAACTGAAGCCAACTCCTGGGAAAAAACAATGCAACAGCTGGGGGGGGGTCTACAAGAAAAACCTCACAACCAAGCCTCTAGAGAATCAGAGGTAATGACTGCACGGAAAAGGTCTTGCTGGCTTTATGTCCGACAGAGCCTGTCTAAAAAACTTACTTGGACAATATTTTCCATAAAGCCTGGTGTTTCCCACCATATATTTACGGTTTTTACAAGCATAAGGAATCACCAATGGTGCTGAGCTAATACAACGATTAGACCTTTTCGTGGCTTCAGACTAAAACTAATATGAGGTCAAAGCAATGCAGCAGCTTTCATCAGCCCCTGCTGCAGGGGTGAGATTCACACAGGCTTTGGACTGAACCTCCGCCTGCACATGGACCAGATTCATGCTGGACAGACTGGTCAGAACAAAAAGCTGTATGAGACTGGGAAAATTTTTGTCCTCTCCTTGAAGCACTCAGCAAGTGGACATAAACTCTTAGACACTCATGTTCTGGCTAACCAAAAAGACAAAGAGTGGGATCCAGTCATTTCCCAAAGCTATGGATGCTTTAAGTCAAATCTCTTGCTATGCAGAAAGGACTATTATGTGGTTATAGATAGGTATTTTACTTCATTTCTTATGTAATTAACACTTTTGACATTACTGTTTTAAATCATACACCTTTCAGGAGATAAAAATCAAATCATATATGTAAATAATTGCACTGGGGAGGAGTAACGATGTGTGAGACCTGCAGATGGAGGGGCAGGATATGCTCCAGGTGCTGGGGCAGAGATTCTCCTGCAGCCCACGGTGCAGCCCATGGTGAGGCAACTGTGCCCCTGCAGCCTTTGGAGGTCCATGGGGATGCAGAGATCCACCTGCAGCTCATGAAGGAGCTACACTAGAGCAGGGGGATGCCTGAAGGAGGCTGTGATCCCATGGGAATCCTGCGCTGGAACAGGCTTCTGTCACTTGAGGAGGAGAGTGATAGAGTGGCTGGGTGGACACCTGCCATCCAGCTGAGGTCAACCCACCACAATTACATATTAACAGTCTTTGTGGTGTGTCATGTTGACAGAAAGACTTTAAAAGAGGTTTCTGCCTGTTTCTTTTGCATTTTTGATAACAGCTTACCTTTAGTCAACTTCGTAAGTCTCTCACATGTAACCAGTGAAAGAAGACACTTTTTTGGAATCAGAGAAATGTGACAATAAATCATAAATTGTCTGAAAGCCAGAGTGTACAGAAAGAACATTCACTTTTAAAACTTATTCCCCAGTGCAAAATACTGACTTCATGTACAGATAATGAATTAAAACCAGACACAAATGGACACAAATGTCTTTGCATGCTATTATTTTGGACCTCTTCTCACAGAATATTGTTGAATTTGAAGAAGTACTACCCGATCCACCTACCTTGTGTAGAAAATACTCAGGAATATGTTGCTATATATAAATCTAAATGATTATTCAGTAGTAATGACTCTTCTTTTTTTTAAATGCACGGCTTTATTTCGCCTTCAGAGTTTAAGCTTTGGTTTACTATTCGTCTCTCATCCCCCCAAAAAGGAAGCCTAATTTTATTTGATGTATTTACAATTCAGTGTCTAAGTTTCTTGCAAGATACTATACAAATATATTCAAACAATCTTAATATCTGCCTTGGAAGGCCTGCAGCTCTACAATTAGGTTTCAAAATACGTGTATCAATAGCAGAGATTACTGACTGGTACAACAAAAAACGTGAATGGCTCCCGTATGTCTCATGGGTGCTAATCCTGAAACTGAGTAACCACATTTTAAGGGAAATATTTGTAAACGGTTTATTACTAATCAGAAAAAAAAATGTTAGTGTGACTGATAACACCTCACCACTATTGGTTAGTGCCATATTCCACTTGAAACCTGGAGTGGAACACATACTTACTTGCTAACTGGAATTGCTTGCGAGGGGAATGGAGTGTCTTCCTCCCTTTAAAGGAATTTCATTTTCATTCTGGTATACATGCTGTCCTTTTCACTAGTCATATTTTCAAGTGTTCCCTCAATGAGGAAGGCAGACAGCTACAACCTTTCTCTTTTTATTTTGTGAATGAAATGCTGACGTCTTCATATGCAGTTGACAACATCCAAAACTTCACAGGAGGCTTGTTCCTTTCCTTGGACTAGTTTGAGCTAGAACTCAAGTTAGAGAAGGATTTAAGATCTGAATAGAACTGTCAGGTGAATGCTACTTTCTTGGATGTGAACATGGCCATGGAATAAGATAGCACTGAAAAACATGATTCCTAGACTTTCCACAGGAACTAGAATGAACAGAACTTCTAGCACAAAGTTCTCTGTGGCTTAAGGCTCTTCTGAACATTTAGATAACACTAGCAATGGAAGAGATGCATCTTACAATGGACTGGGTGAATCTAAAGCAGGAGACTGCTACATTTGATGTCTGGCTGACACGAACATATTTAATCTTTCTTTTTCATCCCCTCTGAAATACAAATGGGTTAAACTCAGAGAAGTTGTGGATAGAGGCCAAAGCTGTGATCTCCCATGTTATATACAGCAAGGTACCCATTGGTTTCAACCTCAGGCACCTGTCCTTGACAGCCTCAAGACCCAGCTTGCAGAATCTTGTAATTGGTCCTGGAAGTAGCAGCACCATAAATCAATGTGGAAACTCAAGCTCATTTGGTGTTGTCAGCTTTCATGACTCTTTAATTAGCTTAAAGTTTAATAACATTTGCCTTACAGTCTCTAGATTCTCTTATTCTCTTTAGAATGCTAGGGTTACATCAGAATCTAAGGTTTCTTTTAAAAATGAAGTTCTTCAGCTTCTGTTTTGAAGCTGGAGTTTGGCAATATAACTTTTGTGTCCATTGATGGTTCAAAATACAGGAGGTAAATTAAAAGGACCAGGCTTGGATTAGTTTGTGTTGTGGGAGAGGGATAAACTCAAGACTTTTTGTGGTTCAACATATGTTTTCAATATATTGGATTGGTATAGTAAAGAGTTTACTGGCCCTTCCTTGTTGAAAAGACTTATAAACATCCTCTGTAAAACAGATCTCATACAAAACTTTATAGAATGCATTCTATTTACAACTAAATCTAAAAAACAGCTCTGTACACCTCTTTTTCTTTTTTATCTGATTGATAATGATCTAGGTCACAATGCAGTACGGTCTTCCTACAACTCTGCCAGTATTGTCTCACCAGTATTGTGCTCAACAGTACAGTCATTAAATATGACTTAAAGGATAGCAGAGACCCAACAGGATACAGACCCTTTTATCTTTGAGTCAACTTCAACCAGCACTCCAGCAGATTAAAAGAATGATGGATTTGTGTTTATAAAGTGAGTAGAAAACAAAGTACAGAGGAATTGCTTGATGCCACTGTGGGGGAAGCCAACTGAAGGCAAGCAATCTTCTCAGTCCAAGTCAGTGCAAACCACTGTCTGTTTTGTAACCATTACTGTCTTTTCTAATATTCTCAGCAGAAAGGTGCTGGGCAGCCCAGGAAGATTAAGCACATCTTTTGGGGATCTACCCATTCTGGTCCTTAAGTCATTAACA
This sequence comes from Ifrita kowaldi, assembly GCA_013398055.1. Classification (NCBI taxonomy): domain Eukaryota; kingdom Metazoa; phylum Chordata; class Aves; order Passeriformes; family Cinclosomatidae; genus Ifrita; species Ifrita kowaldi. Next base: position 15,508 of record VZRS01005638.1, on the reverse strand, counting down.
TGGCCGGTCAATAGCACTGAGGGACTCTTACAAGAAAACATATAAAGTCAGAAACCTCCCCCCCAACACTTAAATCCAATTACATATTTGAAATATAAGTATAAATTCAAACAAAGGGGTTAACATAATTTTCCAGTTTTTGTGCTGGCATAAATTCCTACATTTCTAGAGCACTCAAACCCAGAGCCTTTCCATTGAACTGCAGAGTGTGTTAGATAACCTGCCAGTAACAAAGATTTATTAGACTAGCATGTTAAATGCACTAAGTCTGGTAATTCAGGTATATGTCAGCAGAGGGCATAAAGAATGTCAGAAAGCTTTCAAATGTAAACTTGTCTAAAAATACCTTCAAATAATCCAGTGTTTCATCATAGTTTTGTTTCACTATCAGTATTTGCCTTCTGCTACTGCTTCAAATTGCTGCTTCTAGACATAAGAAAAAGAATTATACAAACTTTAAGTATAAATGTTGTTAAACAGATATAAAGAAATATTCTTTAAATACAAGTCCATGCTTATATTCTTACAGCTCTTACCTTCCCAAAACCTCTGTTATATGAATTTCCACAGGAAAGCACACAGGAAAATGGCAAAACAAAGGCAGGTGTTTGTGGACTTACCCTTCTCAAGAAAGCCTAGTATAATCTATTAATGAAGTTTTGAATGTCACACTGCTTTCAAATGTGCTACGTTAAACCCATTTGAAAATGAAGAGTCAGCATATGTAAATAAAGTTATGCCTGAAGCAGTGGGTCTAATCTTATCTGTGCAACTGAAAGCATGATTGCAGGTCTAATTCAAAGGATGTGCACATTTGCTGATCCTCAGTTTGCTGATCCTACTTTGAGAAGAAACTTAGGACAATATAAAAGACTAAATAAAAATCTCAATGTCTTTATCAAACAGTTGTAGGTCTACTTTGGCTGTAAATGGATTAGAAACTTCTAAAGTCATGGCCACTGCTTTCAGTAAGTTATGGGGTTTTTTGGTTTTTTTTTTTTTTTTGGAAAACTGATATTTTTTCCCTGTAGCTGGGAAATATAAGACAACAGAACCTAGAAAATTCAAGTGTGGTCCAGCTGAATGATCATTTTTATGATTTTGATTGTCGTAACCAGCTGTTTCAGAATCTGTTTCTGTGCAGTACTGTAAAACACTTACAAAGAGCTGAGGCAGCTCTGCATCATGTGATAAGTAGGCCACCTCCTTATCCTCCTCACCAAGGCCATCAGAAATGTAAACAATAGCTGTGGAGAGAGCTCATCATAAAGCTTTAGACTTTGCATTAGTGTCTAGTCCAGTGCTCTCCAAAGTATGTGTGGGGCAGGGAAAAGTACCCCCCAGGATGTGTGCCAGATAATCCACTGGAGTGAAGGAATACAGGTTTTAGCATTAAAAAAAAAAAAAAAAAAATCAATCAAAACAGTGTTTGTTTGTTTCATCTTTATCGCACATTGACTTAATTTCTATTTTTTAAAAATGTTTTATAATGTACATAATACATTAATAGAATACTATACGTATACAGTTTATAAACAAATATATATGCCTCTATTATACATACAAGCTCAAAAAAGGTCTTTCTGATAAGGGTGCATGATCAAAAAAATTTGGAGATCACTGGTCTAGCCCTAGTACAGTAACAGTATCAGTGAATAAAAGCAGAGGATATGCCATTGCTAGACATAAATTCTGTTATCACAATAAACTGATTTCCCAAGGACATATGATAAAACAAAGGAATTGGAAAAAAAGAAGTAATGTAGGGTGTTTCCCCCCCTTTCCACTTCCTTTCATTTTCCCATTTTCCTTCTTCCTCTCTATTTTTCATATTTGGCACTTCTCCATTTACTAATTTCTCTACTCCCTTTTGAATTAGTTACGTTTTTCTTTCAAAAAATGTTTTATTTTGTAAGGACAAAAGCTTGAAGCTCCTATTGTAGTTTTCTTTTCATTTTTCCTTTTCCTCATTTTGCCCAGTTCTGTCAAAATCTCTTGCTTCTCCCAGTGTCTCCTCTTTTTCTGTCTCATTCTGCTGGTTTTGCCCTCCACTACCCAACTACAAACTCCTTTCATCTGATCTGCAGATCCATCGTTGGGCCTTCAGCAGGCTGAACATTTACCTTAACCTTTTTTCTTTTTTTCCAGCGGAACTTCCTATTTTCCACATCCTCTCTTTCCTGTTATTTTCTTTTCCCACAACAATATGGAAGAGAAATCCTTAGGAGCAGAGACATGCTTTTATAGTGTTCTACTTCCTCTGGCCTTCCGGCTACTTGGCAACAAACCTTGCCTTATGAAAGCAGGAATAGCTTGCTCAATTTAGTTGCTTCTTTGTTACTGCACTTTTCAAAAAGATATATATTAACCTCGTTAATTATTAACACAATGGCCTAAGAAATTATCAGTGACAGTGAAGCGTAATCCAAAATAAGTAATGTAGATACCAATGACAAAATGTTTTTTTCCTCCTAGAAAAATTCCTAGAGTTAAAAGAAAGGATCACTACAGGATATACATTATCAATGTATATGCACATTTTTTTGTCAAAACTATCACATCAAAGTATTATAGTACACATCACAAAACTTTACTAACTTTACTAAAGATGACCATTTACATTAGTTCTCAAAGTGTTTGCTGGTACCTGGTTTCACTGCTTTAACTATGCTAAAAACAGGCCGAGTGCTTTGGAGACATGGTTTCTTCTAATAACGGTTTTTTTTAATGTTCTATCACAGGAACAGTATCAGCAACTACATCCTATAAATACCATGTCCTTTTCTACACTAATGGTCTCAAAAGTCAACAAAAATATCTATAGAAATACTGACTCATAAAATATAGCAACAGCTAAATTATATATTTATACACTATGTTTTTCTGTAGATAATACATATGGTGTTTCTTTTTATCAGATTACTTGAAAGTGTGAGAACATATTTTCAGTAATGTAGTTTCTTAGTGCACCCTAAGTGTGCACAAAGTCTCAAACTGGACACAGCATAGGGACAACTAAATGATTAAGGAGAGGGAGTACTTCCTTTACCAAGAAAAATAATTAAATCTACTAGGGAATAGTTGGGCAAGATGATGGCAGCACTGTTCACTAAATCCTGCAAACACAAAAGGGAGGACATTCATTTAGGAGTGAAAATTTAAGGAGATGGATTTCAAAACAGAGAAAAGAAAGCACTTCTTTCAGAGTGATGAAATTGTTCTATTTGTAGCCATGGAACAACAGTATCAAGAAGTTCAAAAAGGCAATAAACACAATCATCCACTAAAGATCTTAAAGGGCATAGGTTTGGATGTAGTCTTAAACATTTCTAACTCTCTAGTTTCAGATGTCAGTGGAGCACGAGAAGATCTGACAACAGAGAGTGCCCAGTCTACAAGCTTCCTTAATCACACTTTTGACTAGCAATGTTGCAGAGAGAGCACTGGGACAGATGGACAACTTACTTGACACATTACTGGACTTTGTAAGAGAATTTACTGTAAGAAAAGCATTTACTGGGCTAGTTGCTAATCTCTTTGCATGTTCCAAGCCATGTGAAAATGTGATACGATTAAAGAAAAGCATAAATAATCATGCATATTGTGGGTCACAGGGTTGTTGCAGAAAACCTGACATAAAAGATATTAACATGTTTACTCAAATAGAAACTTTATTGCACACCCCTATCCCTGCTCTACCTGCAGTCTACAGTGTGCAGAAAGCTGCAACAATGTGAAACTTAGATGGGGAAACAGATGTCTCCATGTTTCCTGTAAGTTCAATGCAGTGGATCAGCTCCCACCATCATAACTAAATTGGTTCTTTATTTAGACCTTTGTAACCAGAAAAAACTCCTATGAACCATAAAAGGGAAGCATAGAAAAGCACTGCAGCCAGCTGAATGATTCACTAAGAATCCAATTTTTGTCTACCATAAATGATCACATGATTGACTGCAACGAAACTGTACAATTATTCAATAGCTGTATGTCTAACAGAGTCATGATACATGGAAATCTGTATATTTCAAAACATTAATTACTTACTTTAACAGGAATCACCTTAGTGATTCCTGGGTGCTTATAAAATCCAATTGTTTACTGAAGTCATATAGTACTAACTACAATTCAAAACAAGTGATAAAGTTTAAATAAAAGGACAAAAAAACTACCATTAAACACACACATTCTTATGGCCACGTCCTCACATGCCACAAACAGAGACAATTTGACCCAGAACAGCTGTTGAACACTGACAAAGCAATAATCAGAATTGAGTAATAATGCTTTGTTCTCACATGAATGCTATTGTTCATATTGTTTGTTAAAATAGCTAGTCCCCATAGAATTCATTGAATTGTTAAAGCTGCAAAAGACCTTTAAGGTCATCAGGTCCAACCACTAACACAGCACTGCTAGGCCTACCACTAACCCATGGCCCCAAGTGCTATGTCTACTTGTCTTTGAAATACACCCAGGAAGGTGACTCGACCACTTCCCTGAGCAGCCTGTTCCAATCCCTGTTCCAAGCCTGACAGTTTCTTTGGTGATGTTTTTGCTAATATCCAATCCAAACCCTGTCTGGTGCAATGTGAGATCATTTTCTCTTTTCCTATCACTTGCTACTTGGAAGGAGAGACTGAACCCTGTAAAAAAACCCTGCCGATGCAAACTTCTGTGGAAAGCAAGCCTAAATGTCACAGATCAGACACGTATGGGAAAACACACTGTGATTTTGTAATGCATGAACAATGCCTTGCATAAAATCCATTTCCTTACATTAGAAAGTGAAAATATGGCAGGACAATAATGTGTTGTATCAGTGGTCTGAAATGACCACAGATTAAAGTTAATGTTTACCTTATCTGCATTATTCTGGAGTTGCCTCCAGGACTGCATATTCAGATTTGCCAGTCCTTGGGTTTTTATCATGCCTTGTGATATCTCATGTCTCTGAAGAGCTCTAGTAACTGACAAGTGAATCTCAACTTTTCCTTGAAACAGAACCCTCAAGATTTTGTGACTAGAGAGAAACACATAAAATACAGCCTCCATATCATCCTAACTTCTAGCATCACTAAAAGCGTCATCAGTAACGCAAAATGTTACTGCATTCTGTATCTATTTGTGCCCCAAATTGTTCCTGTCTCTTAGACCCTGCAGCCGGGAAGCTGGGCTGGGGGATGCTACCGCGAGCCCTTTTAAAGTCGGCTCTCACTTTTAAAGGCAGCTCATGCCTTCTGGCCGCGTGGATTTTGGCTTGTTGGCTTCCTCGTATTTGCTTAGGCAGAGCCTTTTCCTTTTGGTGTTCTCGTTTGGCTTTTTTTCTCTCGTCTTGGAGAGTCTGCAGCTGGCAGTTTTGAGCTGCCACAGAGGCAGATTCCACAGGTGTCGCCTGTCACTGCCGCACCGAGCGGGGGCGGCCCCGCTCCAGCAAGCCGGTCCAAATTCATCGGTACCCGCTCCAGCACAGAAGACGGCCTTGACTGCTCCTGCCGAGAGAAAGGGGAAGTCCCTCCTCAAGTTTCCAGCCCTTGATCCGCAGAACACTAGCCGGAGCTCCAGCTGGAGATAAGCAGAGCGCAGGGGGACGGTGGGGGAAGACTGACACCACCTCTCCCTTTTCCGCGCACTCGGCTGCGGAGCGTCATCCTGGTGGGGGGGTGTCCCTGGCATTTTGGGGCGCTTCGTTCTGTGGAGTCCGCGAGGTTTAGTAGTTTTGTATGTTGTGGTTATTTGCTGTTATTTTTTGACTGTCGTTGCCCCCACTGTTAGTAAACCTACCTTTTCACTTACATCTACTTGTATTCATTCCTTATTGGTGGAAAGGGATTGGTTGAACCTATGAAGGAAGGCAGTTCATTCCAGAGTGTCGTCCTTCAAGTTGTCTTAAACCAAGACATAAATTCTTTTTGTTTAGGAATCACAAGTAACAAAATGACAGGTTATCTCTTACACACCTGCTATGATGGGCAAACTGAGACAGTGCTGGGCTCTACAAATACAGCAGAACAGGAACTCATACATTTTTGTCTACCCTCTTGTTTCGGCTCCAAGCACATGTTTGTGTCCCACCACTTCAGAGGCCACAAAACCTATGACAGGAAGAAACTTTCATTAAAGCTTGCTGCTAACTATAAATTATACTACAACACAAAAAGAATTCTGATAGGAAAGGCATGCAATACTCTGCCTTTCTCTGTGCAGCACACTATGACAGACTTGGCCAAATACAAAATAAAGAAGTAAACTAGTTAAAAGAAGTTAACTAGTACCATCTTGAGTAGCAGAAAGGTCCAAAAACTGCAGTAAGTCATCAGCACTTAGATTTTACCACCCAAATATTTTGTGAATGTGTTTCCAATGAATTAAAACATTGCCATCAATGTAAAAAACCAGCACCATCCTGGGAAGCTGTTTTAAACCAGAGACCAGATAGTTCTGTTCCTGTTCTGAAAAGTGTGCCAAATGGACCTAGCAAACTTATTTTAATAAATATTTGGGGCAAAATCAGATTGCATCATATGTGTCTCCAAATCAGAAATGCTCTCGCAAAGCTGCTGGTGATTTTTATCCACACACTCCTTGCTCTCCTTAGAATGACTTACAACATTTACATTTAAAGTGTAGACTGTATGGCATTTAAAAGCAGATGGAGACTTGCAGTGCTATTATGTGTATTGAGCTACTAAATGAGTTACTGATCAAATTACTTGAAATGCTATTCTAACTTAAGACTTACTTGGATCTTCAGCATAGTTCAGTTTTAGAATTTTAGTCAAACCATTTACTTGACTCCAGAACAAAACTTCTGGCAAAAAACTTTTGTGGCTTTGGAAATTAAAAATGTCCCAGTATGACAGTCTGATTGCATTCACATGGATATACCCAATGCTCTAGGAGACAAGGCACAGTTACCTACTTGAGGTGCACACAGCTTCTAGCCTAATATGAAGGTATATTGACTGTCTCATCAACATCTTCTCTGTGCTCATTGAAGGTTAGAAAGCTATTTACCCTCTTTAAGCAAAAAAAATTGAAAATTAAACATTAAAATAACAACCATTTGTATGATGCCTCCTTTACCAACCACAAAACGTCTTCAGAGCAACAAGACCATTTTGAGGTTTTCTCATTATTTTGAAATACACTACTAGACTAAGACACCTTGCTAGTGCCTCTGGGGAGAAGTTAATGTTGAGATAATTTTTTTATGGTTGGCCCTTCCTCACTGGAAGAGTAATCTGTTTTTAAGACCATTTCTTTTACACTGTCTTCTTTCTTAAAAGATTTTCCCCATTTTCCTTGCCATCTTTCCTTTCCCAGAAAAAAGGCACCTTAACCGAGAAATTAAAAAAAAAAAAGGGAAGAAGATACAGTGTAAAACTATTATCATCGTACAACAGAATTAAAGAGGGAAACATTGTTTCTTTGTATGGCTATTTTACAGTTAATAATCTCACAACTCAAACTGGTTATGAAGTTCCATATGTCAACAGTTCTAAGGTTATATCATGCTGACATTTCAATCTGGTGGTACTCAAGCTGAATGGCTCTTCACACCAACTTTTAACAATCAGAGTTTTCTGAACTGTTTAAGTGATGGGGAGAAAGCCTGACACACAGTTACTAGCTCATGACAAACTTCCCCACAGACCATTTTTCATTTTTGTTTTACAAACACTAATCAGAAGAAGTAGAACCAATTTTATTATCCAGCTTTATTGAAACCACCCAAAACAACCCTATCTCATAACTTAATAGCAGCTGTGAATGCAACATTTCCATCTTTAATGATGTTTAGGATGCCTTTCAAGCACTTCTCTTTTCAGGATAGCATGCTTATACTTTGCTTCTAGCTTTTCAACCTTCCTTTTGTCGTACACTAGCAATCTGTGATCTCTGATGACACTTCTGTGGTATAAAATTTTGTATTAGTCTGCCTCAGCAGCAGTGCATCAAACACTGATGGTTTCAGGACTAAGGGATAAAGGGCTCTTTCCACAGTGGTTGTCTTTGTTGCTTTCTGTTGCTTAAAAATAAAGCATCAAAAGTAGGCCCACCTCCACACAGGGTGAATACAGTTTTATAAGTTTAGCAAATTAGCATCATTTACAAAAATCAGCAGTTAGGAGCACAAGCCGTGAAGCAATTCCCAGGTTCAGCCCTCTCTGAATCCTGCCACCCCGCCTTAGATGGGAAATAAACTTTGTTTATAAAAATGTGTCTTCAAGAGCTGTTTTTTGGCCTTGGTTCCCAGAAAGAACTGAGATAGGATTGGGGCCTCGTAATGTATTTTGTTCTTCTGCCTAAGGAAAAGGTAGGGAAAAACACTGGGAAAACTAGCCATGGATACAACAATAGGCTACAGAGCTACAAATACATGTGCAAAAAACAAAGAGAATATATAAAAAAAAAAAAGGCGAAAATTATTCAGCATCACAACAGGGTCCACAACTCCTTTTCTGCAAAGTTTTCAACGAATCAGCCCCCTAATTACACACTATTTTCCTTATTTCTGACTTTAAGACGTTAACAATGCCTACTGTAGAGTGACAAAAATTAGTGTGTGTAAGACCTGGAATATTCCATATGAGCAGTACCTTGTTGTCCAATGTCACCCAATTAAAGGAGCCCAAAAAGAACATGCAATATTTTTCCTCAATAAGAAAAGTCTTGAAAAGGAAAGTAAGTTTTAATTCAATCAATAAGAGTAGTTAACTGAACATACACTAGAATTTTTTGCTGCCAAAAGCAGGCACTAAAGACAGGGAAGTTTCATGTAGCTGTGAATGTAACAGCAAAACATCTCCTAAGCAGACCCCACCTTTAGAAGGTAATTGCATATTTTACATATATGAAGTTGTTTAGAAAGCTGATTTGCCAAGGTTTCCAGAACTGAAAGACAGCTTACTGTCAATACATCTCTTAAAGAAAAAAAACAAACCAGGAATGACACCACGAGGTTCACAAACTGCTCTTTTCTTTTTCCCTAAAATACAGGCATTGTCTTTTCAATGAATGCTGAATCAACTTTATTTATCAGAAGACAATTGCAGCTATAACAGTAAACAACAGCCCATTGTCAATTTCACCAAAACGATGGTATAAGGATAAGACAATCAGGCTGTCAAATGTTTTTCTCATCTTTGCAACAGCTCAGAGTTGCTTTCTGTCACTAACAAGTTTGCTGCCATAATACGATCTGCAATACAGGCTAGGCTATGCCTAAAACCCATTTAAATTCCTTCAAGTATGCAACTCACCTAAAAAAATACGGGGGTAAAACATAAATCAGCACAAACTGGCAATAATTAACCATGCATAAATGGCGCAAAAGAGACCAGAATCTCTACTCACCAGTGTAATCCAGCACAGCTGCATATACTGAAGACAAAACACTGTTAATCAGATCTTTTGTTCTGCTTCAACAAAACACAGAAACAAAAGCAGCAAAAATGCTATGGCACCTTTTATTTTTCAATTACAGGGTGCCATAATATTCCCTGGCACAATCAGATAGTTTTTGTGATGACAGTTGATCATTTGCCTGCAATTTGCAGGCAACCAAAACTACAGCCAACCTGTATCACTCAACATAGCACTTATACACCCTAAATTTGTGAATTCCTCAAAGAGATTCTCAAAACAGGCTCCATTCAACACAAAGAAAGCACTTAAACATGTAATAATGGTAATGATTTCCATCAGAGATAGTGGCTGGAAGGTAGTAAGAGTAAGAAATCAAGCTACGTATTAAATACAATGTAATAAAGCTGAGTTACACACCTGTATCCAAAAGTCTTGGATTAGGATGAAAATCCTTAAGTCTGACGTTGTTGTTCCTGCATATACCCTGAATTTCAAAACCCATTGAAGCCATACTTGATCAAAAAACCAAACAAGAACCTAGATGCTTGAGAACAAATTTCTTTCTACTCAATTAACTCACCAAAGTGCGCAAGACTAGAAGTCCTTTTAATTTAAAAGAAGGAAATAGTTTATAACTAGCTTTGCAGCAGAAAGCCTGTATGCTGAATGGCAAACTGTAGTAAGGTGAGGCATGGGGTGGGTGGGTGATCAGAACAGTAGCTGCTGACAAAGAAAGGTGCTGGCAATTGGTAACAACGGGTTACTGCTTTAGATGTCAGATTTCCTAGAATACACGGGGAGTTGCTAAGTATTTTGATACTGCAAGCAACTGCTATTTCTTTGGGAAAAAAAAAAAGGAAGAACTGCAAGTTTGTGGAATATTGTTTACTGTTAATCAACACATCTTAACCAAAGTTTTCACAATACTCAAAGCTACATTTAAGTATACAATAGTCTCAATCACAAAAAACAAGCAGAACAATTAAACTACGTAAGGCCTTAGAAGCACAGTGTGTATTGTTGGAATATTATTTTGTTTACAATCAGGCTACATATAATTAAGTTTATTTTTCGTAGTTTTATTCACGCAAAATGCATTCAAGGGAAAGGCAACTGAAGTTTATTTCACAATGAGTTAATAGAAAAATGTCAATATTCTCTTCTTGCCACTCCTCCCACCACACCCAGGCCTGATTAGTAAAATTTCCATACAGTACTCAAAAAACAATAAACTTTTACACTAAACATCCAAAATTAAGCCTGATCAGACAACTGCAAAGTTCAAACTGTTTATTACAACGTCAGATAAACTTCAAGGTTCTTCTTAATGACACATTGTGGCTCTAAATCAGTGTTTAAAACTACATGGTTCAAGAAGTCTTCTAGGTTTCAAAAGTCTTACTGATTTCAGAGAGGTATTTTGTGGCCTCAGTAGCAATCATGTGAATGATACTTGCATTACAATAGTAACTTGTGGCATTATTTTGGCAAGATTAGGACTCCTGAGAACATGAGTAGGTACATTTTATCATCCTGAAAACTAAGGGACAACATGAGTACAAAATAACTAAACTTAAACAAAGCAAAAAAGAAATGAAAAATATGGGAAAATTTATCTATTTTGCCCCCCCCCATAAAAGGGCATTAGTCATTTCCAGTGACTGTTTATTCTTATTACATACATTAGTATTTGCTCAAATTTCATGGCTATTATATTTTTACAGAACTACTGCTTAGAATTTTTTAATTACACCTGTGCAACAGAGTAAGTCACAGTACACTTTGAGATGTTTAAAAAATATTTATAAACTTGTTTTTGATATGCTAAAGCACTTGGCAACACTTTTACAGCATTTGGTTTTATATAATTAAATTTTCTTACAGTACTCCTTGTGATTTTTTTTCTTTACATCTAAGAAGAAAAAACCTCACACAAAGAAATATGAACTGCCAAGTCTGACTGCATGATCATTTAATTCCAGTTTATAATGCTGGCATTAAAACCTTCATTAATTATGTTGACAAATCATTACCTGTACGTTTAATGAAGGCAACCAAGATGATTTGAAAACACAACATTCAGGTTTTAAGTTACATATTTACCAAGGTGTGCAGCTCTGCAGTGAAATGAAAAAAATATGTAAATATACAATGAAAGCTACAAGTTCACCAGTTCCTGCGACACAAACCGTTTTAATCTTTCAAGGTACTGTCCATAGAGTTCCACATCATTATGGCCCGCTCCTTCTACCCACAGTGGTTCTACAGGTCTCTGGCAACGCTCAAATAACGCTAGGCCATGTGAAAAGTCTATTACTTCATCTTCAGTTCCATGGATTATTAAGACAGGAGATGTTATTTTAGAAATTTTGTCAATGCTGTAAGAAAAATATTATATCTATGAAAACAACGGCATAGTTCTGAAATACATGACAGCAATTTTATTCAGTTAAGACCTACTTAGTTTTTCAGTCTTACAGAAACATATTGCAAAAGACTTTGTTCGCAGTTATCCAGACAAGCAATTCACTGCATAGAACTACTTGTTAGAACTAGGGATTTACGTGTTATGTATAGGAAAATGAGTTACTCATTCACAGATATCCACTAAAATGACTGGAGATGCAAAGTGCCTAGAAGGTATACAAAGTTTTGTAAACTTCAGATCAAATGTTCCTCTTTGACGTTATTCACTGATTTTTCTCAAATTCTTTTATTAAACCTTTGAAAAAAACTTCAGAGAATTTGCCAGACTACTTGTTTCTCCAGTAGAAAACTTCTGTAATGGAGAAAATGCATGCTAAATAAAAAAAAAAAATCCTACAACTTACTTTGGGAATGCATCAAAGCAGTATGTCTTCTTCGTATCAGGAAAAGCTACTCGCATTCCTGAGGTCAGTGGAGAATGAAGAATTACAGCAGCACTTTCATACCTAGCAGCAAGATCCACAGATGGTACCGTGCCTATACTCTGGCCATATATAATCACATTTTCAGGGCGAATTCCATACCTAGAAAATTAAAAATATTTAAAAAGTGGCATATAAAATTAAGCAGACAAAACCTAGAGAGCAATGCAAAAAAAGCATTTCTGAAGATGAAAATTTTCAGAAGGATATCAACTATGAAAGAGAAGCTGGTAGAAGAACGAACAAGTGTGTTCTGTGACATTCCTGACTAAAACACACAATTATTTACACTTTATTTGCAGTATTTTTTTTCCTTATGCCTGAATGATATTGAAATAATGACTTAATTTTTTAAATATGGATTTCTGAATGCAGTGTGACTTGTATACTAGTTAGAAGTCATTACTATTAACTCCAGTGGACCTACAACAGAAAACTGGTTAGAGCCTGGTTATCCCCAAATGAAGCATAATCAAGCCTGCAAAAATTTGGTCAGCTTTACTCTTCTGATACCTGATAAAACCTGCAAGCTGGTAACACTGTTTATAAATTTAGTGAGGTTTAAAGCACGCCCATACTGACAGTGAACAGTATAATAATATTGAGCATTCCATGTATCAGCCAAGAAGCTTGTTCTTATTGACCTAATCCACAAGCAAGACAGCCCAACAGGGAACACAGAATTGAAGTCAAAGCCTCTCTCCTAGTAAGATGCAATTAACAGGGGTAAACAAACGAAATATCTAGTTAACACTTACACAAGTCCGTTTAATATATTTTTCAGCATTAGTGTGAATACAAAGCAATTGCTACCCAAGTTATATGGGAAAAGCCTCTAAGGAGAACAGTAATGTCACCAAGAACAGAAGTGAGCTGCTGATCCATTGCCCGGTACTAACCAGGTACTCTTAGCACAGCTCAGACTGCAACAGTGTATCTATACTTGGGAAAGGAAGTACCTTGAATAGGAAGGTATACTACCTTGCATTAAAAACAAAACCAAGAAAACCCCATATACAAAAAACCCAAACCCAACAACAACTGCCCTCCCCAAAACCCCACAAAACCCAGCAAACAAACCAACTCCTCCCCATCACCTCCAAAAAAAAGCCCCAAACCCCAAAACTGCACCAAAAACCCCAAACCCAAATCACTGTTCTCATACAGTTATTAAAATCGTTACTAAAAATGATTAAAATTAATTAATAATTAATTAAAATCATTATTAAAAATGATTAAAATATTAATTAAAATATATATATTAAAAACTTGTTCAACTTTTTAAGTAAGAGCAGCCTAGCGTCACTGTGGAACAGCATGAGGTAAGCTTGATGTGTGCTGCTATAACTCTAGTGTACGAAAATCAAATGACAAGTTGTGTAGGAAAGTGCACCTGTTACCTTGTCTACAATAAAGGCATGCATCTTTTCTGTCAACACTATGTAACAACACCCATACTCACAAAGAAGTCATCAAATTAATATATTTTGCATACCTCCAGTAAAGTCAGGGGAGCAGAAGTAACAAAAAATTCTCCAGTATCTTATAAACATGGGTAAATAACTGAATAGTAACTGTATAGGTAACCAAACACTAAAATCTGTAAAGTCTAAAAGACTCAAAATCAGGAACATTAGGAAAAAAGATGTTCCATGTGTACCAAGACATCCAAATTATCAACCAAAAAAAATACCTCCCCCCAAATCTACAAGTACTTCTTAATAAGCCAGAAAAAACATCTCCTAAGTTGCATCAGTATATAATAAACAGTTAATAAAAAAATATGTATACAGGATGATTTCAAGATTGTAGTATTACTTAAATGTTACATATCAGTAGCAGAACTCATTAGGCACACCAATAACTCGCTGAATTGGGTTTAAAGCCCACTGTTCACATCTAACATTGTCTACTCACTATTCATCTGTTTATTTAAAATGGGTTCTGATAGAGCAAAATGTAAAAGCTTTTAAAGTATTAGCACAGAGAGTCTCTGTCTGACACAGGAATCTTGCTGCATCATGACTGCTTAATTATTATTAGTGTTTCCTAGAAAGAGTTTCTAGTCATAATCAGATTGTGATCAAATTAAGACTTCTAAAGCACTAAGTCTCGATCATCAGCCTGGAGCTACTAGCAGTCCCTCCACCTCACAACAGTTCTCAAAGAATAAGCAATTTCAAGCATTAACAAGATTTTCTCAAAATTCCAACACACAAAAATACAATAAATTAAAGCTTTGAAACAAAAACCAATTATAAGGTCTTTGCTATTTCTGCATCTCTTTTGAAACACCTGAGAACAGCTTAGCACCTATCCTTTCACAATTAATCTCCCAATTCACATCACATTTGTCCATTCTGAAAGTACAGTACAGCCTTCCCTCCTTCCCACATAATCTGAACAAAACTTGCATTAATACCTGACACTTTGCGTCATTAGTATGGCATGCAGTTTGCACAGCATATTATGATATAACAGTTATAAAATAATAAATCTTGCCAATTATCACACTTGCATTTCCTGGGATGTTGAGTTCTACAAGATACAGGCCGTTGCACAGGAATTTAAAGAACAACTTAAAATGTATATTTGGGAACATACATTCTTCTCTTTCTCATTATTCTTTCCCCTATTTTTGGTCAAATTCTTTCAGCCTAAACATAAATAAATGATGGCTAAAAAAAATAAGCCAAGTAAACCATTTATGATATCTGGATTAAAGTAATCCTTTCTCCATCATAGTCAAGTAGATTGCCTCACAGTGCCTGCCTGAAACGACATGTTTTGCAATCTGTAAACTAAAATAATGAGGTCAATAACCAGAAGTGGTGCTTCAAAGTAGACTTCTGAATATTCTGGCTTGAAGAGAAAGAAATAATCAACCCCCTGCCTCCCAAATAACAAACTCCAAGCAGCTTGGAAAACAGAGATCAACACCTGCTGTTTCCAGTCTTCCCTCTAGAACAGGTGCAGCAGACAGGCACCCACCAAAGCAGCTCTCTCACTCCACTCCACAGCTGGACAGAAAATTTGATGACGGGCTCATGGGTTGAGACAAGGACTGGGAGAGATCACTCATCAAATACCATCATGGGCAAAACCAGCTAGAAATAGAGATACTAAGTGAATTTATTACTAACAAAATCAGAGCAGGATAATGAGAAGTAAAAACAGACCATAAAAGCACCCTCCCTCCACTCCCTCTCCTTCCCAGCTCTACCTCC